>JABFER010000094.1:0-279047 GCA_013618295.1 Fusarium armeniacum | reverse complement strand
ATACATAACCAATGCCGTGAAGGAAAAACAATGTTGGGGATTCGGTGGACGCCCGCGGACTGCGAGGCTGCGGCTCTGAAATTGAGGATCAAATGAAAGGGAATAAAAAAAGGAACCCCGAAAAGCAAAAGGAGTTGTTTAATTGGGCGGAGACGGGGAGGAGACTGGATTGGGGAACTCAACAATTGGGGAGGAGGGCCCTTTTTTTTTTCGTTCTCCTGTCTTGAAGGGGGGTGGGATAATTAAGGTAGAGCGCTAGTGGGAAGTGGGGGGAGGGGGACTTTTTTTCTATCAGTGTTTGTTAGGAGAATTGGTGTTGTTGAATCTGAGATGCTGTATCTAATATCTTATCTTGCGTGGAATAATGCACATCTGTTGCTCTCTATGAGCGATTTGACAGATAACAGTTTGTATTGTACGGTGCTATAGGTCGATACGTAAGCCTGAAATGCTGGGGAAGACAAGTCTGCGCTTTGTGTCTGGAGATGAGATGCCAAGACAGGGATGCTTGGGCAAGGGAAGTGGAGGTTAGGCCGAAGCTGTCTTGGTTTAGATGAGGCTCAAGGACACTTACATACTACAAACTGGAAAGTATCCATTTCAATACAAGTCTTGCATGAAATATTGAGATTATCAGGCCTCAAAGTAATAACAGTATTGTTGCCCAAGAAGATTAATCAGGGCAATATTGATTACTTACAGTGCAGTTTAGACAGTTCTTCAAAGCTTCCATAACAACAAACCCTTGTCCCTGAGCCGTGCTTCTCGATCTCGCTCCCGCTCGGTAAAAGCTCAGGTCCCAGGAAGTGTCACGTCAAGTAAAGACGTCACCGGAAAGCGTTGGAGTGGCAGTCTCAACGCCATCATGAGGAACCTTTGACCCCTGACTGGTCCCAACATGCGGCTTGCGTCTGTGGCTTTTGAGTCCTTTTTAGAGACTGATAGGTGATAACGAGTAGGGGTGTGTATGTACATACCATACATACTCGGGATTAAATATCATTCAGCCTTGGGGAGCGGGATGGTTACAAGGCTGATGATATGAGGACAGACATTGAGGGATGAATGCTTGGAATATGGGATGAGCAGGAACTAGTTTGAGTTTTGCTAGTGAGATGTTTGGTGTCTACGTTACAGTCGTGATCTCAAGCCAGCAATTGCTACCTGTGCATCTTAGCTGGTATGGTGACATGATATAAGCTGGTGGTCGGGTTCCGAGTATGTAAGCCACCTGGAGATACACTGCAACATGATAACAGAGTCTATTCAGTACATAACGTCAGCATGTCCAATTGAGCCGTTAAAATGCTTGCTGATAGATTTATACTTTACATTATCAGCTTTTTGAACAAATAATCATTGTAATTAGTATATCAACTTACGAGGAGAGTACCGGCTTACTCTCCATTCCGAGAATATCGTACAATAGACCAAACCCTCAGTTGTCATGATGAGTTATTTCTCCAATGATAGCATGTCATCTTCAAAGCATGATATCACCCGGCTTCCGATACGGTTTCCGGCGGAATGTTCGGTCTCCGTATGAAACTGCCTTTCTCAACCAACCCCAAGTTTAGATCAATGCTCGCACTACAAATTGGAGTGTCATTCATTACTATACCTCATTCAATCAATATCCTGGAGTCGCGCCATGGCTTTACTGGGAATGGATGAGTTGACCCTGCTTGTCCCTTACTGTGCTGTACCTGTAGTGGGCTGTCATGATGGATGTTTTGTGTGGTTGTTTACGGCCCCACCTTCACCCGCAGCAAAAAAATGCCGGCCCCTCAACCTCTCAGCCTCTTTCATCTCTCCCAAGAAAATGGACCCTTGAAGGTGTCTCTGTTTAGGTGTGCCCCTCCACTACATTTCGGGTCTTTGCAAAGCCGACTCGACATTTGAGCAGAGACAAAAGGATCTCAACTCCACTCTCCTCTACTGTACTGTACGGTACAGTATGTAGTGCGTAACTAGATATTTTTTCCATTGGGGAATAGTGATTGCTGGTCTCATTTCACTGGATAACCCCAGGGCTCCCAGGGGGGTCGGTCTATGCCCAGGCGGGCTTGTCTCCCAACAGTTCTAGTTTTCCCACGTTTCTCTTCCCCGCCAGGTGCCGAGAGGAGCTTCCCAGGCTTGCCACCAGCCAACAGCAGTCAACAGTAGTAGGCCAACAACCCGCAAGGGGAAAAATGGAGTGGGGAAGTATTTGCAGATCCATTGAATTGGTATCCATCCTTGTACAGTGCAGATGGGTGCTGTCTAGACGTTAGTGACTTTGTCGACGGTACGTACATGGATTTAGCAGTAGCTCCCAATGGCTTCTTTTTTGTACTTGGGTTCAACGTCTCCCACCTACTTTACATCTTCAAGAGTTCTCTTTTTCTCTTTCTACCTCTCCTCTCTCTCCTCACTTACAGTCGGGAAATCTAAAAAGGAAGACGAACAAGTTTAAACTCTTGTTCAATCTACATAATCAAGTTCTTGGTCCTCCTCAGCCAGAACCTGTCTTCCTCTCATCACCTATCTTAATTTCACCTTCAACCCTTCTGTATTTTTAGCGCCTATACCACTCCAGAGGGACACCTACGTACTTTTTTCCTCCCTCCCCAACAGCAAACCAAAGACCCGTCCTTTGGCATTGGTTTTTTTCTTCGGCCGGAGCTACCCCTGCCCGTGATTGCCCCTGCGCGCCCGCCCGCCAATTTACTTTGACCGGCTCATGACGACCTGAGAGAGACGATTCAACTTTTGATCATCCTCCTCAAACTTTCGACATACTTTCTCCCCCTCCGAATCTCCTCCATAATTCTCCTCTCCTCCTTTTTTCCTTCTCTTTACACATAACGCAGCAGCCATGACTGAGATCTCAGCTGGTGCCCAGGAGGGTGCCAATGGGCGGTCGGTGCCCTATGTCAATGGCAAGCAGTCGTATGCAGAGAAGTTCAATATCGCAGACCACTTCATCGGCGGCAACCGATTGGCGAATGCTCCTCCGAGCAAGGTCAAGGACTTTGTCGGCCAAAATGACGGTCACACTGTCATCACCAACGTAAGAAAATCCCCCTTTGAACACGATTTCGCAGATTTCCGTCAACCCCGCCAATCTTGGTGATAGCTCAACTAACACAATCTTTCCGCTCTGCAGGTTCTCATTGCCAACAACGGTATCGCTGCCGTTAAGGAGATTCGATCAGTCCGAAAATGGGCTTACGAGACGTTTGGCGACGAACGAGCCATTCACTTCACTGTGATGGCTACCCCCGAAGATCTGCAGGCCAACGCAGAATACATTCGAATGGCGGACCACTACGTCGAAGTTCCTGGCGGCACCAACAACCACAACTATGCCAATGTCGAGCTGATTGTCGACATTGCTGAGCGTATGAACGTTCACGCTGTCTGGGCTGGATGGGGTCACGCCTCAGAAAACCCCAAGCTGCCAGAGTCGCTGGCCGCCTCTCCCAACAAGATTGTCTTTATTGGACCCCCTGGATCTGCCATGCGATCATTGGGTGACAAGATTTCCTCCACAATTGTTGCACAACACGCCGCCGTGCCCTGTATTCCTTGGTCAGGAACAGGTGTCGACGAGGTCGCCGTTGACGACAAGGGCATCGTTACTGTTGCCGATGATGTTTACGCCAAGGGATGCGTCACATCATGGGAGGAGGGTCTCCAGAAGGCCAAGGAGATTGGCTTCCCCGTCATGATCAAGGCTTCTGAGGGTGGTGGTGGTAAGGGTATCCGAAAGGCTACCGAGGAGGAGGGCTTCGAGGCTCTCTACAAGGCCGCTGCTAGCGAGATTCCCGGCTCCCCCATCTTCATCATGAAGCTTGCCGGCAACGCCCGCCATCTCGAGGTCCAGCTTCTTGCTGATCAGTACGGAAACAACATCTCCCTGTTCGGTCGTGATTGTTCCGTTCAGCGACGTCACCAGAAGATTATTGAAGAGGCTCCCGTCACCATTGCCAAGGCCGACACATTCAAGGCCATGGAGGATGCCGCTGTCCGTCTTGGTAAGCTCGTCGGTTACGTCTCTGCCGGTACCGTCGAGTACCTCTACTCCCACGCCGACGACAAGTTCTACTTCCTGGAACTTAACCCCCGTCTCCAAGTCGAGCATCCTACCACTGAGATGGTCAGTGGTGTCAACCTGCCCGCTGCCCAGCTTCAGATTGCCATGGGTATCCCTCTCCACAGAATCCGTGACATTCGACTGCTGTACGGTGTCGACCCCAAGACCTCAAGCGACATCGACTTCGAGTTCAAGAACGAGGACACTGCTTCAAGCCAGCGACGACCTCAGCCCAAGGGTCACACCACCGCTTGCCGAATCACTTCCGAGGATCCTGGTGAGGGTTTCAAGCCTTCCAACGGTGTGATGCACGAGCTCAACTTCAGGAGTAGCTCCAACGTTTGGGGTTACTTCTCCGTCAGTTCTCAGGGTGGTATTCACAGTTTCTCTGACAGTCAGTTTGGTCACATCTTTGCCTATGGCGAGAACCGTTCTGCTTCAAGGAAGCACATGGTCATGGCCCTGAAGGAGCTGAGCATTCGTGGTGATTTCCGAACCACCATCGAGTACCTTATCAAGCTTCTCGAGACCGAGGCCTTTGAGGAGAACACCATTTCCACTGGCTGGCTGGATGAGCTTATCTCCAAGCGTCTTACCGCTGAGCGACCCGAGACCATGCTTGCTGTCACTTGTGGTGCCGTTACCAAGGCTCACATTGCCAGCGAGGCCTGCATGACAGAGTACCGAGCCGGCCTTGAGAAGGGTCAAGTGCCCTCCAAGGACGTCCTCAAGACTGTCTTCACCATCGACTTTATCTACGAGGGTTACCGTTACAAGTTCACAGCCACCCGTGCCAGCGTCGACAGCTACCACCTTTTCATCAACGGTTCCAAGTGCCATGTTGGTGTCCGTTCTCTGAGCGATGGTGGTATCCTTGTCCTCCTCGACGGACGCAGTCACAGTGTTTACTGGAAGGAAGAGGTTGGTGCCACCCGTTTGTCCGTCGACAGCAAGACTTGCTTGCTCGAGCAGGAGAACGACCCTACCCAGCTTCGATCTCCCAGCCCTGGTAAGCTTGTCAAGTACTCCGTCGAGAACGGTGCCCATGTCCGTGCTGGCCAGGCCTTTGCCGAGGTTGAGGTCATGAAGATGTACATGCCTCTCCTTGCTCAGGAGGATGGTGTTGTCCAGCTCATCAAGCAGCCCGGTGCCACCCTCGAGGCTGGTGATATTCTCGGTATACTTGCTCTCGATGACCCCAGCCGTGTCAAGCAGGCTCAGGCTTTCGTTGACAAGCTTCCCCCTTACGGTGAGCCTGTTGTCGTCGGTGCTAAGCCCGCTCAGCGCTTCTCTCTCCTCTACAACACCCTCCACAACATCCTTCTGGGTTACGATAACTCGGTCATCATGGCCAACACCCTGAAGGAGCTTATCGAGGTCCTCCGCGACACTGAGCTTCCTTACAGCGAGTGGAACGCTCAGTTCTCTGCCCTCCACTCTCGTATGCCCCAGAAGCTCGATGCTCAGTTCACTCAGATCATCGAGCGCAGCAAGTCTCGCAACGCCGACTTCCCTGCCAAGGCTCTCAGCAAGGCTTTCCACAAGTTCATTGAGGACAACGTCGATGCCAACGATGCTGGTCTTCTCAAGACTACCCTCGCTCCCTTGACCGAGATCATCGATATGTACATTGATGGCCAGAAGAACCGAGAGCTCAACGTCATCAAGTCAATCTTGGAGGAGTACTACCAGGTCGAGAACCTTTTCATGAACCAGCCCCAAGAGGACGCTGTTATCCTGCAGCTGCGTGACCAGCACAAGGATGATATCATGAAGGTTGTCCACACTGTTCTGTCTCACAGCCGTGTCAGCTCCAAGAGCTCCCTCATCCTTGCCATTCTTGAGGAGTACCGACCCAACAAGCCCAAGGCTGGAAACGTTGCCAAGAACCTCCGCGAGACCCTCCGTCTGCTCACTGAGCTCCAGTCTCGACACACCTCCAAGGTTTCCCTGAAGGCCCGTGAGATCATGATCCAGTGTGCTCTCCCCTCGCTTGAGGAGCGAACTTCCCAGATGGAGCACATCCTTCGTTCTTCCGTCGTCGAATCTCGATATGGTGAGACTGGTTGGGACCACCGTGAGCCTAGCCTTGATATCATCAAGGAGGTCGTTGACTCCAAGTACACTGTCTTTGACGTCTTGACCATGTTCTTCGCTCACGATGATCCTTGGGTGTCTCTGGCCTCTCTTGAGGTTTACGTCCGCCGAGCCTACCGTGCGTACCTTCTCAAGCAGATTGAGTACCACCAGGATGAGAACGACAACCCCCTGTTCGTCTCTTGGGACTTCCAGCTCCGAAAGCTTGGCCAGTCCGAGTTCGGTCTGCCTCTTCAGTCTGCTGCTCCTTCTACCCCTGCTACACCCAGCGGAGGCGAGTTCAACTTCAAGCGAATCCACTCCATCAGCGACATGTCTTACCTCACCAGCAAGTGGGAGGATGAGCCTACTCGCAAGGGTGTCATTGTTCCTTGCAAGTACATCGATGAGGCTGAGGATCTGATTGGCAAGGCCCTCGAGGCCCTCGCTCATGAGCAGAAGCAGAAGAAGAAGAACACTCCTGGTCTGATCCCTGATCTCACCGGCAAGCGCAAGCCCGCTCCCCTCAAGCAGAACGAGGAGGAGCTCTCCGCTGTTATCAACGTTGCCATTCGCGATGTTGAGAGCCGCGACGACCGAGAGGCTCTTGAGGATATTCTCCCCATTGTTGAGCAGTACAAGGATGAGCTCCTTGCTCGTGGTGTTCGCCGTCTGACATTCATCTGCGGTCACAGCGACGGCTCTTACCCCGGATACTACACTTTCCGTGGACCCGAGTACAAGGAGGACGACAGTATCCGTCACAGCGAGCCCGCTCTTGCTTTCCAGCTTGAGCTTGCTCGTCTCAGCAAGTTCAACATCAAGCCTGTTTTCACTGAGAACAAGAGTATCCACGTTTACGAGGGTATTGGCAAGAAGGTGGACACTGACAAGCGATACTTTACACGTGCTGTCATTCGACCTGGTCGTCTCCGGGATGAGATCCCTACTGCTGAGTACCTCATCTCCGAGGCTGACCGTGTTGTCAACGATATTTTCGATGCTCTCGAGATTATCGGCAACAACAACTCTGATCTGAACCACGTCTTCATCAACTTCTCTCCCGTGTTCCAGCTTCAGCCCAAGGAGGTTGAGGAGAGTCTCCAAGGCTTCCTTGACCGATTTGGTATCCGTGCTTGGCGACTCCGCATCGCTCAGGTCGAGATTCGCATTATCTGCACTGATCCTCAGACTGGCGAGCCTTACCCTCTCCGTGTCGTTATCACCAACACCTCTGGCTACGTTGTCGATGTCGACATGTACGCCGAGCGCAAGTCGGAGAAGGGTGAGTGGGTCTTCCACAGCATTGGAGGCACTCACGAGAAGGGTCCCATGCACTTGATGCCCGTCTCTACTCCTTACGCCATCAAGAACTGGCTCCAGCCCAAGCGTCACGACGCTCACGGTATGGGAACTCAGTACGTCTACGATTTCCCCGAGCTTTTCCGACAGGCTATCCAGAACACTTGGAACAAGGCCGTCAAGGCTCAGCCCAGCTTGGCTTCTCAGCAGCCCAAGACCGGTGATTGCATCAGCTTCACCGAGCTTGTGCTCGATGACAAGGACAACCTTGACGAGGTGAACCGTGAGCCCGGTACCAACACTTGCGGTATGGTTGGTTGGATCTTCAGGGCCCGTACCCCTGAGTACCCCAACGGCCGACGATTCATCGTCATCGCCAACGATATCACCTACAAGATTGGTTCATTCGGTCCCAAGGAAGACGAATTCTTCCACAAGTGCACTGAGCTTGCCCGCAAACTCGGCATTCCCCGTATCTACCTGTCTGCCAACTCTGGTGCTCGTCTTGGCCTTGCCGATGAGCTCATGGGCCACTTCAAGGTTGCCTGGAACAACCCTGAGAAGCAGGACGCTGGCTTCAAGTACCTCTACCTTGACGACGAGGCCAAGACTCGTTTCGAGAAGGATGTCATCACTGAGGAGGTTACTGAGGACGGCGAGAAGCGACACAAGATCGTCACTATCGTCGGTAAGGAGGAGGGTCTCGGTGTTGAGTGTCTGCGAGGTTCTGGTCTCATTGCTGGTGCCACTAGCCGCGCTTACAACGACATCTTCACCGTTACTTTGGTCACTTGCCGATCCGTTGGTATTGGTGCCTACCTTGTCCGTCTTGGTCAGCGTGCTGTCCAGATTGAGGGTCAGCCCATCATTCTGACTGGTGCTGCTGCCCTCAACAACCTGCTTGGTCGCGAGGTTTACACCTCCAACCTCCAGCTTGGTGGCACCCAGATTATGTACCGCAACGGTGTCTCTCACATGACCGCTAACGACGACTTTGCTGGTGTTTCCAAGATTGTCGAGTGGATGTCTTTTGTGCCCGAGAAGCGCAACAGCCCCGTTCCCGTCAGCCCCAGCGTCGATAGCTGGGACCGTGATGTCACCTACTACCCTCCCCAGAAGCAGCCTTACGATGTCCGATGGTTGATTGGTGGTCGCGAGGGCGAGAACGGTTTCGAGTCTGGTCTCTTTGACAAGGACTCTTTCGTCGAGGCTCTCGGCGGTTGGGCCAAGACTGTCGTCGTTGGTCGCGCTCGTCTCGGCGGTATTCCTATGGGTGTTATCGGTGTTGAGGTCCGATCCGTTGAAAACATTACTCCTGCCGACCCTGCCAACCCCGACTCTATCGAGCAGGTCAGCAACGAGGCCGGTGGTGTCTGGTACCCCAACTCAGCCTTCAAGACTGCCCAGGCTATCAACGACTTCAACAACGGTGAGCAGCTGCCTCTGATGATCCTTGCCAACTGGCGTGGTTTCTCTGGTGGTCAGCGCGACATGTACAACGAGGTTCTCAAGTACGGTTCCTTCATCGTTGATGCCCTCGTCAAGTACGACCAGCCCATCTTCATCTACATTCCTCCCTTCGGTGAGCTTCGTGGTGGATCTTGGGTCGTCGTCGACCCTACCATCAACCCCACTGCCATGGAGATGTACGCCGATACTGAGGCCCGTGGTGGTGTTCTCGAGCCTGAAGGTATGATTGGTATCAAGTACCGCAAGCAGAAGCAGATCCAGACCATCATCCGAATGGACCCTACCTATGCTGGTCTCAAGAAGCAGCTTGAGGACTCTAGCCTGTCTACCGAGCAGACCGATGAGATTAAGAAGAAGATGGCTGCCCGCGAGAAGGAGTTGCTGCCTGTCTACTCTCAGATCGCTCTTCAGTTCGCTGATCTCCACGATCGTGCTGGGCGTATGAAGGCCAAGGGTGCCATCCGCGATGTTCTCGAGTGGTCCAGCTCTCGACGCTTCTTCTACTGGCGTCTTCGCCGCCGTCTCAACGAGGAGTACATCTTGCGCCGCATGACTTCCACCATCATCAGCACTTCGCACAACCAGACTGCTACCAAGGACAAGGAGACTCGCGACAAGTACCTCCACCTTCTCCGCAGCTGGTCGGCCATTGTTGATTGGGAGAAGGATGACCAGGCGGTCACTGAGTGGTACGAGACTGAGCGCAAGACCATCAGTGAGAAGGTCGAGGCACTCAAGTCTGAGGTGCTGGCAGCTGAGGTTGCCAGCGTTGTCCGAGGCCACGCCAAGGCCGGATGGACTGGTGTTCGTGAGGTGATGAGAGTCATGCCCGTTGAGGAGCGGGAGCAGATTCTCAAGTACCTCCAGCAGTAAAGGAGATGGAACACATTTGAGGAGGTTTTATGAAATGGGATGATTCCCTACATGTTTTTATTATTGGCGATTTATGTTACTCATGGTTCATGTCATGTCATTAAGACGATTAGAAATGGAGGATCATAGACAGGGGAAATGCGTATGAGGCGTATGGTACTGGAATAGTTTCGATCTGTTCAATATCCAATTTATTTAGTTCAAGTTCAAGTTCAAACTCGTTTCTGTTTCCTTTTTGTGAACGTGACTCAAGGCTCGATGATTACTGTCAAGGCCAGTTTAACAAGTCATGACGCCCGTGTGTTGTACTGAAGTGTAATTAAGTATATCGATATATAATATTGCCATCCAAATACACCTTGAACCATGACAGGTCAAAATCCAACTGATAGTATAGGTAGTTAGGCTCAGTTAGACTTCAAAGATCGTACCACAAAACCATTATTAGTCTAGACCCTTGGTAAGACTTCCGCCTCCCTTCGGTCCCGCCTCTAAAGGGACCTGTCATGTCCCGCATGTGATTGGCTAATTGCCCTAGAACCATGAGGAACGGCCGGGGAAAAAGTTGGGAAATCAGATAAGCACAGTAGTATTGCGATAGATTTCGGCCGGCAATTGTAATTAATATATAGGTTTAAATACCTTTCTTCTATCGTGTTGTTTTCTTTTATATACACTTTTTGTCAGATTCGAAATCGAAACTCATACATAGCACAAGTGTCGAAAGCAAATATGTCGAATACAACGGATTCGCCTCCTCATAGAAAAGAGTATCCTTCTAATACTCTCGATCCCGAAAACAACATACAACCAACCGAAATCACCCAAGAGAAAGAAAACTCGTCAGCTTTCAAGGCTTTGGGATGGCTCGATCGTCTCCTTGCAGTATGGATCCTTCTCGCTATGATTATTGGTATCCTTTTGGGCAACTTTGTCCCTTCTACTGGCGCTGCTTTGGAAAAGGGTAAATTTGTCGGTGTTTCGATTCCTATAGGTAAGAAAGAAAATCATATTCCTAGTTGAAGTAGAAGGAGAAAAAAACTAATATTGGTAATGTTGCTTGCAGCTATTGGTCTCCTCGTCATGATGTATCCTATCTTGTGCAAGGTTCGGTATGAAAGTCTGCACGAGATCTTTTCCCAGCGCGATGTCTGGAAGCAAATTCTCTTCAGTCTATTTATCAATTGGATCGTTGCACCCTTTTTGATGGTAAGTCGCGAGTCCCAAGATCGCCTGTAAACATCGCTGACAAGCACCAGCTCGGCCTGGCATGGGCCTTCCTTCCAGACGAGCCTGGACTCCGCGTCGGTCTCATCCTCGTTGGCCTCGCACGATGTATCGCAATGGTGTTGATATGGAACGGTCTCGCCGGCGGTGACAACGAATACTGTGCTATCCTCGTGGCTATAAACTCGATCCTCCAAATGGCTCTGTACGCGCCCATGTCGATCTTCTTTATCAGCATCATCAGTGGGGAGGAGGGCGATCTCGAAGTGTCGTATTCGACCGTTGCCACAAGCGTAGCAGTCTTTCTCGGCATCCCCCTTGCTGCAGCCATAATTACTCGTTTCTCCCTGCGTAAGCTGGTTGGACCCGAGTGGTATGAGCGGGTCTTTTTGCGCATTATTTCCCCTTGGTCTCTTATCGGTCTCTTATACACCATCCTCATCCTGTTCGCTTCGCAAGGCCATCAAGTGGTTCATCAGATCGTGTCGGTTGTGCGTGTCGCGGCGCCTCTGATCGTTTACTTTGTGGTTATCTTCTTTGCGACACTGCTCATCTCCCGACGCCTTGGATTTGGATACCCTCTCTCGACGACGCAGAGCTTCACAGCCGCGAGCAATAATTTCGAGCTCGCTATTGCAGTAGCGATTACTGGCTTCGGTCCAAGTAGCGATCAGGCGCTTGCGGCGACGGTTGGACCGTTGATAGAGGTTCCGGTGCTTTTGGGATTGGTGTATTTGCTCCGTTGGATGTCTGATAGGTGGAACTGGAAGATCTAGGCCTGTCGTGGAGTTTTAGAAATATACGACAGCATCATGTCATCTCGTCCATTATGGTGAGTAAATCTGTATTTCGGACCATGCAGCTTTCACCGGGACGGCACCCAAGAACAGCACGCGCAGTGGAAATATCCGCATGGCCTTTGATCTGCGCAAGAATAGTAGCAGCTTCCATGCAATGAATTTTGTCAATAGATCTCGGATTCTGCACCTCGGGTTGCATCTCCAGCTGTGGTTGTGGCTGTGGTGGCGACGGAGGTTGTGGTCTGGGACAGCAGCCCGACTCCTCGGTGCAAATATTCATAGGCACGGTGGAAGGCCGAGGTTGTGGTTCAGGACAGCAACCTGACTCTACAGCACATGGCTTGATAGTCGTCGTAGAAGGCGTCGGCGGGGAATACATCATGGGCTGAAAATTGACAGGGGGATTACTGCTCTCCTGAACAGGACCGCAGCTTTGAGGTTGACATTGAGATTGAATGTATGGCATAGGCCTTGAGGGGATGACAACAGGCGACGTAGCAGACGATGGCGTCGACACAGGCGTAAATGAAGATATACCAGTCTTGATGGCGGTCATGTCCTCATGTCTCACAGCCTCAAGATGAGACTCAACTTCCTCGGGAGCAACACCCTTTGCGGCGAGCAATCCTCTCAGAGCCGCGTTTTCACTAGCCACAACCCTGGCTACGCGCTGCATTTCAAGGGTAGCCTGGGCATCGCGACGTTCGTACTCACGCACGCGACCCTGAAGATCGTCCAGTAGCTCACGTTGACGAGCGCGAGACCGACGTTGGTTCTCACGATTGAGAGCGAGAGACTCTGGGGTTCGCGCCTGGGAATTTGTGTGAGTATTTTTTGAGCTGGGGGATTGATGATATTTATATTTCGTACCTTTCGTGGCATGATTGAATGTGACTATTATCTTGTCAATTGAAACGGGTTGAGAGTCAGTCTTGGATTATGAATTGGTTAGTTTAAAAAGATTCTTGGGTTTGAGAAGTCACAGAGTAATAGTTTTAGGTCCCACCCTGGCAAAAAGAGAGGCTTGCATCTAGAACGAACTGAGTAAAGAGGTATTCGTCAGCTCATTCTTGCACCCTTTTTGTCAATCTTTTTTTTTTTGTATGTGTAGATTTCTCAATTGCTGCACATGTGAATGACTTGATACGTATATTTTATGGGTAGTTGTCAGCCGCTCATCATTATATCTAAAAGAGAAGCCTCAAGTAGATAATATTCGGTCTCAACTAACCGCCATCGTTGGATTACAAACCCCCTCCACTACTTTTTTTCTCCGGGTGGGTAACTTCAGCTCTTGTTTTTACCCAGTTAGGCAGGCCCAGGATAACCGGACCATCGGCATCTCCCATCTATTTCCTCTCAATCGTCATCAACTTTTTTGTTCCATCAATTCAAACGCCAGCCAATTGACCGACACCCTCCTCAGCTATCATGATCTGCAACACATGTCGCCGCGCAGCAATGCGCTCAGCTCGCGTTCCTCTACGCACCCTCGTCCGGGCTGCTACTACTACTCCCATCCCCCGTCTACCGCAAACACCAACAACACCTCGTCGTCTCATCTCAACTTCTATTCCTCGATTCTCCGCTGCCGCTCAGGAAGAACCCGACCTCCCCTCCATGAGCCCCGCCGAGGCTGCCATTGCCGAAATCCTATCTGAGAAGCTGTCCCCCACCGAATTGCTCGTCCAGGACGTCTCGGGCGGTTGCGGGAGTATGTATGCCATCGATATCACATCACCCGCTTTCAAGGGCCAGACGATTCTCAAGCAGCAGCGCATGGTCAACGCTGCACTGGGCGATCTTGTCAAGGGCTGGCACGGAGTTCAGATCAGAACAAAGGTTCCCTCTGCTTGAACTGAGAAGAATACAATACCAATCGATACTGAAAAAGTACGTGACCTATTTTGAAAGGGTCCAAGACGAGAGGACATGTAAGGGGGCCATTACGATTGTACGACTACAGACGGGGAAAAAGCGATGAAGCTCAGAACGTCATGTTTAACAAGAAAATGTTTTTAATTGTACAAGACTTTGGCTTCTGCTACGGCCCAGAAACGACAAAAAGTATACCCTATTGTAAAATACAGAAGAAAAACGACAATTTATATGAAATAAAATGGTCCAGAACCTCGAAATTGATGGAAATGAGGTATATCAGCCATATGGGCTGCTCTCATTCTTGTCTTCCTCTGTCATCACCTTCAATCTTTCGGCATTGGGGCTCACTATCTGCAATCATATCGTGACTCATCTCACACCAATTATTCTTCAAGTTCAACCAAATCCAGGGACAAATCTTCTTTGAATGGGTATATTATAACTTTTCATATTCTCATCTATTGCGCCAGCCATCGAGGCAAATCTCGAGATCCCAACATTCCTGTCCACCATTTTATTCCATCTTACATCTTCTACAGTCTATGTATCCTGGTTTACATTCTATTCATCGTTAGCAAAATGTTAGTCATAAACTCGGAAGGTCAACATACCGCTCAACGGGGGAGAGACCGAGCAGCTTCATGCCGTTGTAGAGCACAATTCGTGCAGCATCGTACAGAGCCATACGGGCCTTCTGGAGCTCATCCTCGCTGCCGACAATTCGGAGGTGATCGTAGCTGGAGCTGAGGACGTGAGTCATCTTGAACAAATATGTCAAGATAGTGGTGGGCTCGAGAGTCTTGAGAGTGTTTTGAACAACGTCGGGCCACTGGCTGAGAAGTCGGACAAGGTCTGTGGCGTGCTTCTCCTTGAGGAGGCTCAAGTCGGCGGTTGCGAGTTGCTCATCGCTGAGGTTGACCCTTCGGCGGATAGAGCACAGACGAGCGTGGGCATACTGAAGGTAAGGACCGGTATCACCTTCGAAAGAAGTCATGACATCCATGTCAAACTTGTAGTTGTTGATTCTAGTCTTGTTAGCAAGTGGTTACTTATCGGCTTGGTGGTTACATACCGCTTTCCAGACATGTCCTGGACCATGACACTGCTAATACCGAGAATGTCGGCAACAGCCTCAGGGTTCTCGACCTGAGCGTACTTGGTCTCGTTCTTCTTCATGACCTCGTGCATCTTGTCGGCAACGTCACGGAGGATATCGTCGAGGAACTTGACGGTACCCTTTCGGGTGCTCATTCCAAGGACCATACCAAAGTTGATGTGCTGGCACTTCTTGGCAATGTCCTCATGGCCCATAAGCTCAATAGTCTTGAAGAGCTGCTTCAAGTGGAGATCTTGTTGAGAAGCAACGACGTAGATCATGTTGTCGAACTTGTACTTCTCCTGTCGGTTGAGGAGCTCGCTGATATCTCGGGTGAGGTAAAGAGCGGTGCCGTCCTTCTTTCGCAGAATGACCTTCTCGAGACTCTTACCAGGCTTTCCGGGGACATGCTTGGAGAAATCAATCAGGGTAGCTCCGTTGGCATCCTCAGTAAGTCCCTTTTCAGCCAGGATCTTGGCAGCCTTCTCCATATCCTCCTCAGGAACCTGAGACTCTCCAGAGTACTCGTCGTACTCAATGTTGAGACGAGCGTACGTCTTCTTATAACGAACAATGCTGAGGTCTCGGAATCGTCGCCACAGGTCAACGGCCTCCTTGTCACCATCGGTCATTCGTCGGAAGTACTGTCGGGCCTGCTCATCAAGAGAGTTGGCCTCGAGGGCAGAGACGTCCTCGCCAGCGTCTTGCTTTTCCTTGATCTTGGACTTCTCATCCGACATCTCGTTGTTGATTCGGACATAAAGGTTGAACAGATGGTTGATAGGGTCGGCCTTGAGGGCTTCCTCATCACCCCACTTCTCCCAGGCCAGAGCCAACAGGCCGTACTGCTTGCCCCAGTCACCCAGGTAGTTCATTCGGGTGACCTCCCAGCCAGCGCTCTCGTACAAAGAAGCGAGGAAACCACCAATGATGGTACTTCGAAGATGACCAGCGTGGAAGGGCTTGGCGATGTTGGGCGAAGAGAACTCGACAATCATTCGCTTCCTGCCAGAGTTGGGGTCGCTGGGGTCTCGGAGACCATTGTAGGGGTTCTTTCCGTAGTTGCCGGCTTGCTTTCGGATCGTGGGAATCAGCATGTCAGTCAGCTTGTTGGGCTTGAAGAAGAAGGACATGAAAGGACCAGAAGCAGTGGGCTTCTCGATAAGAGGAGACTCGGGGAACTACATCGTTTGGTCAGTCATGGTCAACAATGGCAACAGAATGCGACGGACCTTGGAGGCCCATTCCTCAGCAAGCTCTTGAGGCTTCTTGCCCTTCACACGGAGGGCAGGCACAGCGAGAATAGCATCGCCCTTATCGAGTGTCTGAGTCCACTGGATGGCGGGGTAGATAATGCTGGGATCAACACCAGTAATGGGCGCCAGGAGGCTTGTGATGTGAGATCGGTAAATGTCGACGGGGTTGGTGTCGGGATGACAGTTGGGGTAAGATTCGACCTTGTCGATACCAAGCTTCTGGAGCTGGTCGGCGAGAGCGTTACCGTCGGTCGCCATTGTGTGTATATGTCTAGAGGAGGAGGGGTACTTTGAGACGTGATACAAGGACTGGTGGGTCGATGATAGAGAAAGAGCGCGGGTTTGTTGTGTCAAAGACCGTCGCAAAGGCGAAGAGGCTTTATAAAAAGAACAAGAGGTAGAAGAAGAGAAAAGTGTGGATGGAGTGAAGCGCCGCGCGAGCATCAATGGCGATTCCGAGTGTGACTCAAGTGGGCTCAAGGGTTAACAAAAAGGCTTTTGACTCTTTCTTTCTTGCAGTAGACTGCGGGTCAATTCGCTGCAGAGCTTCCAAAATCGCGGGGCACGGCGGTCCTGAAATTCCGCTCCGATCTTTACCCCTCCAGTCCTTCAGTCAGTCACCAGCTACATTTCAATGTGGCAGTGTATCTCAATCAAGGAGTCACCGAGTCACGGTCCAGATGTAAGAATACATATAAGAGTCATAACTGCCAAGTTGGAATTCTTCTGCCGCCGGCCACGGAGATATACTGTAATATTTGATATCAATTTGGATTATGAGATTGAACACGACTAAAACGCTATTGTCTAACAATTGACAATCCAGACCAGACCACTGAACTCTTCACTATGAACCGTATAATTTAACGAGAACCAAACCCAGAAAGAGATTATTTTGACGCGCCGTAGTTGAGGGTCATCCCCTTGAGAAGCCCATTCAACATGCATTAGAAAGGGTATAACAAGGAAACTTTTGCTTAGACATTGTGATCACCAGGTGTCAACATGTCGTTGGTACCAAACTTGGCACCGGCTTGCTTCTTGCGGGCAATCTCCTTGCGCCACTCAAACATAGTGTTGGGCTTGTCCTTGATAGCCTGGCGAAGCTTCTCGTCACTGCGCTTCATCCAAGCGTTGGGAGAGGCAGTGCTGACGGGGTACAGAGGCATGCTGTTGTGACTGAGGAGGAATTGATCCGGCTCGCGCTTATCATGAGACGCGATAACATCCAGGTCAGCCGCAATCTGGTCGCAGTAAATCTCGAGAGGAAGATCGTTGACGTCCTGTCCAAAGGGGTTCTCAATTTCTTGTCCGATAAAGAGAAGTCCGAAAATGATGTAAGCTGCAACGACGGAGGCGGGAATAGTAATCCAGTTGAGTGTCTGAACAAGCTGGAAGGGAAGGACGAAGACGTAGATAAAGGTAATCTGACTAATAGCGATGGTGTAGGCGATGGGAAGAGGAGTGTTGAGAACTCGGTCACATCCTGTCATGCAGTCATTCATCAATGTGAGGTTGTTGTAAGCGAGAGTCTGTTGCATAGGGACATCGAGCTGTCCTTGGGCAACCATGCGATCGATAGTGACGGCGAGGTGGTTAAGGATCTCGAGAGGCAGGTTACCGAGAGGCTTGTCAGTCTTCTTAAGAGCCTTTCGGGGGTTACTCTGAGCAAACGACACGCCTAGGTACTCTCCAACAGACTTGAAGACATTCTTCTTCTTCATTGAGCCGGCGTCGGGGTCAGCCAAAGTAGCCTCTTTGGCGAAAGTGTTGAGATGGCCGATGAGGTGCTCCATATCGGGGTAGGCACTGTAGGGCTCAAATCGCAAAGCATGCTTGAGAGCGACGGAGAATGCGACAATCAGATTCATGGCACCAATCTTCTTCAGAATCGTCTCGCGAGGGTCCTGGTCTGGCACATCCTTGCCATGGATCCAGATGACACGGCCCAGAGTCTGGGAAGCCATTGTGAGCGTGCCCCAGTATCGACGACCTTCAGCATAACGCTCGTAAGCAGTCGAGGATCGGAAAGACAGACTAAGACCGACGACGAAACCCAGAATAGTGAGCAGAACGGAGTTGACCTGAATCTTGGGGTAGTGGTCGTGGATAACCGTGATGGCAGTCGACCAAGCTCCGATGGCAAGGAGAGGGATGATGAGCTTGGGCATAATGGAGCCGTGCATTTGCATAACAAGAGGCCATTTTGAATGCTTTTGGATATCGCGAGGACCAGTGAAGTAGTCGTCGAGATCGAGGGAAGTCTGCTTGCGGAAAAGGGCAGGGTTGACGCCAACAGCGGGAGAAGGGGGAGAGCGAACATTGTCGAGAGGGATTTCGAGACTGTGCATACGCTTTGCACTAGAGCTGTCCATACTTTGAAGGCGCGTTGGGTCAAGCTTCTCCTGTGTCTGTGTGGCGGCGGCGGTGTCAATGGTCGGCCTGTTCACAGCCGTAGTGGCAGTATGGCCAGAGACGGCAGAGTGGTTGTCGCCCATATTGTCGAATGGTTCGTTTTGATGTCAGTGTAGTAGGTGAGTTCACAGTTTAGGGATTGTGTTTCCTGCCAGCAGGTCCTAGAGAGAGAGAATTCCTAGAGGTAAGGGAAACACTAGGTAGTACGTGCGTGACGAACGGTAGTAATAAACGAGAGTAGGAATGAATAGGATCAAACAGAAGAAGATGTAAGAAACGGTGGAGGTGGTCTGGCGTATTTTAACGAAAGGAAAGAGGAGGCCCAAGGAGCAAACAAGCAACTGACAGGGGGGTTTGGCAGAAAGATTAAAGGCCTTTGCTTGGTTAGGATACGGAAAATAGGTGGGATAGAATTGGTCTCAAGATGGCACAAGATGACTGAATTATTATGTCTCTCAGGCAAGCAGAGTCAAGTTTTCTGCAACCCCGACTTACAGGTGCAGGCTTACATGCACACACACCAGGGAGCAAATACTAAGTGGAGGTGGTTTCAATGCCGCCGCCACTCAGGAACGCTCCCACACCAATCCCACAAAGGGAAGCCCCTGTAACGTCCGATCCGTCTCGCGTGGTTATTGGCTGCTGCGCACCACACCGGCGGCGCCGCCTCGTTCTGGGGGGTTCTGAGTTTTGTGGTCTCAGCGGCAGGGCCCGCCTGGGCAAGAACACTAGGGTCATTTCCAGTGTAAGTGATCCGTTCAAATCAGGCAAGTTTTCATACTGTGTAGACGGGACTGACTGCCTGCCCTGGATTCAATGGATGCGCTGGTGCTGTGCTGTGCTGTTCTGTCAGCGCTACCAGGTCGAGGCCTACAACGCACAGCTAGAATCTTTTTTTTGAAACACGTACTTGCCCCTTTTCATGCAGGCTACTTTTGACGGTTTGTTTTATTTACTCGTCACGGCGGCAAGAACAGAGCCCTACATATAACTAAGACATGTCATGAACTGAGCACAATTCGTCACGTAGGCTTCACTTGTTTGCTGTGAATTTAGGCGCCATGTTTGGGTCTGAGACAGGTGCAAATAAGCGTAACGCTGCACAAGTCATGACACTTTTCTTGTAATGGGTAATCGAAAAGACGATCGAAAGTTCTAGGGATAGCGAGACACGATCGATATGGATGGTGCAACATTCACGGAAATGCATGCGAGTTTCAGGGGGACGAAACCTAATTGGAGTCGCGAGAATCTATTCGCACATGGAGCAGTCCATCCATTCGATGCTTGCAAAAAACCAACATCGATCATGACCTCTCACACGGTTCAAGGAACATCTCCAATGACTCTCGCTTGATTTTCAATTGGCTGTTTGATTAAAAGGAGGTCCGTGACGTGGAGTCGTCAACTAAACGATGTGAGTGACAAAAGCGTACAACAACCCTCCCTTGCGAAACAATGGGTCCTTTCGAACAAAAGAAGAAGAAAACAGACACAGAGTGAGAAAAAAAAATAGGATACACAGCCCCCCTGGTTGGATTCTCAAAGAACATCTGGGTCCAATGACAAGGGATGGGAAAAGGATATCCACGGGTTTTTGTTGTCCTTCATCACCGAATTAGCGAGACCATGGTGGGATTAGGCTCGTGGCTAAGCTTCCACTAGGAGGTTACTGGCGTTTTCTAATTTTATACGACAGTCATCGCCTCATTGGTTTAGTCGTAGGAAGACTGAACTAGCACAATGTCTTCTATTTTGTCCATGTATGCAAATATCCTTTGTCTGTTTCTCATATCATTCTACCTCATTCTATACTCCTTGTTCGTACATACAGATGACAACTTCTTTGTTTGATCTACGCTTCACCACCCCATACGTACATCCATCCATCGCACACAGTATCCTACACAGTCCGATCAAACCTGGTAGGTAGCCTGGACTCTCATCCTTGCGGAGCAATTTCTTCTAAAAAACCTCTCCAGCGTCTCCACTGCGGGATACGCGTTACACTAGAGTACCAAGCTTTTCTCTGATCTCGTTATGGTGAGTCCGTTCGTTGATCATTTATTCTGATGGTTTAGGCCACCCAAAAGCCAAGATTCTCGTCTCCGACTTGGCCGTCTGGAGTGAGCCATTCGCGTCGATGCACGTAAGATTGTTCGCGCGCGCCCTATGCACTTCAAGACTTGGCAAATTCCCATTTCAAGACATAAGTACTATTACATAGTACTTTACCTCGCCGTGACTATAACCCCTTTGGGTCTATTTTTCGAGTTGGATTGCTTTGCAGCATGCATAATGCAATGTAGTCTTGGAGATGCTATAGGATGGCTGAGTTTCCCAATAGAATTGACTTGATTGAGGTCAATTGTTGACAACCATCGCTATGAGGCGAGGCCAGCCCATGTTTTGGCCCCCGACTCGTTAAGCCAGGACTCTGACATGGACATCGATTCAAGCGGGTTCATGCCATGTCAACATGCGGTCAGCAAGCGAGCGAGCTGAATTTTAACTGCACAAAAGCCATCATGGTCCATATTAATCACCGTGATTGACTCCATACATTTTGGTCTCGACTCAATTCGACCGCTCCTATACTTGAGACCGTTACAGCAACCCAATTGACGCTGTTCTGACTCTCAGTTCGTCTCGTTGATGATCTTCGTTACTGTTTGAGCTTGCGGCTTGCGATTTCATCTTGTTTCATCACAAGCCTCAAATCTCCGGCACTAACGTTCCATTATTGCAATGGCGCGGAGAATTAACCTACGTCCATCCTCTCGAATGGGACAAGTCTGCCAGCAATAAGCACTAACTGAGATAGGAGTTCAGCTAGCCTCTGATTTGAACGAAATTGGATGGTCAGCACTGTATCCCGCAAATCGGGAGAGGCCCTGTAATACGAGAATAGCTTCCTCTCTCTGTGCAATTTCATTTCTGGTCTAGGGGAAGAGACCATAAGAGCCGCGGGTTATTCAACCAATATGTCGGTTATCCTCGTATTGATATGTCCTTTTGTATAAGAAGCCTCAATCACCTGTTCGTGTGTAATCTCGTTTGACTTATTACTGCCGTTGTTTTGTCTTAGGACTTGGACTCTGGTGTATGTCACTGGACCAACATCCCTTGCCTCAACGGTCCTGGGACTCATAAGAGGAAACCAGACAAGGCAGGTGATGGTAGAGGCAACCGACTGTAAGGCAGGCTTCGTCGCCAGATGCCGAGGCTTAAAGCGGCATGATATCCAACAAGTTCGGCATACAGAGAGTTCCATGCTACAGATGTCCAACTCCGAGTACGAACGGACAACCATTACTATTTGCCAGTTGTAGCTGTTCACGTAATCGATAGTAGGATGATGATTGGCGCCAAGTCTTGATGCGACTATAAGAAGTTAAAAGTATGAACGATGAGTGTAGGACTACTGCCTTCATATGAGTGTTTGATTGGGCTTACCCGAACCTTTACGTTCTCCTTAGACGATCTTGTGTCACTTGGCGATACACGGGTTTGAGGAAAAAGCCCAAGCTGGGCTCCAAATGCGATATGTTTCCACTGATCTGGAACACTGACATCTGAATCAGAAGATCTTGTTGATCATGGACGATCACAGGGTTCGTAGAGGAAAAGACTAAGACCAAGTGAGTAAAAGCAACCTCGAAGCTGGACTGTCCAATTGATTGGCTGGGGA
Source organism: Fusarium armeniacum (assembly GCA_013618295.1). Taxonomy (NCBI): domain Eukaryota; kingdom Fungi; phylum Ascomycota; class Sordariomycetes; order Hypocreales; family Nectriaceae; genus Fusarium; species Fusarium armeniacum. Next base: position 256,882 of record JABFER010000094.1, on the reverse strand, counting down.
CAATACTACCAACAACACAATGTCAGTCTTATTTGTGATGAATGGTAAGATACACAGGCAAGGGACAGGCAATTATAGGGTAGTAACCATTAATATAATGAATGATCGATGCATTGAATAGTGTTGAAACTTTCGTGTTTGTCTATGACGACCATTGGAGCTTCCAGCATTCAATTGCTTTGTGTGACATTTCAGCCAATCACTTTCCTTCATGTGCAAACTACTAACCTTCAGCTGAATTTAACCAGCTGTAGCCACATTCCAACCAGAATTGATGATGCAAATGACAGAAAACGATAATAGTCATACAATGTTTCTGGATCTTCATGTTGAAGTAAGTGGCTCACAAAATCACACTACAGACAGGGGACCTTGGATCCGTATCCGGTCAAGCTAAGCCACTGCGGCGTTGAAGGGTCTAGTCTGGCCCCCAGTCAAGGGCGAGCTCCAGCTGTCACTCCATCCAATTCAAGGGATGATCCAGGACCCCCCCTAAGAACGAAACCCGACTGTTACGAGTATCATCAATCCTTGCTTTACTTTGCTTCAACTCCAACATCAGGACATTCACGACTTTCTTTTTTGTCCTCTTTTCGCTATCGACCAAAATCCCATTGCCCTCGAATTCATCAGACCCTACTATTTCGACCGCCATCGTCTCGCCATGGCTGGTCATTGGGCCCCTCGACAGCGCTCCAATCGAGCCCCCATCGTCGCCTTTGTCCTCTTCGTCCTCTTCCTCTACTGGTTCCGCGACAGCCTCATACCGTCAAATACACCAGCGCGCAAGCATAGAAATGACTACCCGACGTTGAATCTCGGCGATGACGATGTTGAGTTGGTGGTGGCTAGCATGAAGCATGAAAATGTTTCCTGGCTCGACGAATATCTTCCTGACTGGAAGAAGAATATTTACGTTGTCGACGACAACAGGGCCAAGCTGACTGTGCCCGTGAACAAGGGCCGTGAGGCCATGGTCTTTCTGACGTATGGTTCTCCGAACATTGATTATGGCCCCCTTTGCTAATGCGCTGCAGCTACATCATTGACCGATACGACTCCCTGCCCGGTAACGTCGTCTTCCACCACGCCGAGCGCTTTCAATGGCACAACGACAACCCCGACTACGATGCCCTCCCCCTCCTCCAAAACTTCCGCTTCGACAACCTCAAGAAGGTCGGCTACGCCAATTTGCGATGTGTATGGATTCTTGGTTGTCCCGCTGAGATCAGACCCATTAAGGATGAGTCTCCCGGCAAAGAGGGCGAGCCCATACACGCACGTCACGTCTACAAGGCTGCTTTCCAGGAGCTGTTCCCCAGCCTTGAAGTCCCTGAGGAAGTCGGCGTTACCTGCTGCTCGCAGTTCGCCGTTCGTCGCGAGACTATTCATCTACGTCCCCGCGCCGAGTATGTGCGATTCCGCGAGTGGTTGATCGTTTCTGCCTTGGGAGATGCTCTCAGTGGCAGAGTTCTCGAATATTCTTGGCACAGTATGTTTTCACCGCCTGATTCTTTGAGTCCCTAATACTAATGTTTTGTTGCAGTCATGTTTGGCAAAGAAGCAGTCCATTGTCCAAACGCCGCCGATTGTTACTGCCAGAACTATGGCATGTGCGATCTGAAGTGCGAAGCAGACAAGTGTGAAGGTCAATACACACTACCTCCCTTCTCGACCCTTCCCAAGGGCTGGCCTCAGCTCGGTTGGAAGGGAGAAAACCGGGGCTGGGAGGGTCAGCCTTGAGTACCTATAGTAATCACGATGAATTTGCGCCGTTGAAGATTTTATGATTGAAGGGGTTTCTTCGTCTGTTTTCACGAAACTCTCTGCGTTGCACGATTAATTTTCTAGACCATTATGGGTTGCGTGTTGAGGGGAGCTGAAGATTATTGTCCCTTGTCTCTGGGTTTCTGGGATCGTTATGGGATGGGACGGGAAGGGCGTCTGGTATTGGGTTTGGCAATCTGCTGTGTCTGCACTGGGTAGAGGTTTTTGTAACAGTATCAAAAGATAGTATTAAACGAAAGCCAGTATGATATGAACAGTTAATTTGTGGCCAAGTAATCACATTCCATCGAATTGAATTGTCTTGAAACTTTGGTCTTATTTGGTCCCCCCACCGGAACTGTAGCCCCACCCCCACTTCTTTCCATCCAACCTCAAGCTTGAAGCTCATCTACAACTCGTCCGTCTCAATCAACATTTGCTCCTCAGTACCTACGTTACGGAGATCTGCTACTCATTACCCATCAGTACATAATACAAAAAAGAGGATAAATCTATCGTCAACATGGACTCGACATCGTCAACCAACTTGTTGGGTAAATTGAAACAACTCCCGTGTCTTGTCTGCCATCATGTGTTAACATCATCTCTAGACAAGCACAACAAGCTCATCTTTGAGATCCTCAGGAGCTATCGTGATCTTATGAACTGCGCCACCATCCAAGGCATGGACAGAGACAACCAGAACGACTTTGAAGCCCAAACAACAAAGCTCAACTACAGAGATCCTGAAACAATGGCAGCTGCTGAAATAAGGACACAAAGAAAGTTTGACCAATTGGTAAGTTTCACAGCAACATCGCGTAGCCGACACACCGCGACTTACTTCAAGCCTAGCATGACAACATCAAAGAGCTTTTGGCTCTTTCGCGTACGATCAAGGAACTCTGGGTGTTTGGACCACTTGACAGAGCAGACGGTCACCGCCAAGAGAAGGAAGTGCAGATTGACCGCGACGTGCAGGAGGTATCGCGTCTGATGGACAATTTCGACATGAATGCTATGCGAGAGCTTGCGGAGCGATTTGGAGGAACGTACGAGCCTCAAGTTGCTGCTGCGTCATCGGCGGCTGCGACAACGCAACCAACGGAACCGGCGCCTACGACTGGAATTTAGGAAGCAGAGGAGGCGATGGAGGAAACATTAGATCTGAAAAGTACGCCGCCGCTGCCCAGAAAACGTAAAGGTCCGACACTGTTCTGGGGCCGGGTGGGTAGGGAGTCGAATCTTTTGAGGTGTTCGCCAGCGTCGAGGCGCAACAGTGACGAATTCTGGACGGAGTTTTGGGAGTGGGCTTCGAGACAGGGCTACAATGAGATACCCAGAGATTGAACATGCTCGCTCTCTATGCGATTCGGTTTTTATTCCCACCCATCACAGAAGCTTTGTATTTCGTTTATCTGGATCACTGTTGATGATTCATTCGTTAAAGGAGAGGACATGCAGCAATGCATCTTAATATGGATAAAGAACCAATTAACGTCCTGATAGCTCTGCCGGCTCGCTTACAGGTTTTTGACTCTCAGACATCAAGCTATTTGGGGACGACGGTTTGACACATGATAGTTATTCTTGAGATGGCCGCTAGAGACACCGGACGGGTGGGCCGGGGCATATCGAGGAAGACTCTAACGGTGACTGCGATGTTGGGGGATCACGGTTCCCGATTGACTAACCGACCAATCCATATCGTACGAAAAATACTGAAGATTTTCTAGCATATTAATAGATTGCAAGGCAAATTGAGACTCATCTGCAAAATGGTCTTGTTTTTAGTTGATTGGTATCCACTACCTTTCTGGTCCACAGTCAAAATCTAGAATCATTGTGGAACGTCAGTGATGCGATAAAAACAACCAAGTTTTTGACATGAAAATAAAAGTTTAAAAAACAGGGACGGATATAACCTTGCCTCCCTGCATATGTGGCGTTTCTGTGCGTCGTTGGACGGGACGGTTGGGCCATAAGCTACGTGTACAAGACCAAGGCTAGAACCAGCTTGTGGTCATGATACGAGGTTCAGCTCCGTACAACACGGGAGTTTGTGCATAAGTTTCGACTCAAGTCCACTTAAAAAAGATACACCAAATAAATATTTCTATTCTGTTCTTTTCTTTCTTTAGATGAACTACTAGAACGCAGATACATACCTACGTAAACTAGCACTTGATAACGGTCTTGGGACTAGAACGGTGCATCGTCATTCTCTCCTGTCGATCGTGGGGCAGATTAGGATGTGCGCAGGAAGAAAGGAAGCGAGGCTGAGTGAAAGTTTCAAGTTAAGCGGAATTACACGTCATGCGTTATTTCCAGCGTTGAGTTTCTTATGATGTTTGTTTGACGAAAAGACTACAACAATTTATGAGTATATCCTGAGTTGTTGATAACATCCAGTTCTGTGCAGCTGCATGAGACGCGCAATCGCACATGCGGCTCTAGTCTAGCTGAGATGGCTGGTCTGATCTATGTTTAGCACTACTACCTGGATACCGACAGCAACAACAATATCATGATCCTTGCAGTTCCTGTCGATCTCATGTTATCTACTATCATCCCAGCTTCCTTTGCGTTACCAACACTTGTTTTTTTATCGACTATCGATTGGTTAAAGACCATTGTTTCAAATATACTCTTGTTTCTTATTCGCTCAGCTATCTAGTTATTCCATCTCGTGTCTGCTGCTTGCCTTGTCTTGACTCAAATGCCCACTAACTATCCCGCGACAACTCGCAAAGTAACCCACTTTCTTCTTGACTACCCCATATTTTGATGGATCAGGATCAGAACACCCCAGCCATGATAGCGTCAACAATGGGTCTTTGCTATGACTATGATCGTATATAGTCCGCCCCGTGCCGGTTTGGCCTGACTAGTTCCAGCCTTTACCCCAGGCTTTCCCTTTTATCTCATCTCTTTTAGTTGTATTCCTCGTGTTGTCGTGAGTGAATACGAAGAGATAGATTGGTGTTTCTTCATTAGTGCATTCTCATCATGGTGCGCTTGAGCGTTGTTGCAGCCCTGTTTGCTGCTGTGGCCAACGCGGTTGACTTTGACAAGGTCGCTATCAACAAGGGATACGGTCGTTTGCCAGGTGCTTACATCTTTGAGTTCGAAGAGGATCATGTTCGTATTCAGCATCATATCTTATCTATTGGCTATCACTAACCATCATCCCAGGACTGCGCCGACTTCTTCGCCAAAGCTTCGACAGCCGGAAAGACTCGCATCAAGTACAACTACAAACTGTTCAAGGGAGCTTCCATCCAACTCAACGACATCGACAATGCCGAGGATATTTCTGCACAGATGGCATTGATGCCCGGTATAAAAAAGAAATGGCCTGTTCAAGTGTTCAGCCTGCCCAAACCAGAGGTCCATTGGACGGGTACACCAGGAATGGAGTATACTGCCGTTAAGAAAAGGGGGTTCGAAGAGAGAGATCTCTCAAACGATACATATACACCTCATGTCATGACCCAGATTGATAAGCTGAGAGATGAGGGTGTTACAGGCAAGGGGCTAAAGGTTGCCCTTGTCGACAGTGGTGTAAGTCAAAAGATACAACCCAAAGTGTATGCAGCTAACATGTCATGATCAGATCGATTATAAACACCCAGCTCTAGGAGGCTGCTTTGGTCCCAAATGTCTCGTCTCCTTCGGCACTGACCTTGTAGGCGATGCTTACGACGGCTTCAACTCGGCCAAGCCTGACGATGATCCTATGGACTGCGCAGGCCACGGCACGCATGTCGCTGGTATTCTCGCAGCGCAGAAGAACTCTATGGGTTTCACAGGCGCTGCACCTGGAGTAAAACTCGGATCATACCGCGCGTTCGGCTGTAATGGCGAGGCTGGAAATGACATCCTCATTGCTGCATTCAACCAAGCCTTTGAAGACGGCGCAGATATCATCTCTGCTTCTATCGGTGGCCCATCCGGTTGGTCTGAGGAGCCCTGGGCTGTAGCTGTGTCTCGTATTGTCGAGCAAGGCGTTCCTTGTGTCCTCGCAGCTGGAAATACAGGTTCTGCCGGTCTATTCTACGCCAGCACGGCGGCGAACGGAAAAAAGGTCACCGCAGTCGGATCCTTTGACAACACCAAGTCTTTGTCACTTCTGAATGCCTCAAGCTACACCGTCGATGGTGGCTCTGAGCACGAGTTTGGACATTTGGTCGGTAAACCAAGCGCCTGGAAGGACGTCAAGCTTCCTCTGTGGGCACTCAACTATGACACGAGTGTCCACGACGATGGCTGTGACGCATTTCCCAAAAACACACCCGACCTGAGCAAGTACATTGTTCTTCTTCGACGAGGTTCCTGTACCTTTAACGCAAAGGCTGCCAACGCGGTAAAAGCGGGCGCCAAGTACGTAATGTTCTACAGTAACAAGGAGGAACTGGCACCTTTTGATGTGTCGTCCGTCGAGGGTGTCAAGGCAGCCAGCATCGTATCGCCGGAACAGGGCAAGGAATGGATCGAGGTCCTCAAAAGCAAGAAAAAGATCGTTCTGAACATGTCGGACGGTAGTAGCGGCGATGTCATCCTTGAGCAAAACCTCAACAATGCTACCGGTGGTGCCGTCAGTGCCTTTTCCTCATGGGGTCCTACGTGGGAGATGGACGTGAAGCCACAATTCGGCGCACCAGGCGGTATGATTTTGTCTACGTACCCGCGAGAAATGGGAAGCTATGCCGTGCTGTCAGGTACATCGATGGCCTCGCCTCTGGTAGCTGGTATCGTGGCCCTCATCGCCGAGGTCAGAGGCACCCGTGATCCAGCTCTCATCGAGAACCTCTTGTCAGCTACCGCCAACCCACAGTTGTTCAACGACGGAAAGGCGTTTTACGACTTTCTGGCGCCAGTACCCCAACAAGGTGGCGGCCTCCTGCAGGCTCACGATGCCGCTCACGCCAAGGTTCTCTTGTCCCCTTCAAGCCTCTCGTTCAACGACACGGATAACTTCCCCGACTCGTTGAACTTTACGCTCAAGAATACGGGTAAAAAACAAATCGACTTACAAATCTCCCATGTCCCTGCCGTCACCATGTTTACGCTGGTCAAAAACACCATGTATCCCGATGACTTCCCCAACGACTTCGCAACAGAGCAGGCCAGTGTCAAGTTCAGCGAGTCCAAGGTGTCGATTGACGCCGGTGAAAGCATTGTCATCGAGGTTATGGCTACTCCTCCCAAGGGTCTTAACGAAACTCGCCTGCCTGTCTGGTCCGGATACGTAGCCATCAACGGCACCGACGGCACCTCTCTTTCACTGCCGTACCAAGGCCTCAGTGGTTCGCTGCACGATTCCAAGGTTCTCGGACCCGACGACACATGGATCGCAAACTCAACCGACAAGAACCGCTTCCCCATGCCCGCCAACACAACCTGGGTCCTCCCCAAGCCCGGCACAGCCAACAACCAAACCGACACCCTTCCCGGTCTAACCTGGTTCCTCGCCCTCGGTTCTGCTAAGCTACACGCCGAGATCATCCCCGTCACCACCGAAAAGCCATCAGGCGACAAAAAGGCGCGCGTTATCGGCGAACCCGTCGACTTTCCGATACTGTGGAACGCCATGGGTGCAAACTCCCAAGCCTTCACTGGCGAGCTTGCGGACGGTAGCTTTGCGCCCGCGGGACAGTATGTTGTTCGATACAAGGCGCTCAGAATCTTTGGAGATGAGAAGAAGAAGGAGGATTGGGACGAGTCGTATTCGCCCGTGTTTTCGATTAAGTATAAGTAGACTTGCATCTACGCCTTCGCAGGCATTATGGGGGATTATTAATTCATGTACAAAAAGTATTTAGCGACGTTATGGATCTGGTCATGGTCAGTTTGGAGCAAGATATGAGCCCTGGATAATTATCCTGATAATCAGGCATAGATTAGATAGCATAGATGCGGCAGTGCCAGCATTTAGAGGCATGCTCAATAGTAGAATCAATTCAGGAATAAGCTTCACATACCACATGCGATTGCCAATGATGATCGGTCTGCTATTTGTGAGGGGCGAAGACAATCTAGACCCATTGTGCCAGGCTTTATCACCAATACTTCGGAGCTGGAGGATGTGTTTGTATCGGTAATAAATTGTTCTCTTTTTCTTCGAGCGAGTTTACATGAAATCGTCTTCCCAGTTCTCGTCACGGTCCTGGTTACTCGAACCGGCCATGAGCTCTTCGGTAAAGATGTCGTCGTAAGCGTGATCCTTCTGCCACTTCTTCTCCTTCCACTCCTGGGCTTGCTTAGCCTCCTCTTTCTTCTGCAGTGGTGTGTCAGTCAATCCTGTCTTCAGTCTTCTTCGTCTTCTCGTAGGCTTACCCTTGCTAGAAAGACAGCTTGGTCGCGACGTCTCAGCTCCTTGAGGCGGTCATCGCGCTCCTGCTTTAGATCGGGCTTCTTCTCCACCTTTGTCTTGTTTAGACGGTTGACGATGGGGTTCTCGCGCTGGGGCACAAGGATGCGCTTGACTTTGCGGGGGTCCTTGAAGCCGACTTGGCCAACCTCCATGCTGCCGTCCTTCTTGAGGTTAGACCATGGGGTGTAGATGACTGTGACGTTGTCCTTCTTGTTGCCTTTGAGTGGTGATTAGACGGCGCTGAGATGGGGGACGAGACAAGAGGTACCTTCGATGGAGTTGGCCTTTGTCAATTGGGCCAGGTCCATGACCAGCTCTTCGGGGAGGGCGTCCCATGTCTGACCCTCTTTCATGCGTAGGTAGATATGTGCACTGGAGAGTTTATCTGCGTGGAACTGATGAACAGGATCAGTACTGCTGTTCTCATTGAGAGCTGATTGTTATCTCACCCTGTATCTCATTTAGCACGAGTAGACACATCTCAATCCTCGCACGGTGTGCCTACCAGATATCCTCTTCCCAGCCGAATTTGATAAGGTCCTCATCTAGCATCCAGTCTCAGCCGGCGGGGAACGCTTGTACTTTTGGGTACAGATCATACTCTCGAACTTGTCCTTGCCGACGTAAATGAAGCCCGAAGGTTCGACGACGGAGGAGGTAAAGTAGTACACCATCTTGAGGAATTCGACGGGTTTCCTCTGATCTCGAATTCAGATACCGGATCCGCAGGCTGCGATATCGCCCTTTTTCTCGTTTGGTGAATTGGTTGGCGTTGTGAGGGGATCTTGGAGAAATTTCCTCTTGGTGGGGGTACAAGATCGCTGACAGATGACAGGCAAGATCTCGGCAGTTTGCGATAGCGCGGGAGTACCTGCCTTGAGATCCACATCTGGAGACAACACCTCTGGGATCTTTGACTCACGTGACCTGCTTCAACATCATGAAGGTCAACAAATGACAGGACAACCATTAATTAGTAACTACCTCGGTAGCTAAACGAGGATTTACATGATGAATAGCTCTAAAAAATCGTTTAACTATGCTTGGCAGTTGTACTAACTCAATTAAGATCGTCCAAACAAGACCAAACAATGCATCCTGGTTAGCAGGGGCCAGACATCAACTTCAACCGGAAATATTCCGCCTCTCTTCTATATCATCATGACATCAAGGTCAAAATTGAGCTCAACAAAAGGTACATCTACGATTGATCCACTCTTAAAGGGACTGCAGAATCGGAATTGGATCCCCAGGTTTAGTGAGATCGTGTATGTTGGTTCGATCGTGAGCTAAGTTAAAGTCTGTATCACATGAGATCTCGACTTCTCCAATGGATCAACGAATACCTCGGTAACTATTCTCAGTGTGATGTATTTATGAATGTTTCGTATATATTCCAAATAATCAAAACTGTGCCCATTACAGTTAACCTCTCGGAAACGGTAGTTCCCGGTCATATCTGACCATTGATGCATGGAAGCAGATTCAGGGGGCACTCTATTTCTGTACATTCCTAGGAGATATATGAAATGCACCTTCTTATTTCTCTAATCCCACCACTGTCACCTCGTTCTGATTCGGATTCTGATCTGATTTGTCATGGTGAACCAATCAAAGAGTGTGGAGTCTCCGGGCAGCCTCCGGATGTTCGCAGGTCTTATCAGTTTTCAGTCTTGATAAATGCCTCGATAGCCGCGCAACATGTTTACCCCTGAAAGCTCGCTTAGAGCGTCTCTTAAGAAACCGGAATTAACGCTCCGATGCTTGTCAACATCAACATCAAAGGTGCGGTACGCGCCTATTTGTCACTCTGACGTATCAAACTCGTCATATAAGGTGCATTCTCGACTTTCTCGTCGATGACATAGAAGACCACATAGAGTTAGGTTAGCCGTTCTATGTAATGGCTTGCATAAGCGAAGTCTTGGTTGCAGACTTCTCCAGCATACGACTCACAGGGTCCTTTTGGGTATGATTTTTTGAAATCTAACTGGATCGCATGAAACTAGGGCCAGTGACAAGTCAATTTCAATAATCACATCAGGGTCGCATACTGATTTATAATCCAATCAAAACACCAATGTAACACACTAAAGCGCTCGTTAATAACCTGGTCGTATGTGCACATCACAACTTTGGATATCCGACTCATGCCTGGGTCCTGTACCGCCGCTAAGGGAAAAATAGATTGGAATCATATCATTGAATATTCAATTATCTTTGTGAGAGTTGATGCGAATAGACTCCTAACCTCGGGGAACCTGCTACCGGCCAACCTCAATGAATCGGGACACCAGCGTTTTGAAGGGCTCGAATCACGCTACGCTCGGAGGAACCTGGCAGTTGTTAGTAATTAGAAGACTTCAAAAGCATCAAAGGATAAGAAGCACATACTGGGACTTGCCACTGGCACATCTTCGTTGACAGCCGTGATGCGGCTGGTTTTGATCTGATCTTGAAAAGTGTATCCACCAGAATTTTCGTGAGCAACCTTGTATACATCGACTCGAATCTTGTAAGTACCTTCATATAGAAGGCTGAGGTCGGTAAAAGAGAAATAAATCGTGGTTCTCGAGGATCTCAGAAGCGCAGTAACATCCATTCCCGTCACCGATGTCGTCCCTGCTAGGCCGTGTTCCACAATGTCTCCGTTTCGTGTAAGGAGGATAGCCATGGCAAAGAAGTAAAAGTCAGGGAGTGATCCTTTAAAGTTGAACTCTGCAACCAGAGGAGGATGTAGTATCGTGGATATCTGGGTGCGAGAAGGAGGTTGAACGGCGATGGTGAGCGCCGGCATGATTAAGTAACTAAATATGTGGTAGAAATAGAGTTCTTGGTCAAATCAAGCCCTTCGTGTACGTGGCACTGATATGCCCAGTCTCAGTTTAAAAACCAAAATGTTTTAAGCATAACGGGGAAGCGAAATGCTGATATGAAAGTCCAAGTCCACATTAAATCTCTTGCCCTTGGAGAAGTTTTAATCCAGGGCTTCGATGTGGTAAAATATATAACTTCTGAGGTAGGTTGCACAGACCGTAGCGGTTGATTCAGTCGTCGATGGGCTGGGTCAGAGCAATATGTTGGCGTTTTGGTTTGGGTTCAAGGATGAAGTGGATGGCGCGAGCGATCAGACCCTTTGAAGAGGAGGAGTACCTTGCTAGTTTTTCTTGGTGTCACTGCGAATTGATCTATCACCAACAAAACCAGTCGAAAGTGGTCCTGACGGGGAAGCTCGGTTTGATCTGTTTTTGGTTGTTTGCAGCACGAAAGATAGGAAGATGGAGACTTGGTTGGTTGTGAGTAATGTACTGGGTTGTAGTATGAAGCGGCGATGGCAAGATGAGGTGGGAGACCATGAATGAAATGGAAGGTAGTAGTCTATAACCCAGAGTCCATTAGTTCAGGGTATTGGCTGCCTGGTGTTGGGCCTAGAGACAGTTAGTACCTAGTGGGACGGTCTCTCTCGGTAGTTAGGTCCTCATGAGTACAGTACCGTCTGTACCTTGCTGTACTGGTTGTCGAGCTTAAGGACGTCAAGCTTAAGACCGTCAACGCCTGTGGGTGTAGCTGATCCCTGTACCGGTGTCATCAATTCACCTCACTTGAGTTCAGTTTGGTTCAGCTTAGTTTAGGTAATCCACAATCCCTGTGGCTATAGTGAGAGACACAGTTATAGCCCAGTTTTGGAGATAGTCTTTACAGTCGCCCTAACGTATATCTTGGGAGGCCGGACAGTAAAAAAGAAACGGGTTCATCGGTTTTGATCAATAATATGAGAAAGCGAGATCTGCAAGGTTCAAGAAGGGCGATCATCATTTCCGTTGTCTTTAATTCTACGTAAGAATAAAACAATTAAAAAAAAAGTAAAAAATAGAACTCCAGCCCTGTCTGCCCTGCCCTGACCGACCGGTTGAGCGGCTGACCGGGTACCTACCTCCCACTTTCCAGGGTCTGTTCTTTACGGAATTTGCACCATTGTAAATTCTATAGCCACGTGTAGATGGCGTCGTTGGAAGGCTGAATCCGAAACAAGTTTAGAACCTGCCTAGTGGCAGTACAGTTAGACAGTTGCAGTACATTCATTTGGCGCGATAGCCAAGGATCGTTCCGATTTGTTGGGATGATGAATATGTGGCTGGTTGACATCATGTACCACCGGGAATCTTTTACCGAAGCCAGCCAAGAGTAAAGAAGAAAAAAGGGTACTGCCGGTCGCCGATTACCTCCGGAACCTATTAATCGTCGCTTCGTATTAAGGACAAGAGAGAGAACAAGAATGAGGCTTTATTCCACTGGTCGCTCAGCCGGTCGAGCGGTGATAACCTCACCTAGCTAAGCGCGCATAGCCGGATATGAACACGGATATGTATATATGCAACAGGTGTATGGTGACATTAAATGTGTGCGAGTGAGGCTCAGGGGTTCTCGTGTCGACCACCTTCAACTAAACTAGGTAGCTTCTCCTCGCTTCAATCCAAGTCTAGCAGAGCAAGTCAGGCCATATCCGGGAATAATTCCATCCCGTCTGCCCGTCCAGACACGGACAGCAACGATAACCTGCAAGACAAGACCAGATTCCTGGTCTTGATGGTTCATTAATTAGCGCTCGGCTAATTAGCTCCGGTTTCCTACAGTAGGTATGTGTGTAGTTCCCCGGGAAATTCTCCATAACCTGGCGAGGACTGCCTAACGATCTTCGTTAAGGGGATCTGGAGCAGGGTATACCCCTGTACTTTTGGCCAGATGTTACCTAGCCAAGGCCCGAACCCCCGGTCCATCACTATCCGAGTTGCAATGTCACTGGCTGTTCCTTGACTGCACTGTTGCTGCGAGTGTTCAGACTCCCTCTTCCGCCTTGGCGTATGTCTACTGTGTTTCTTACTGTGAATCGGTAGCTCTACTGTATTGCATGATAATCTAGACTAAAATATGTCTGTAGTTCTATAAAAGACAAAGCAAGAAGAAAGCCCGAAACATCACCTGGAGTAAAGAGATATCCGGGCCCAGCCCCAATGAATCTCGTCAATATGTGCAAACTGCATAACGAGTATAATCCAATAGGAAGTTAACCCGCCACCAATAGTGCTCGGATACGCCGCATATGCAGTTGGGTTGGGGAGAAGCAGCATAGGCGCTGCAGGTCGGTGGTAACACAAGTCGATAATAAGGAAACTTGGCCATGTAGGGAAAATGAGTCATTGTTTAAAATGGTGCGATATTCATCGCGCTTTTGTTGCCAAGTTGGTCACTTTACCTAAAAGAGTAGATAAACAGTACTAATCTGAAGGATTTTGGGGCATTCTTTTCATTCTCATCCTTTGGTTTGTTAGTTTATTAATCCTGGCTACTAAGAAAAAAGATATGGGGCTGACAGTAACAGCTGCAAGCGATACGATCCCCTCCCCATGCAACATGGGACTCATTCTAAGCAGTGACAGGTCAGGATACGACCAAGACCCAGGATTCTAGAACCTTACTGAGACAGCATCATGATCATCACATACAGGAGCTGACTACAATTCAGGAACAGAGGTGACAGATAATTTTTACACCAGGTTTTCAGTAAAGAAAAACAAGAAACCAGGACAAGGCCGTTGACGAAGACGGCCCGCAGTTCCAGAAGAGTCCAAGTCCAATGCCAACATCTGCAACCATAAAGAGAGAAAAAAAGAGGCAAAGCAGCCCAACAACTAAACCAGTGCCCAAGCTAAGATAAAATTGTGGTAAATCATGTTCAACAGATCAAAACGACCAATAAAACCGAACAAAACGATGTGACAGACATGCAAACACTACCGCTGTCACTCGGACCCTCCGATCGGCCACTTTTCTTTCTCTTCCCTTCTCTTCTCTTTTCTTGTTTTGTCTTTTACGTACTTGGTCACGTTAAGCTAGTCCTGTCTCGCTCCATCTGCGTCGTTATGGACCCTGCATATGTAAATGTCATCACTATGCCGAGACAGGGGAGCAATTTCACTATGTTACCAAGATCTGTCTACCACAAGACGCTACTACCAGCTAGATAGCTAGTGCTACTACTGACACAGGCATTAGCAGAAACTGTTACGGAAAAGAAACGGTTGTACGGATAAACGGGATTAATAGGTGATAATCTCTTATCATTATGTTGGTAGCTTGAGAACTAGGCGTAAACGGGCCAAACAGGAAATAGACCCTGAATATAAATCCACACAAGTCCACTCTTTCAACATAAAACTCCACACTCGCTCCATCTCACGGTTAGACCTCTAGATACTTGACGCGGGTACAGTAGTAGTAGTCTCGATTGCTTGGACACGGGACGGGTACAGATTCCGCCTCTTCCGTCGTTGAGAATAAAACTGACGTGAACATGGTCATTGCTGCGGGTGTTCCCCTGGCTATAAGACACATACGTGGATAGTAGAGAGATAGCCAAGGATCACCTCTCCGGTGATCGATGCAATCGACTATTGAGAGAAGTACTCGACAAGTTTTCTCACTTCAATAATTTATATATCTGAGCCGGGTTAAATGTTGAGTTGTTTGCGTGGAAAAGGAGCAGGCAATATCGGATATGCTCCACAGTAAATTGTTATCGCCGTGTCATCAATAAAGGTTATTTGATTAGGCGGGCTTCCATACAGACTTGGCCAGGATGTGTTTCCTACTCCCAGATTCTTAGGGGGTGTTAGTTTCAAGGGGATTCCTTGCAAGGCATGGCATAGCCACCCATGGATTTCCTGCACTTGCGCCATCATATCAGCCGATTTGATCGATGGTACAAGTTGTCGGTTTTCTTACAACTTTTGGAAAACTATATCCATGACCAAATATCCTAGTCTCTCTCTACCACACATGACATGCATGAAACTGTCGAGTACTAAAAGGGAAATACAAAACCACCTCGGTCAGTCGTTTGCCAAACTTGCATCTCCCATCAACACGCTCATTCGACCATGGTCATTTTGGAAATTCCTCACCGTGAAAAGACAAAGCCATGATTTGCAGCAGATCTCAGTTTTGGTGTGCAGCAAACATCTGACACGTGCCAAACCTATACATAACGATCACTGCATGGGCAAATAGAAATCAGCTCGTTCTCAGCCCACTGTCGATCTTGGGGCGAGAGGAAACTGCTGTTTATAGAGCTAGGCCCCCGGGCCATATGCGCCGGATCTTCAACACCACTGCTACCTCAGCACCGTTGGCATTAGCATCGACCGAGAAGGAGTGGCGCAATTTTGATTAGCTGAGTGTCCTGGCTCGGATACAACTTTGTTTGAACGACCAATGGCATTTGGTGGGTTCGAACACCTTGGAAGTTGATTCGTGAATTACGAAACGATCGACATATCTAGCATCACGAGAGCGAGTTCGCTTATTCCTGGCCTGATAATAATGAAAACTGCCGTGGATGGGTGACTGCTAGATGACGATTGTTAAAATACAGTCGCGCTTGCTATCGGTTCGGATCCAGTGTTGGGCGCTGCAAAAGTACAATCAACGCTGGGTTCTGGGGAGACCAGAGCTGGTTGCATGACAGCCGAGTCGTTTGATTTGTACGTGCTACAATGCTAGTGAAATCAAACAGCCTGGTGCCACCATATGACTTGTCACTGTGTGGCTCAATATCAAGGGTCAACCTGGTCTGTCATAAGACTGACTCGCTAGAATCCTGCAGGCTCGTTAGTTCATAGTTCCGCGTTAGCTACTCTTTATGTCACACTTTTGGTTTAATTTATCAATACAACTTACATTTTACAGTCATGGTAAGAGCCCATGATCCAGATGAGGATAGGCTAAGGAGAATGAGGTAACTGAGATGTTGCTGACTTTGCTTTAGTAGTGAAGCCCGCAGATCCTTGCGGCATCTCCTATTAAACTTAATAGAAGCATGAGGCGATTATGTTGTTTCCAATAACCCATTCTGTTTGGACGCCCAAACCTTGATCAAGTTAGCATGTCTTTAACTCACATGTTTAACGTCTAACGTTTTCGTGCGTCATGAGTACATAGTGCTTCAAAGTAGCTTACCCGGCACTTGCATCGAGCACGTGACTCTCTACAATGGATGATCCCTTCAGGTATACCGAAATAGGCAAGTCGGGACCTTTGCGCGAGATCCATAAAAAACTGTCGCAAACATGTTGCATTCAATCTCACTCCTTCAGAATCGCGATCATCATCGATCTCGAGGACGCAGAAATTCCTCTAGCTGCGCGGAAACAAGGCTAGGTTTGGGGCCAAGTGTTACACATAGTCGACCATCTCGATGCGCTTCGCTCCTTGGCATTTGTCATAAAGAAACACCACTCCATATTGAAGACTTGCCTTGAGGGTAAGCGTACCAAAGGAAGAGAAACAGATCGCGTCATATTTTTTTGTTTCCTCTCCCCACGCGACAAGAATGGCTACATCATCACAGCGATCCCAGAGTCCTGGCTCGCGCAGCAGCGGGAATGCGGCGGAAACAATGCCTCTGTTAGTCGGCGGCCAACTTGCCCCTGATGCCGACACCGAAGCTTCCACCCTCATCGGCACTGCGTCGTCCGGCGCTGGCTCCGGTGCCGCCTCCGTGACTGGAGACTACGGAACCGTCGGGACCTCCGGTGATGGCACCACGGAAGAAGTGACGGCGCCGGCAGACACGAAGCCGCTGTCCAAGCCGCTGCCGACGCTCCAAATCCTGCTGCTCTGCTACGCGCGTGTGATGGAGCCCATTGCCTTTTTCTCCATCTTTCCTTTTATCGCCCAGATGGTTCAGGAGAACGGCAACCTCCCCAAGAGTGATGTGGGATTTTACAGTGGACTCATCGAGTCTCTCTTCTCAGCTACGCAGATGGTTGTCCTGATCAGCTGGAGTCGTCTCGCCGATCGGATCGGTCGGAGACCCGTTCTCCTCATCACTCTGTTCGGCACCGCCGTCGGTCCTGTGTTGTTTGGCATGTCCAAGACTATCGGGCAAATGATCCTCTTTCGATGCATGGCAGGTGTATTCTCGGGTTCCGGTCTCGTCATCAGGACCATGATCTCTGAGCTGAGCACTCCCGACACCCAGGCCAAGGCGTTTAGTTGGTTCGCTTTTGGAGGAAATATAGGAATCTTTCTGGGTCCTCTTATCGGTGGTGCGCTCGCAGACCCGGCGCATCAATTCCCAAAGGTCTTTGGAGGTGTCCAGTTCTTCCTCGACTATCCCTACGCACTGCAAGGCTTTGTTGTTGGTGCAATTAGCTCAACGGGCTGCATTACCAGTTTCTTCCTCCTCAAAGAGACGCTCCACGAGCCCAAGCATTCACCTCATGCAGTAATAGCACAGCCACCGGCATCTACATGGCAGCTCATCAAGTCTCCAGCCGTTGCTATTGTCCTCTGGGTCTATGGCCACGCCATGTTCCTCGCCTTTGCTTTCACAGCTATTATCCCCGTCGTTCTCTACACCCCTATTGATCTTGGCGGTACGGGCTTTGATTCGTTCCAGATCTCTATATACATGGCTGTTCAAGGCGCCAGCCAAGCGGTGTGGCTACTCGTGGCCTTCCCTCTACTTCATCGTCGTTTCGGAACGCGTGGTGTGATGAAGCTCTGCGGATATTCATACCCCTGGTTCTTCCTCGGCTTCATAATTCTAAACACACTCCTGCGCGCGCACACGGAGGCCTCTACAATTCTTTTCTGGATCTTGGCCGCGGTAGTCAGCGTCGTCGGTCCCGGCGTTTCCATGGCCTTTACAGGTGTGCAACTGGCTCTTAACGATGCAGCGCCAGATCCAAAGGTCGTGGGTACACTGAATGCCCTTGCATTGAGCTTGGCAAGTGGCATCAGGGCTATTGTCCCTGGTGTAGCTACGGCTATCTATGCCGTGGGTGTTCGAGGCCAGATTCTATGGGGTCATCTGGCTTGGGTGGTCCTTATACCATTTGCTATGGCTTTTGCTGTTGCCTGTAACATGATTCCCGAGGGAAAGCGTCCAGCCCAGACTAGCGACGAAGAAAATGAAGGTTAATCACGGCAAGGGTGTTTGTATAGACGACGAACAGCGGAATTACGATGACCTGTCTTCCAATCTAATGGTGCATATAGAATACAATAGCGTAAATCTGTACATATTCTGACATCAGCAGTCATTTGACTCACTGTCTTTTACTTCTTCTATTGTCTTGCTGAGACAAATATTGTGTATTATGGTGGACCAAGACAATTATCGGCTTCGGACATCGTTATGGCCCGACGCAGGGCACAACGCGATGGCATTTGGTTTGTGAAATTATTTTATTTACATGCCCTGAGTCATATCAAGAGTTCCCCCTTTCCTGTGTCGGGATTTCCTCAATCCACCACAAGACTCAGCGACCCGCTAGTTCCGCTTGTTTGGGTATGCCTCACACCAACTGTTCGAGTCAGCTAAGACCGGCGGAGTACCACCAGGCTTCTGTGAGAAGTCCTATCACGACTGGCACAGATTCAGGCAGCGGTAAAACCCGATTAGGCTTCTATGATGGGAGTATCTGAGGGATACGTGGGCGTCAATGAGTCCTATGTTATGGGCATGACAATGCAATTCGAGCATGAGAGAGCAGCCTGGACACCACCATCTCTGCCCACAACAAATGGTATGTGGGAGCAGTCTGGGAGATATTCTACAGAAACGCGGCGATTACGATGAAGAGTGTCGTTGCATTGCGCGTCAATGAGGGGGATGCGAAATATATGGGCGCAGTTACCTTAGCTCGATGGACTAATGTCTATGCCCACGTGTGTATTTCTACCCTCACTCACAAGGTCACCTGTGAAT
The DNA here is from genome assembly GCA_013618295.1 of Fusarium armeniacum. Lineage (NCBI taxonomy): Eukaryota > Fungi > Ascomycota > Sordariomycetes > Hypocreales > Nectriaceae > Fusarium > Fusarium armeniacum. The sequence goes on along the minus strand of JABFER010000094.1, from coordinate 237,965 downwards.
GAGAAGCCGCATAGTCAATCCCGCGGTGATTCATGATATCGATTTACAAGTTATTCCTGAGTCAGGCAGTGGAAACATAAAGGTCAAGGTTAGGTTGATGTAGGAAGAAGATGAAACCAGTTGGCAGAAACCCCACATCATACCATACAAGATATGAAGAGAGAAACAAGTTGACGGTACCATACCTCAAAGGCCGAGCGCATGGGAAGGTGATCCAGATATCTGATGATTGACAAGGGTTAAGATGATAGGCAACTGGATTGTACCTCAAGGGTATCACGTGATTAATCTGCAGGTAATATGCGCGAGGATCTCAGCCAATGAAATAGTCGTTGATCATTCAGGCAGCAGCATTCTCTCATTGTGAGACCGCAGATAGGCCGCACCTGCCAAGATCCGCTTTGAAGTTAGGCAACCAAATTAATTGATTCTCTCAACAAAAAATAAGACAATCAATCAATCCCAGATATTCACGTTCGAGTTATCAACACACTTGCTTCTCTACTTTCATTTTTCATGTGACTTTTCTGTCAAGCTAAAAGGAACAACATGGACACCAATCGCTGCTGAGCCTCAACTTAGACCAAGAGCCCCGCATCCAGATCGCCGTTTTAGCATCAAGCAAGGCATTCTAATATCATCGCCTTGGCGCCGGCTACATATATACAAAGCAATTTCAATCTCAGTTTATACAATCGCCTGCAACCTCTAGTCATATACAATACAGACCAGCAACATGGAGTCTTTTCTACCGCTGGGTGGCTTCCAGCTGCCCTTCCAGAAACGCCTCAGCAGACTGTACAACGACACTAAAAAGTCAAGCGACTTCGTCAAAGAACCCATTCAAAATGAAGAAGACCCGCAAATCAAGGCTCTACATCGAAAGCTGCGTATTCAAAAAGATCGCCTTGTCAGTTGGGGCGTTGAATGGTCTGACCCGAACCAGTCCGAGATTGACGAATCTCTATCGAAAGCTGGACTGAGCGAGGTCGTCGGAAGCATTATGTCTACCATAAAGGACACCCTGGCAGAGGCGGAACCCCTTTGGTTGAGTTCAAAACGCATGATTCAAGCGCCGCAAACTGGCTCAAAAGATACAAAGCCGCCGCTGATTCAATGGGATAAGAACCATTTTGAGGACCTGGTTAATGACCTGACTTCATCAATCGATACACTTTACGACCTTTCACGCACACGAGCAGCTGGAATGCCTAGGATATCATCCAAAACACCATTCAAATCTGCGGCGGTAGACGATTATCGACCTTTCGAATCTACCCGCATGCAAACGCCCCAGCAAATTAACCCCCAGATCTTGACGCATTGGCGCCCTAAGCAGGGTGACGAAAACTCATATCAACGAGACAATCACCGAGATATTGTCTATATGAGTAAGACTGATTACTCTGAGCTTACACGTGGTACAACTCGTGAGCCATGGGGGCCGCTACTACTCGAGTATGCTCCGTTTGACTCCATCTACGCCAGTACAGGTATTATGCCTCCCATGGCACGATTTGAGAAGCTCTCTGCCGGTCTGCAGCAAGACTCTCAGAGGTCTCCTGGCACCTGGACTGGACTGCCTCGACTACTTGGATATTTCGAGGACATGGAAAATTCAAGACTTGGGCTTGTTTACCGGTTTCCTCCATCCTTTAACACCGTTTTGTTGGAACGTCTCACAAAGAACCCTTCATATAGTCTGCCTACTCTGGGGGATCTTTTGTCAACACCAGGATCGGAGCCCAAGTTGGAAGCCAAGTTCAGACTGGCTCATAATCTCATGAACACCATTTTCGACCTACATGCTCGCGGCATCACTCATGGTAACATCTTACCAACCACTGTCTCCTTCTGCGACGCAGCGACATCACAACCCGGCGCAGTCAACCGAGAAGTAGATATCAGACGTCCTCTCCTTTCGTCGTTTGACCTCTTCTCTGAAGACGCCCCTTCAACATCACCAATTCTCTCCACGCGCAATGCCCAATACTCCCTTCTCGCCAACAACCCCGACAAGAGGGTTCTCGACTTATACTTGCTGGCCACGCTGCTGCTTTCGGTCGGTTTGTGGAAGAACCTCGAGGAAATTGTTCCCGGAAACTCTACCAGCATTCCCGATCCAGCCTTGGAAGCGCTCGCTATAAGATGCGGCAGTCTATACGCGAAGGCAGTTCAAGCATGTTGGACTGCAGTTGATGACGCGCTTGCAGAGCGATCCTCTAGCGAATCTTTGCTATCCTCGGTCCAAGTCAGGTGTAGTCGCTTCTTGGAGGCTTGCTGTATCCTGGACGGCGTCAGTGGTTTAGAGGAGAGACTCGATAAGGAGCTCAACCCGGCCGAGGCAACTAACTTGGTCGCCGAGGTCACTACTTCCAAATTCAATAAGGAAATAAAGGACGAGAAGGGTCCCAAATCATCGTGGAAAACAAGCGAGAAGCCAATGTCAGCTTCAGCGCCTGCCTTGGGGGCGGAGAATACTGCTTCCAAGGTTGATATTGGTGTTGACAACGAGGGTATGCAACAATGCTTACCATCCTATGCTTCGTACAAAATTCTAACTGCTTTACAGATGCCCTGGACAAACAATCCGAGACCAAAATGCGCCTTTATCCTCATGTACCCCTCTCACCGGAGGTCGTTGATAGATGGAACAAGATTCTCATGCCTCAGATCAACCACGCCCTTCGTCACTTCTATCGCAAGAACCCAGAATCGGTCGAGATCTCCCTCGAGTCGGTCGGACCAAGCCCTCAAAAAACACAACCAACTGTGCTTGTTGTGTGTACCTCTGTGGGCAAGGTCCGCGCTATCTTGAAGAAGAGAATAGGCGATCTCTTCGACGGGAATACCGGCTTCGGACTTAAGGTATGCCGAGGTCATGTCTTGAGATCGCGTCGACAGCCCAACTCAATCCTCAGATCTATGGCCAGAAGGAGCGGCAAAAGTTTCGGCGAAGCAGACGATGTAGATGCCATAAACCCTGAATACCAGGAACGCCCAAGCAATGGTGCAAGCATTGGGGCTTGGATTGGAGATCGCCATCTGCCGCCTGTGAGCCTTGGAGGTCTCGTTATTGTCGACGATAAGCCCTACGGGATGACAGTCCATCACATGCTCGACGACCCCGACCGCGACTTTGGACCAAGCGACACTTTGAGATGCAGTGCTTTGCCCGACATGGACTGGTATACGCAATCAGGCGACGATAGCACTGTCGATGACGACTTTGGCTACGAATTATCCGACACTGAATCTGAGGCCTACTCTGATTCCGATATTACTAGCGATTACGACGACGATGAAGAGGAGGAAGACGAAGATGAGGAATACAATGAGCCCGGTGACATTCCGGGCATCGAGCCTGGATGTGGTGATGGATACATCGTGACACAGCCTGCTCTGGATGATGTGGAGGAGGGCTTCTATCCTGACCCTGAGACTCAGGATGAAGACCATATTGACACATATAGCGTTGGAGAGGTATACGCCTCAAGTGGTATCCGTCGAAAGCAAGCCTCTGGTCTCGTGCATGAAGTCGATTGGGCGCTTTTTGAGTTTGCTCACGACAGACTGCCCGACGATAACACTATCCCTCGCGTCGACGCAAAGAATTCTACATCACTACGGCCTACTGCCATAGTTCCTTCAGAGTCGCTGCCGAATATGGAGGTTCAGTGCATGGCTCGTACGAGTGGTTTGCAAACTGGCAAGATCCTGCCTGCGCTGACCAGCGTCAAGATCTACGGTCGCGTCTCGCCTAGCCACGCTTATCAAGTCACCAGTGGAGAGGAGAAAGAAGAAGGATCCTCTTCCAAGGGCGTCCCTCTTGGTATTCCTGGTGATAGCGGTGCTTGGATCGTCAGCCGTGACGACGGCCAGCTATGTGGTCACGTCCTCGCCTGGAGTCAGCGCAAGCGTGTAGCTTATATCTGTCCCATGGACGTGCTTCTCCAAGATATTGCAGATACATTGGAAGCTCACGAAGTCAAGCTTCCAGGAGGAAGTGCTGTGATAGCAAGCGCCATCTCAAAGAAACAGGCCGACCTTGTTGGAGAAGATCTAGAAGACTTGCTTGAAGAAGAAGAACAGAACTTGCCTCCACAGCTGGTGAGCTCTCCAGATCCTATCAGAGCCACTGCCGAAAGACGGAAATCGCCTCAATCGAATTGCGGGACCAGCGAGAGAAGCTCTTCCAGTCCTATTCGACTCGACACATCTAGTGATTTGGGAGGATTGTCAAACCGATTTGAAGAGGCTCTGAGTATGAGCGGTAGTTTTGGGATAGGCGTTAGCGGATGACAGCTACAGTGAATTTTCTTTGTTTGGTGGAATCGTCTTTAAATACCCTATCTTGATGAATAGTTTGAATATGAACAAGTTTTATTATGCTTGACGTCCCTTTAATATTAACCGTCGATTATGGACAGGCACCTATTCCAGGTTCTTGAGCCTCCTTCCCATCTGTTTATCGGTGTTGAGCGTGAGCTGCATCCTGCCTTGAGCTTGTGGAAGGTGCGGCGAGCAACATGCCTCGTGGTCAGGAGAAACGTGCCTTCCCGCAGACCACGAGATTCACCGACCCCCAACGCTTTTCCTCTTTCCGTCCTTCAATCTCTCCGCTTGCTCTTACAATACTTTTCTTCACACCTTTTTTCATTCCAAACCTTGACATTGTCACCATCGCCAACCTGGCTTGCCTCTCATTTCGCTCACATCACCTTCATTCAACGTTCACCACTACTACACCATGCTCGCTCGTCTCTTGATTGCCTTTTTTGGCATCACGATCGCCCTTTGCCAGGCAGCCTACAAAACAGAGCAACAGTACCCGGAGCAGCAGTACCCGGAGAAGTTCACGTACTGGGGATGTGCCACTGTCGATGCCGCCGGCTTCAGCAACCCCGTTCCCCTTCTCAATGGTGTCTTGACCCCTGAGATGTGCCAGGCTGCTTGTGTCGACCACATGTTTGCTGCCGTATCCCCCACGTAAGTAGTGAGCAGAAACCCATGACGGCTGGCTAACTCATCAAGTGCTTGCCGCTGCGGAGACGACCCCAATGCCATCAAATCCATCAACGAAGGATTCTGCAACAACCCTTGCTCCGAGGATCCGAACTCCCCCATGTGTGGTGGTGGCTGCTCCGAGGGTGATTCCGACATCTCGAACCTGTTTGTCATTCATCCTGCAATCATACAGGCTACCGAAACTCAACCTGAGCTGGGCAATCAGCCTGCACCATTCACCACCGTCGTCACCATCTCAACTTCAGTGATATCAGTTGCCTCGGCTGCACTCCCTTGGCAAACTTCTTCTGTTGGGCAGGTTCAAGTGCCCCCTTTGTTGCCACCCATTCAACCCTCTGAAATTGCAGACCCTCCCCCTTCGTTAGGTTTTGTCCCTATCGACCCGCCAACTACTTCTCCTGGCGAGCTCTTGGAATCGGAATCGACTTCAACTGCCCAAACTCCGTCAAGTCTGACTTGGGCTGAAGACGAACCTCCCACGACCCCGGTAGCAGACCCAGATTCGCTCTCGGATGGTTCTGAAGTCATGTCCGAGTTTGAAGCAGAGACTCTCACTAGCGAAACTCTAGTGACAGATACTGGTTTTGTACCTTTCCCTTCTCCTACCGTCACTCAGGTGGGTATCTCAGGGGCGAACCAGTTCGAAATCCCATTGGTCGTCACACTGAGTGAATTGCTCCTCATCGCTTTGATGCTGGTTTGAGGCTGAAGGATTGGTAGGCGCTTATCAAGGATGGGAGTCTGGCAGAGATGAGCTCGTGGAGAGAGTGTGGCGGTATGATGATATGAGTAACATTAAGGCTGTTTATGATCAGTGGATTGTTGAGGAATCTTTTTGTAAGACAGGGCAGAGATCAACTGGTTCTCGAAACTATGAAGCAGATGGAGTCGAGTTGTGTGATCTGAGGCTTTCCCAACGACGATTCCCAAATGGAACGATGATTTATAGATGATGCACAAAATAGATTATTTCCATCTAAACAAACCTTGATCGCAGTAAGCAATGGAAAGATTGAATCTTCAATCGCTATGTCTGTAAGATATTGATTGCTGTACAAGAGCATAGGGTAAGTGGAGCATTGATGATCTGACGTAAATCGTTAAAGACATGAGCTGGCAACCCCACTGTAGCTCCAAGCGCGGAAGACCAAAAAGTGGCGGGGTACTTGACAACAGAGCAAAGGTCGGTCGGCATCTCACCTACACCTACATTTGAGATTTATAGACAAAATGCAGTCAGGAATATCAGGTATGCAAGATATGGGCTCTGTATAAGAGCCAGAACTAACTCTTGCAGCTTCCAAGGAGCTCCAGGACGAGTTCAACTCGTTGCTGTCGTCAAACGGCACTTTTGGACTCCTCGCAACCATCGAGAAGGAGTCCATGGTCCCTATCACCACGATCCCCTCCAAATCGAGCTCATTCTCCGATAACCTTTCCGGCCTCGAGCCTCACCTCAAGCCCGATGTCGCCCTATACATCATCCTTCGTCGTCACGAAGATTCTCCTCGATTCATAGCCATCACCTACGTCCCCGACTCGGCAAAGGTGCGCCAAAAGATGTTGTTTGCTTCAACTCGCTTGACATTCGTGCGAGAGCTGGGCACAGAACACTTCCGAGAGACCATCTTTGTTACAACACCTGAGGAGTTGAGTGTCAAGGGCTTCGAGAAGCACGATGCGCATAACAAGATGGCTGCCCCTCTGACCGAAGAGGAGCAGCAATTGGGAGAGGTTAAGCGTGCTGAGCAGGAGGCTGGTTCGGGAACTGGACAAAAGGCTATTCATCTGAGCAAGAACTTTGCCATGCCCATTTCCGAAGACGCCATTGCTGCTCTGAAGGAAGTTGGTCAAGATGGCGGTCGCCCTGTGACAATGCTGGTTAGTAGTCAGAGTCCAACGAACAACCACCCCCAGAAACTAACCGCTTATACCCAGAAAATTAACCCCTCGACTGAGAGTGTGGAGCTCGTTCCCGAGGCACCCACGCCGAGCGGCATTTCAGACCTGACAAAGGCCATCTCGTCGACCGAGCCGCGGTTCACCTTTTACCGCTTTACCCACACACATGACGGTGCCGAGTCGAGCCCCGTTCTCTTCTTCTACACCTGCCCCTCGACGCCCGGAAACAAGTCCATCAAGTTCCGCATGATGTACCCCCTGATGAAGCGTTCCGTCCTCGAAGCCGCCGAGAGCCAAGCTGGGCTTACGCTCGAGAAGAAGTTTGAGGTGGAGGATCCTAGTGAAATTACCGAGCAGTCGGTTCTCGACGACTTGCATCCCAGGGTGGCGGCCCGACAGGGCTTTAGCCGCCCCAAGCGACCTGGTCGATAGATATGTTGATGAGTTTTGCATGAGAGTTATGAAATTGTTACGAGAAAATTCCATTGAGCGAAATAAATTGAACTGTTGCTCATGAAAATTGTTGACGATATGCAAAAAAAAAGTTCAATTGTCCAAACTACAAATGCTGGTATTTATCCAAAGATGCATGCGCGCAGTAAGAACTAAAGCCGCCCCCCATCCCTATGCATGGTATATCTCCCTCTATACTTTTGATCCTTTCTTCTCTGTTGCCTTTCATGTACAATTCTTTGTCAAATACATTCCCCTGATGACTTAAAGCGTGAATGAGTTAGATACCAAGATAGCTGGAAAGAGATGCTTGGTATGTCTTGTGATGGTCGGTGGGCGTCTGCATCCATCTCAACAGAAGGATCAGTCGAGAATAGATTGTGACGTATATTTATGTCGATTCCAAGTCGTTTTTAACCATTTGTTTTACTCTTCATACTTTCCTCCGACAAGGGACAGGTTACTCCTCTCCATCTTGTCCTTCAGGAACTCGTACACTGTAAAGGTGACGGCTTGACCAGGGGCAACACGCATAATTCGGGGTGTGATACCCTTGTACAAAGCGTAGAATCCTTCTTGCCTGGATGAATTGTCAGTATATTTCAGTCTTGTTCTTCAATGACAAGACTCACTTGAACATTTCAGTAGTAATTCGAGTAATACGGGCCCAAGCACTGACTCCAGGCTCAGCACCTCCCTTTTGCAGACGTGTCTTGATAGTATCGATAGGAGCGTTACTCAGAGGACCCATAGCACCAGAGACAAGACCGCAAAGAGTGGTCTGGTAGTTTGGTAGGTTGCTGTTCTCGTACTGAGGCTGGGCCTTCTTAAGCCAGTCCTTGAAGTAGCTGTAGGCAGTAAAGTTGACGGCCTGGTTAGAACCTTGTCTCAACGCCGTCAAACTCACACCGCGGTACAGCGCACCAAAGCCCTCCTCTTTAACAACGGTGTAAAGCGCATGAGCAGCGTTACGGTACTTGGGAACATCGAGGGGATCCGCCATGGAGTGGTGCTGCGCTTGGAGACGGATCTTGATGACCTCCATGGGCGTCACGACGCAGACGGCTTCCGTGACACCGGCAGCCAGACCAGCGACAAAGACGCTCTTGCCAGACACAGCGCCTGTCTCATCGGCGAGAAATTGCTTGTACTTCTCAAATGAGGTGAAGCGAATGGCCATCTTGGGGACGATACCCGTAAACACGGCGCCAAGACCCTTATACAGACCGAGGGGCGTCTCCTTTGCGACAATGGCTGCGCCGGTTTTCAGAAAGCCGCGCTTGGGGGCGCCTGGTTGGCGAGCGCGCCTTGAAAGCTGCATGCGAACCTTGATTGTGTCTTTTTCATTTCATGTTAGTTTTTTAACGGGTTTAATTTCTACGTTTGCGCCTGTTTTTGTGGTTGGCGCATTCCGAGGGAGGAAGAGGGAGCTTACCGAGTGGATGGCAGACAAGAGCTTCCATCATACCAGCACCGCCACCAGCTGCGAATTGAAGTTAGCTTTACTGATTATTGTATCTTTGGATGGACCCGTTGGAATACAAAAAAGGCCGTTATTTTTCGGATTTCCCAAACGTACCAATAAGGTTAACAGCCGCTGAGGGCGGCGCCTTTTTGCCATTGCCGTTCTTTGAAGCCATTGCGACGGATGTAATTTATGTTTCCTTGCCAAGAGATGACGCGCCGAGCTAGGTGATATGTACAGAGTATATAATACAATATAGACAGAGATGTCGCGTGGTTTGGTTTATTTCGAAAGTCCGAGAGTTTGCGCCGAGTCGTTTTAGAACCGAGGTTATGGATATTTTTCGAGACCGAGACGCTAGGAAGAGAGAGAGAGAGAGAGAGAAACAAGACTAATAATAAGAAGAAGCAAAGATGGGGAGGAAGAGGGGAGAGGGAGAATTTAAAGAGGGAAGTGAATTGATGGCATATGAAGAGGCACGAAAGAAAGAGGAAACCCTTGTCGGTCATGGACCGAGCTGTTAGTTTTAGCTGTTAGACTAATAGCTCTCTCTTATTTACACACCTTTTTTTCGATGTCCGGAGAAGATACCCCACATTTGACCGGGGAAAAGAGAGTTGGAGTTTGGGGGTGAAGGGAAGGTTATTGATCGGAGTTGGTTACGGTAGATAGAGTATGTTTCAATATGGCTGTATATTATAATTACTCAATATCATTCAAGTCAGTCGTATACTAACCAGAAGATGTATGGTATCTTGAATTCTCGTGCTAGTTATTCATTGTCTGTTAAAACATAGAGTCCAAGTGCAATCTCTCAACTCACACCCTCCCATAATCAGAAGCTATTTTCCTCATTCTCACATGCAACCCGGAGATCTTGGCTTAGCTCAATAGAGTAACAACAGCATAAATTCTTCAGTGTCGGTACATAATACTCCAACGACCAACTCTGACGTCGGCACAAACCTTCACCTCATACCGAGAGACCCTTCACCTAAGCCCCACTACTGGTCCGGGCAGGCGGAGGACCGGGGTAGCTGACCACGATCCATGCGGCCGAGAAGAGGCAAGTTCTTTTTATTGTTGATCACGAGAATGGGAATAATTGGAACAAGACAAGGGGTTGGATGACTCAATAAAGGTTGTTGTCATCTAGATTTACTTACTCACTGTTTGATGTAAAAGAGATAGAAAAAAGATGACGTCGGTACTTTGCCGACGAGTAGCCGAGCTTGTGATATTGCGGGGTCCCGTACTCTCTGTAGTGTCTAGACTTGGGGGACAAATAGGTGCTGTTTGTCTTTTCGGATAGTGTCCGTAGAGCTATCAGCATTCTCTATCTCGTCAAGACTTTGAGATGAGAGGTCAATATATGCTTATCAAAAGAGCATATAATCCAGAGACCTGCTTAATGTCTCCGAGCTATACTCCCACAGCAGCATATGTAATTTATTATTATAACTAATTAGGTAGTTTTCGTATTCTCCAGTCAAGACATCTTCAAACACCAACCAATCATCATCATTCCCCCACAGTTAGATTAGATGCTCCTAAATAAATTCACACCCTCTCCAAATGTCTTCAAAAAAGTAAAGCGTACGGCCGAGGTTTGCCGAGGTCTGTAACCGTCTCAGCGAGGCTCTTTTTAAAGATTCCAATTATTATTTCTTCCATCTCGAATTATATATAGTCATTCTCTTTAGAAGGAACACCGGAAATACGTTGCCGGACACAAACGACAAGCGCTCCACTGACAGGACGATCCGGTAATTATATTCCAAACTTCCTGTCTTCAAGACGGATATAAAGCGCATAAGACATTAACCATTGATAAATCTCCTTGAGCCGCGGAATATTGCTTTACCAAATATTCCATCAACCTTGTCGTTCCTAGACTATTCCATTCCGTTCTATTCCGATCAGATTCAAAACATGATTCCAAGATCCCGTTCCCCATGTCCCCGTTAATTAACAACTCGGACCATACCTCGGAGATTCGGACATCCACTCGCGGAGCCGTTTCCGTTGAAACTGTAGCCGAACCGCCGGTCTTCGCTACCGTTGTAGTTATGAGTCGTGACTTTGTTTGTGACTAACTCCCAAACTCTTGAATTTGGAAACACTTGACTAGGATTTTCATATCATGTGAGTTAATAACTGCTTTCAGCAAGAAATTGTTTGCTGTTTGTTGTTGAGGTTTGCTCTGAGTATCTGACTTGTTGGACGTCGTACGTGATTCACAGACGCTCTCATCAACTATGGATGAGCACCCGGTATCCATTTCCTGAATAGCTGCAGGTCCCCTTTGCTGAGCAGTTACCCGCGTCGGATAACATCATCCACCCAGGAGAGGGCAAGGCCCCTCCATAGGGGGCGGATCGGTGCTGCGTCTTAGAACCGTATCATTCCTCTATTTGCGACCAAACCTACCACCACAAATACCATCAGGCAGTCTTTAATGACAACACGCCGCTTCCTAGAACGGCCTATTCGTGGCACGATGGAGGCGGACAAAAACCTCCCCGTTTCGTATTAAAGATCAGATGGGACATTCCTTGGACTAAGCAGGAGCCGTAGCACTCGGGTTTGTTCTTCAGATGTGATTCTTTTGGTGTTTGGTCATATGAACCCGGATAACACCCGTTCCGTAAATACATGTTCGATATTCTCCAGGATGGGGTTCTATTACACTTCGTTGAACACATAATCTATGATAGAATGTATTCGGCATTTCAAACGCGACACCTCGACACAACAAGTACAAGATGCCCGCACCAGAATTAAGAAACTTGAAGATGAACGTTTGGTGTTTGGTTGCTGCTCATCTGACGTGAAACAAACAAAATGGAAAAAGATCCTGACTACTGGGCTGTGAATTTTGGTCACATGTATAATTTAGGATTCAAAACTACGTAAATATTTGTTTCTATAAGAGTCCATGATCCCATACACCTGTCAGTATTCTAAACGTGGACCCATACTATCTTATACAAGCATCGTGGAGTAATTTGCCTCTGCATTTCCATCACTTACACTACCACCATGTTCCAAGCTGTAAGACAGGTTCTTGATAAGTTTGGACCTTAGAGTGTCAAGTACTGATAGTAGGGGTCTTGTTGGTGTTCACTTGTTCCTTAAGACGACACCCGATACTTTCAGCAGCTCGTTATTCCAGCTTAAATCCTCTTATTATTTCCCTTTTTTGCTATATACTATCTACTACTATCTACTATGCCGTCTCTCCCAAATTCTTCGCTGGCCCACACTCAACCACCCGCCCTCTATCAAGCCTCAAACACCACGTCGCATCCTGTACGGCCTCAAGACGATGCGCAATCGTAATAACAGTGCTCTCCTTGAGCTCCTGCCTCAAGATCCTCTGCACAGTCGCCGCAGTGCCCCGATCAATCGACGCCGTCGCCTCGTCAAGAATAACAAGCCCGCTTCGCCTCAACACAGCTCGACAAATACCCACGAGCTGTCGTTGACCCTGACTCAGGTTCTTGCCTCCCGCGTCGATGCGAGAGTCGAGAGCCCAGTCATCCCCGAGCACACGATGGATGGCGTTGTTGCATTCTTGCTCGGAAAACTTGGCCTCCGGGTCGATGTTGTCGCGTAGTGTGCCAGGGAACAAAATCGGGTCTTGCTGGATGAATGTGACGCGGTGACGCAGTGCTGTGCGGTCGACTTGCGCGAGGTTGATGCTTCCTATTGTTACGGCACCTGAGGCTGGTGCTTGTGTCGCGAGGAGAGCGTTGGCGATGGTCGATTTACCGGATCCTGTTCGACCGAGGACAGCGCAAGTTGAACCGCCGGGGATTTCGAACGATACGTCATCCAGCACGGATGGAAGATCCTCGGCATACTTGAACGACATGGAGTCGAAGCGCACGCTATCGCACGGTCTGGGCCAGTCTTGGGGAGGCTCAATATCACCGCTTGGCTCCTCGGGGACGCGGTTCAATGCGTCTACTCGTTCAAGCGACACAGCATCCAGTTGCAGAGCAGCAAACTTCTCGCAAAGTTGCTGAACAGCTACCATTGCGATGTTGGTCTGTGTGAGAACAAAACCGACTGCGCTGGCTGGAGTGCCCATATATACCATGGACAGGACAAGAATGGTCCGCATAATGGCTGAAGACATGCCTAGTCTGAAGTCAAGCCAGAAGGTCATGCTCCAGAAGAAATGGTCGTGTTTCTGAAAGTCATCGACTGCTTCTAAGTGCTTATCCTGGAAGCGTTCCTCGACTTTGAGAGCACGAATAGTGACTAAACCATCCTGCATGACTCCGATGTTGGCTATGATGGGAGTCAGATAGCGCATCTCCATCCGACGCAGACAGCGCGAGGCGGGAACGTATATACTATAAAAGTACGAAAAGAGAATCCCGACGACAAAAATGATCAGAACGAGAAAAACCTGGTGCGTCATGATGGCAAAGAGACTCAGACCGAGAGCAATCATGTTATATACGAATGACTCCAATGGCGCGAGAATACCACCGTCGACCATGCCCATATCGGATATGAGGCGGTTCTTTAACTGACCTGTTGGCGTGGTATCATGGTAGCGGAAAGATGCCTTGCTGACCCTGTCGATGGCGATTCTAAAAAGAACTTTAGCTGCGCGGATGCTGATGGAAGCAAGGAGGACCTGAGCAGCAGCATAGGCTACGACCTGGGCGATTGAAAGTCCAGCTAGAACGTACAGCCATGGTCGAGGATGCTGGCTTGGGTTGGGAAGACCCCAGTAGTTAGTAGCAATAACCCCTTCAAGACCTGCAGATTCATGACCCCAAGCTTCAAGCAGACGAGCACGGGAAATATCACAGTATCGAGATAGACTGTAGAATAAAGCCAAAGAGAGCCATAAATGCCAACCCCCTGCACTCATGTACTTTTGGTAAATCGTCAAAGGTATGGCACCTGTCTCTGTAACCTGTTCAGGAACGTCCTTAGATCCCTGGACATCTTCAGAGGTGTGGTCCTGTGAGGTTTCGTGTTGCTGGACATCGGTAGAAACAGAATTGACATGGTGAGGATGTTCTAGTTCTTCTTTTAGCTGTTCCTGCGTCAAGACATGCGCATAACCGTCTTTGATATCAACGACTTGATCAGCGTGTTTAAGAACCAGGTCATCCCGATGCGTGACCAGTACGATATTTCTCCCTTGAGCAAGAGGTCCACGAAGGAAATGCTGTACAATGTAGCTCGCAGTATCATGGTCCAGAGCCGCGAGTGGATCATCCAGAAGAAGAATGCGACACTTGCTATAGACAGCTCGTGCCAGAGCAACACGCGCCTTTTGACCACCAGAGAGACCAATACCTCCTTCTTCAAGCTTTGTCTTGTCGCCCAGGGGAAACGTCAAAAGGTCAGGAAGTAGCGCACATGCACTGAGAACACTGCTATAACGCTCTCTCTCAAAAGGTTCATGGAAGAGGATGTTGTCTCTGATGGTCTTGTTCTGCAGCCAGGGGAGTTGTTGTGCGTATGCAATCGGCTCATCAGCTCGTGAAAACACTCCACTGCGATGCTCCAGCTCGTTGAGAATCGCCAGCAAAAGACTCGACTTTCCAGAACCGACTTTTCCTCGAATGACATTCAGGCCCGTTGAGAATTTGAGTGTTAGATCCTGCAGGACGAGATGGTCGGTAGCAGGGCGCGAGAAAGAAGCATTGACGAACTCGATATCGCGATCTTGCGAACCGCTGAACGCATCTTGATCCCTGTCTGGTTCCGACATGTACTTGTTGACACGCTCAACAGGAATAGTGCACTTCCAGACTGCAGAGATGAGATCAAAAGCTTCCCTAGTGCTCGCCTCAAGTTGTGCAAATAGCTGAAGTGAAGGCCAGATGACATCGTTTGGTAGTCCACGGCCAAGAATAAGCGTATACAGACAGATACTCGCAAAAGGATATACGGCACCGCCAAAGACATTAATCGTCGAGATAGCCGCGTTGACAATCGAGATATGAAGCCTCTTCCTCATCTCAACATCCCTGAACCGTAAGATTCTATCGCGCCACGATGACGTCCATCCGTTGAGCTTGAGCGGGCGACTAGCCTCGACAAAGTGCGCAACGGCCTGAGCTCGTCGATCAGAATGCGCCGTCCTTTGACGCTCCAGCTTGATGACCTGTCGGACAAGAAGGGAGTTGCAGGTGATGAATACGACCATGAAACCGAAGCCCACGCAGGAAGGCCAGCCCATTATGTCGATGAGGTAGTAGATGGTGACGATGACTTTGATGGGCGTTGCGACCACGCGTGCGAATTCCCAGAATCGTTGGGATATCTCGTAGGTATCCCCGCGGATGAGGTTGACGACTTTGGCGTTGGAAGCTTGATGGTCTTGAGATGGTTGTGATGCTGTAGTCTTTGACTTTTTGCGCCCACGGCATTGTTGGAAGAATTTGGACAACTTTCCGCCTTTTGAAGGATCATCTGTTCCTTGAGCGGCCGAGGGATCCTTCTCTGTCATTTCAGATCCTGGTACCGCTCTCGTGAGAAGCTTCCCGAATAGACCGATAAAGGTCTCTCCACGACTCCTTTCGTATGCCTTGCGCGAATACCATCCCGAAGACGTTCTGGCGATCTGACGAATGGTATCGATGGACAGAATAACCATACACCATAAACCAGCCTCTGCAGGATCACTCTTATCAAGAGCTTGGTATAATTTACTTGTCAGGCGAAGGTTGGAGACTTCAGCGACACGTTCGACAATGGCTGCAAAAGTCGATATAAAGAGATCCAAGCCGTTGGCCTCGATAAGACATGGTAAAAGTTTTCCCTTGAGGGTGCGAAAAGCCATGTAAAGCCTCCAGTGCTGAAACTCGTATGGTAACTGCCACACGTCCCCGACCGCAATCTCGCGCTTGCTGGCGACTTTGGAAAGAGGATTCACCCATTTCATAGTCCAGAACTGGAAGAGCGTAAGGTTATCTTCTGGGCTGCGGACTTGGTTCGACGGAGGGACTTTGGTGTTGCCGATATCCAATGAGCCCCAGAAGGGATTCCGAAGAGGCATGTTTCCGACGACCAAGATAGCCAGAGCTTCGAGAATAAGGTGAGCAACCTGAAAGATGCTAATCGAGCTGGTTCTGAAGCTTAGATAGTACATTGCCTGGAGAATAAGTGCAGTCGCCATCATGAATGAGTATTGCATCAACAGTAGTTTCGGTGCTTGAACAGGAAGATCGATAATCGTGAGAAGGGTCGTTACCGTCCATGGCACAAGTCCCATAAACGAAGCCTTGTGGTGAGAATGGACAATAGCACAGCTAATAGCCAAGCCCAAACCAACCAGAGAAATGAGAGATAGATATAACGTCCAAAACGTCCATTTCCTCTCTTTTGCTTGAAACGGCGCAGTTTCTTGAGCGAACGGTTTTAGCCAGCGCGGAGTTAAACTCAGCAACGGTTTTCTGCAAAGGTAAAGCAACAAAATCGTGCATGAAACGATGTTCAAGCCGAGCAATAGGCTCATCTCGCGCTTCGGCCATGATTTGGACCATATTTGATAGAGAGGCTCCTGCTGGTCCGAGGCTGCCGGAAAGTTGAAGAGTTGCTTTGAGAAGCTGGCGTGGTAGAGGTCTACAGCTGCCATGATGGCCCAATAGCCAGACCTTGTGGCTCTGGGGTCAGATTTGGCTCAAGGTTGAAGGTGTGACTGGATAAGGTTCTTAGCTCATAAGGTTTTTGTTGGTAAATGGTGGTTATAAGATTGGTCGGATATAAAGTCGAGTTGATGGGTATTTTTTACTTGGAGTGTATAATGGATAGATGGAAAAGAGACATATAGTCGAAGAGAAGACAAGCCGGTACAAACAGATACAGACGTAGATATAGATATAGATATACAAACGGGAAACGCGGCACATACAAGTGGTGTTTGTAATATCGGGGCTGGGCGATTCACACATAAAACTCTATTCGTGGCGCGTGGAAAACAACACAAAGAACGATGAATAACTTGCCATTGGCTTACAGCATCTAATCAATCAGATAAAGGACGGGTGCATTGGAGCGATAGGGTATCAATTGATGAGCAGACAAGCGTGAGAGAGTGGTAGTGAGTAGGAGTGAAGAAGTTGCTAGCGGTGAATCTTTTTTTTTGATTCCTTCGGCCATCAGATCAGACCCCCAGCGAAATTCTGAATGTCCAATGAGATGCCTTGTAGATCTTGTGGGGAAGAGTCGTTGTTGAGCGTGGATCATGACCGGATGAGGTTTGGTACTTTGGTTCAGTAAAGTAGTTCATGGCTGGAATGGCTCCTGTTATTAATTGTTGCGACGAGGTAGGATGTGATCCCATGTTGTGCATCGCATCTGGAAATGAGGGCAAATGGCCACCCATCTGCGGTAAGGCGGCGCAGTAAGTAAAATACGCTAGACACGTTTCATTTTCATCCCATCATGATTATACTATCAGTGTCGTATCCATCAGTGCAAATAACCAATCTCCATCACTCGCATCTAAACAAACAAAGCGCCTCCAACAAACGCCATGGACAACACGGTAATCATACCAACGCCGTTGGCTGACCAAGCCTGGGGCGCCGCACCCGAATCTTTGCTTTCTGTGGCGGAGGCAGCTGAGCCAGTGTTGGTAGCCGTGCCAGACGAGGACTCTTCTGATTTAGATCCGCCATCCACGAGAGCAGAAAGCTTGCTGTCGTCGGTGAAATAAGCCTTGACCGAAGATGCGTTTTTGCACTCGCTGGGCGCATCGGCCTTGCCCTTGACGAAATTGGCGGCAATGCACTAACACGATTAGCCATGTAATGATAATTATAGTTTGTAGGATAGACACTCACCTGGTAGAGGAGACCATCAACTGCCGAAGATACAACATTCACCCAACCCTTCTTGCCGACGTATTTCTCAGGAACTGTGACCTGGGGTTGACAGAAATCACCGAGGCCACTCTGTTGAACGATAGGAAAGATCTGCTCCCAATCGCCATTGGCCTTTGCATCAGTGGTAACACGGAAAAGCCAGTTGCCTTGTTGATGGGTAGATCGAAGAGCAATGGCTTCGCCTCCGACGTGGAAATCGACGAGTTTATCTTTGCTCAGGTCGGGAGTGAAACCGCCGCATGGGGACTTGTCCTCGTCGTCGTCCTTGAAGCCGATTGTGTCGGGGTACTTGACTTCGAAGTGGGCGATGGACAGACCGCAGAGGGCAGCCGCAGAGAGGAGGAGAGAGGAGCGCATGTTATTGTGAAAGGTATAAGAGAGGGTAGAAGTAGAGAATTGAACTGTAAGGAGGTAGGTAGGGTTTGGGAAGGTGGGAGAGTCAGCTTATTTGTAGCAGGTGCGGATACCGGCAAGGGAACGAGGGAGAGGCTGAAGCACCTTCCTCCTAGTCTGGGGATGTGGAGGTTACTACCTCATGCAGGAGTACCTACTTGCCTACCAAGGTACCTGCTATCTAATCCGGCGTCTCTCCAAGGTCAGAGACCGAGAATTCCTCATTAATGGAAGTTCTAGACATGAACATGTCTCATGTGATGAGCATGATGATATTCCCATATATCATAAGTAATATTCTTGTACAACTTCGACTTTTCATCATGAATGCTACGTCATTGAGGCTCTGTGTTCACATGATAGATTCTCAAGCCAATGCAAGCCATGTCACTAGTTTGAAGCAATTCCATGCATTGTACTTGATGAATGCAACGGGGAATTAGATACTCATAGATTTTACAGCCAACTCATAACAGAAAAGGTCCTGAATACGGTTCAAGTCTCCATCACCAAAATAATGGTCCATGTAAGTGAGTGGCGGAGAGTGTAACCCGCTAATAAGAGAGCATGTTTTACCCCAAAAGTCTAGAACCAAAAACAAGGGTCCCTCGACTTGCAGAGTAGTCCAATCAGAATTCATCGTGCACGGGCCCTGAGGTTATTTGAGCAAGTTTCCCTCTTGTTTCTCTTGTAAGTGAGCGAGTTTTTTTCACTTTATTCAGAAGCTATCACGTATCTAGTAGGCACTTCTAAACGAGACTCATCAATAATACTTTTGTTACCGGATGTGCGGCATCAGACGGATAAAACGGAAAGTATCTAAAAAGAAGAGATTAGATGATACTCTGAGAGTTTAGAATGCATAATTAGACATGATTTGTGGCTTAACCCTAGATCACATCTCTTACATGCACTGATCTTTTCCTCTCAGTTTAACTTCACATCATCTTCCCTGTACAGCCCGTATAAATCAGTTAGTCACTATTCCTGATACTATTCCTGGTGTGGGTGGCTTACTGTAACTTGACCAGTTCATCCTGGTCTTGATCACCGCGGGGTTCAACTCGACTTGTTGTTCTCTCACCCGACATCAGCACTCTCTCTTCTCTCAAGTTAGCACATTGCCTTCCAACTACATTTTAATATTTACACCTTGGCACTCTCGATCCTCAAATCGCCAAGTCTCACCACTGTTATATCAACTTGCTCAATTATTCTCACCACTTTGACTCACCCATCGTCTCCTCCTCTCAGCTTACCACGGTTGCTCTGTTGACTGAGTTCTGTTTGCATACGACATCATGATCTTTTGAACGGACAAAATTGTCATCTTGACTGAGACCTTAGCTGGACCCAAAACTTCAAGTCTCTTTCCACGACGCTGGACGTCGCTCACATTCCTATCTAAACCGAATCGCATTTCCTAACGCCAAGGGCGCATCATAGCCATCATGGACATGGACCACATGCATCATGATCCCGGGCTGGGGATGGAAGTCAATTATGGCTTTGCTCGTGCGTATTGGTATATCATGGCTGGTGTCGTGGGCGCACTCCTCCTGGTCCGCGGCGTCAACCATCTTGAAGCTCAACAAAGGTACCCTCATTCATAGACTCACTAATTTCTTGACTAACACCGCAAAGATTAAAAGCATGTCGCGATCCAGCAATAGACCACCCTACCCGACCAAGAGGAATCCCGAGTCAAACATGGGCGACAGCAACAGCTATCTTTCGAGAAATGGGCCACCCGCAATACTACATCACCACGAAAGGCCTTCGATGGGCCACGCCACTACCTCTCGGCCGAATCATCATTCTAGCCTGCTACTGGGTCGTTGTCGTTTACATGATGAGCTGGCAAGTAGCAAAGAACGATGTCTACTACTGGGAACGTATCGGATATCGTAACGCATGGATAACTCTGATGCAGTTTCCCCTGGTCTACCTTTTATCAACAAAAGTCAACGTTATCGGATTCCTCACAGGAACTAGCCACGAAAGGCTTAACTGGTTGCATCGATGGGTTGCGCGCACAATGTTTGTCACCGCAACGGTTCATGGATTCCATTTCTGGACCATGTGGGTACGTGCTGAGTTTCTCGACTATGCTCTCGAAATCATGCCTCTGGTCAAGTATGGACTGGCAGCCTGGGCCATTCTGCTTTGGAACGTTGTAACAGGTATTGTACCTATCCGAAGACTTTCGTACGAGGTATGGGTGGCTCAGCATGTTGTCACCAGTATCGTTATGCTTTGGTTGCTCTATAGGCACATTCCTTCAAATGCCCGCTGGCTTCTCTGGATGAGTGTTTCTTTCCTTGTCTTCGACCGCGCTATGAGGTGGGTTCTTCTCTTGTGGCAGAATGTTCGTCTGCGACCCCAAGGGACAGAATGCCAGGGCATGAAGCATCTTGGACATCGTGTGGCTGCTCGGGTTGTTGGACCAGCGACCACTGTAATCACCATCAAGGACGTACACTTCAAGTGGAAGGCTGGACAGCACATCTATCTATGGCTTCCACGTCTGGGTCTGTTCGAAGCGCATCCATATACAATTGCTTGTGCGCACAAGCTCGAGGGAACGTGTTGCTGCAACAGTATACAGCTTGTTGTACGAGCCCATGCTGGATTCTCCAAAAGGATTCACGAGTATGCAACAAAGGATGCGGGCTCCGAACTTACAGGTTTCGTATCAGGACCGTATGGTGTTCCCCCACAGTGGGACATATACGAGACGCTGGTACTGATCGGAGCGTCAACCGGAGCGAGTTTTGTTGTTCCCATCCTCGAGAGTGTCGCGGCCGCACAAAAAGTCAATTGCACAAAAAGAGTCCAAGTTGTTCTCACAGCAAGAACAGCACAGGAGATTGAGTATTATGTTGAAAGAGTCGAAGAAGCTGGCCGAATGGTGCGTGCAAAGGGCATTGCCGTCAGCATTCACGTCGCAATTACAGGGTCCAGCAACAAAACAGAAGGCCCAGTTTTCGTTTCTCGGCCTGCATCAGGATCGTCAAGATCGAGCGACTCTGACGACATCCAGCCCATCAAGGGATCTACAGGATGCTGTTGCAGCAGCGGCACAGACGAGAAGGCATGTCCGAGCGATTCACCGTGCCGAGTGGAAAAGTCCATCTCGGGGACAGAGCTTATTCGGGAATACACGTGCCGCCCAGATATCGAGGCCATGATCCGCGAGCCAGTAGAGCAAGCTTGGGGAGAGACAGGGGTTGTCGTTTGTGGTGGTCGTGAGATAGTGGCACGGACACGGAATTGCGTTAGTCGTTTGAGTGATGAACGAGCTGTACATAAAGGAACGGGTGCTCAAGGTATATATCTTTACGTTGAGGAGTATTCGTTCTAGTAGATGTCCATAGACAATAATGACGATAATTGTTGTGATCATGATGGGGGCGAGTGAGAGTAAAACAGGGGTCATGTCACTCTATTGGAGAAAGGGTGGTAGAGTGGCTAGAGTGGTTAGCTGTGCCACAGCAACGGTAACAAGGGGGCCAAACGATGGGCAGGCCCTGAAACTGTTTGTTATGCAATGCATTGCCTACTATTTGATACCTCCTGAGTTGCCACTTTCCTTTTTACTTGACGTATTTGTCAATATAGATAATCTTGTCAATTCTCTCTCCCCATTCCAAGCCTAACCATATCGGAATGCAAATTCAAGTGTCGAGTCAAGTCTCGAACTGATCCACCACCTAATTCCTCCCCAGCGGCTCGCCAACCCCTAGCTCCCTTGCACTACACTGACCACGGCTAGTCTGGCACTCTCTAATTGGCTGTACCGACCCTTGGGTCCCCGAATCTCCATTCCCTCCACTTCTTTTCATCAATTCCTACTCTCCATTGTTTAACTTGACCAGGCTACCTCTTTTTGTTTGCTTCATCTCCATCGACAAACCACCGATTGACTTTTTGTTCTCATTTTTCTGTTTCTTATTCTTCTTCTTCATGCTTCACCTCTGAGATTGTCTCTCCACCGCTGACCGGCCATGCCTTCGAGGCGGCGGTACCACTACCAGTCGCGGCCTTCAAGGCCTTATGCGCTGGCTCAAGCAGGCGTGAGGTTAGTCGCTTGGATCACCAGCCTCGCGTCCATCCTGCTCCTCGCATATGTTTGTAAAGAATGGTCGTCCAAGAGTCAAGTCATTATCGCGGGTGCTGTAGGCGTAAGTTGTTACTCTAATATTCGACTTTCGAATCAATCCCCGTTACACGAGGCTGACGCGCTGCAGTGCGCAATCGCAATGCTCAACGATAGCTGGGAGATTCTAGCAATAACAGACACCTCATTCACAGTCCCCAGATTAGTCACTTCACGAAAAGTTCTTCACGACTTGTTTGCGCTGGCTCTCTGCGTGGGCGGCATCATCATGATGTGGGTATCCAACATCAACCTCTCCGAAAAGAAGTCCGGTCAGAGGAGGCAGGAACTGTGGCTCATGGCTGCACTTTGGTCATTAATCGCGGTGGTGTAGGTTCCTTTTTCCCCTCACCTAGAGAGGGTCATGTTACTAACAGCGATGATACAGTGGCTGGAGATTAGTCTTTGCGGTCTGGGGCTGTGTCGACTGTACTGGTGATGCCAGGCGCGCAGCAGAGAGACGACAGAGACGGCGAGGGCCACGAAATGATCCCTGGCACCAGATGGGAATTCTCTAAAGGGATCTTTTTACATTGCGACTTGCATTACATTACGACTGCTTGGATGGGAAGATTGACCTGATTTACGACTCGACATACATGCATTCATCAACGGCGCATTGAGTTTTGGAGTTGGACCTTTTCGATAGACATACCGACGACTGCGAATTCTGGATATTTACGACGGTCTGGCTGGATGAGGAAGGACTTTTGTTGGCCTCACCAATACTATTAATCACGATTCTCATACTGGCCTGGCAACGATTCCATTCACGTTTCTATGTGAGGCTTGGGCCATGGATATACTACCACCACGAACTATTTACTCCGTTCTGGACATGACTTTGCCACGTTAAAACGACCTGGCGATTAACTTTCGCGTTGCTTCGTAACAGCAAACGATTGGCCCAGAATATCGGATAAGAAAGATTGCTACAGCGCTCGATCATACACCAGTGCTTTCTACAGTTGGACAATCAGTCTCTGACATGACATTTCCGATTAAAATGGATTGGGGGTCTGAGTTGGAGGGTGAATAGAACGAAGAATCTATCAGAAATCCAACGTTTTTCTTAAAAGAGCCTGTCTAAACTGAAGCGACAGGATAAATTATCTCTACGGATATCACGACATGGTGTTATTGAGAGGATGGTTTCGTCTCGTCCAAATTGTTTTTATAGACGGATTGGATTATCTCGACATATCAGCTACCATGGGATCTAGCTTACAGAACATCTGTACATCCTACCTGCGCTATTCAGGTAATTGTGTACGGCTTTCTTTCGTATCACTTTCCGCTTTAAATACTCAATATCAATACTTCCCAACATCAGGTTGTTACCTACCATTCGACATTTGTGCCTCTATTGATCATGTGAGAAGCTCCTCGATCGTTATCACACTCAAGAAGTTCATATTCACTTGATGCCTTGCCTGCAAAGTCTCTTCCCGGACAATTGTGTCCGGGGTTATGTATAGACTTTACTGATGTACTCAAGAGACCACCTGCTTGGTGATCATGACAAGTATAGAGTTCAACATGGTCATTCCATGGCGCCATAGCAATCTTAATTGCTTATTTCTTCCTTGCAGTTCCCCTCAGCGACTTTTTGGTCCAAAAAAACACTTCTCGATGCTCTGCTTTGAGAGATTGACGGTCATTCAGAAATCGCCCAGTTGACTTCACAATGAGTTCGTCAGCCAAAAAACCGATCGATATCCCCGCGGACGATGCGGATGCCATTCTCATGCACGAGATATCACATGGTCCTAACGATGACATGGCCAAGGAGACCCTGACAGACAGACTCGCAATGCTCCTCGAACAGCACGAGCATGACCAGAACTTCCCGGACAATATCCTCCAACGAGCGAGAAGCTATCTCGAGAATAGAAACGGCGAACAACAGGATGAAGAACTCGCCCGCGGAATATATGCCGAATTCCAAGCTCAGAGGGACTTGATCATAAACAATTCCATCTACCCAGAAGTTCGAGCCGTCGTCGAGAATACAGATGATCCGACGCTGCCTGTGGGAACATTCAGAGCTTTCTTTCTGGGGACAATATTTGTGCTTCTAGGGACGTCGATTGAGCAGTTCTTCTCCCTTCGAATGCCGGCTATTAGTCTGTCGACGTACATGGTGCAGCTGTTGTCTATGCCTTTGGGCGTATTACTGGCCAAGATTCTTCCGACAAAGAAGTTTCGAATGTTCTCTTGGGAATTCTCCCTCAACCCGGGACCTTTCAGTCAGAAAGAGCATGTCTTGATTGCAATCATGGCGAACGTGTCTTTTGGTGGTGGTGCAGTTGGCGCATATGTTGTTTCTATTATTCAGGTATTGAAGCTCGACACTTTTTACGGTGAAAAAGTCCTCTCGAACAGCATCCCCTGGCAAATCACGACTTTGCTATCCACACAATTTCTCGGTTATGGGTGTGCAGGTTTGGCTCGTCGATTCCTCGTATACCCATCATCTATGCTGTGGCCAAGATCGTTGGCAAATATTGCACTTACCAAAGCTTTGTACAAAGACAATGGAAACAGGGAAGAGGCTGCGAATGGGTGGAAGACAACGCGGTACAAGTTCTTCTTGATCTGTTTTGCCTCCATGTTTGTGTACTTCTGGATTCCCAACTTTCTCTTCAAAGCTCTTGGACTCTTCAACTGGCCGACGTGGATATCACCACGCAACGTCACTCTCGCCCTCATCGCCGGATCTACATGCGGTCTCGGTTTCAATCCCTTGCCTACTCTGGACTGGAACATTGCGACATACATGGGTGATCCCATCGTCACCCCCTTCTTCACGCTCATGAATTACGCAAGCGGCATGGCCATCATCGGCATCATCGTTGCGCCATTGCTCTACTTCAACAACGTATGGGACGCAGCCTACTTCCCCATCAACAGCAACCTTATTTACGACAACTCGGGCAGTCGCTACAACGTTTCGCACATATTACTGCCCAACTTTACACTCAACCAGTCGGCGTACCACGAGTACAGCGTTCCTCTCGTGACGTCTACCCAAGTGACCAACTATGCGGCTGCCTTTATGATATACGTCGCCACGCCCGTCCACATGTATCTCTGGCATCGCAGTGATATCATGAATGGCTTACGAGCCTCGTGGAAGAGGAAATCACGGGATGAAGAGTCTGACGATGTGCACAACCGCCTCATGTCTGCGTATCCAGAATGCCCTCACTGGTGGTACCTTGTCATCCTCGCTACGTCTTTCACCCTCGCTTGCATCTCTGTCAGCGTGTGGCCGACTGGCATGCCGATATGGGGAATCGTTCTAGCTGTGCTCTTTACCGTCTTGCTGCAGGTTCCGATTGGAATGCTCCTTGCTGTTACAAACCTGGAACTCTCAACAGGTATTCTGGCCATGGTTTTGGGTGGATATGCCTTGGAAGGGCGCCCAATACCGAATATGATCTTCAACATGTTTAGTTACATGTCTACGCATCAGTCGTTGAACTTTTCATGTGATCTCAAACTCGCCCACTATGCCAAGATTCCTCCCCGATGGGCCTTTGCCGCGCAGGTTTACGCGACCCTTTTGGCTGGGTTTATTGGACTAGGTGTGAATCATTGGTTGCTTCGCAACGTCGAGGATGTGTGCCAGCTGCATCAGAAAGACCGATTTACCTGCCCTCGCACACATACCTACTTCATGTCCTCTGTAATATGGGGAGTCGTTGGCCCGCGCCGCCTCTTTGGAACCGAAGGACCATACCGAGCGCTCACGTACACGATCCCTTTGGGCGTCGTGTTCCCAATCGTGGCGTACTACATCGCGAAACGGTGGCCCAACTCATTCTGGCGCAACGTCAACGCCCCCATCCTCTTTGCAGGACCGATGGGCTGGGCGCCTTTCAACTGGAGCTACATGCAGGGCACTGTAGTCCTAGCATTTCTCTTCAACTTCTTCATCAAGAGGAGATATACGGCGTGGTGGGAGAAGTACGCGTACGTGCTGACGAGTTCGCTCAGCGCGGCTATTGGTATCTCAGGGGCCATCATGTACTTTTCTGTGCAGCACACGGGCGTCGTGCTGGATTGGTGGGGGAACAGGATCCATGAGCAAGGTGTCGATAGGCATGGCCTGGTTGGCGCTGATGGAAAGATTGTCAGGTGTTCGAGGTTGCAGATACCCGAGAAGGGTTATTTTGACATTGGGTTTAACTGGAAGGTGTAGAGCAGTAACTGGTGAGTGGTCTGCAGGTTGATCAGAATAGCAACATAAGACTGCGCGCCTGAATTAGTGTCTGTCCTTACCGCCTCAACAGTCGCCCCCATACAACTTTTGTCCAGAAATGAGTACATGATCTGTATTCGGTCTGATGTTTAGCCGCGTGCGGAGGATGAAACATGCGGTCAATACTTTTGCCACTTGTGAGATATGTATAGAAACATTACTTCACAGTCAGAACCAACAACAGAGGCAAATCACGAATCACCATGCCCCAATACTGTCAAAGTCCTAATATCGGGGGCCATGAACAGGTAACTAGAAATTAACTGTTGATAATAGCCGCGCGGTCGTTGACATGCGGCCGACTGCTTGGTGTTGTCAAAGCGCATACCCTAGAGTCGGTTGCGAAGTTTGACAGCGCCTGCGCTTGTTCCGAGGGAGTGGTAAGTCTAGCCACAAAAGTCAACCTGATATGAAACGATGTAATCTTTGGTTGTTCATTAGCACAGGAGGTAACTTGTTGGTAAGCAGGTAATTGAAAGCGCGCGTGTATGACAGAGTTGTGTTCAGCGGATTTGTAAAGAGGCAGCCGATAAAGGATATTTCTACCATGTCAAAGTTGGAGGTTGGAGTAACTGGAAATGATCACGATGGTGTTGAGTAGAGAAAATGAGGTATTATCAATCTTGAATTCTTCATTTTAGCTGCTGCGCCTACTTTTACTGTAACTCTACTGTGGAGGAGGCAGTGTCGAGAGAAGCAAGGGAGCTAACCAAGATCAGGGTTCAAAGATCAAGGTCAAGGTTCTGCCTTACAGGGCTGGAAGACACTATTCCTTTTCCGTCAGTTCGCACAGGTCAATTTTGGCCCGTGTTGCCTTTTTTTCTCTCTCCTCTGTGCTTCATCAACACCGAATGCTGTGTATATACAGATTATGGTTA
Organism: Fusarium armeniacum; assembly: GCA_013618295.1. Taxonomy (NCBI): domain Eukaryota; kingdom Fungi; phylum Ascomycota; class Sordariomycetes; order Hypocreales; family Nectriaceae; genus Fusarium; species Fusarium armeniacum. The sequence continues at coordinate 210,553 of JABFER010000094.1, read as the reverse complement.
CGAAACATGCGAATTGTCCACTTTGAACAGGGCTCTAAGATAATTTGTGACTTCCAAAATAATATTGCTTTATTGGTTTGAAGGAAGAGGCAGCCAGAGTGTAATATTCAGACCCTGGTTTGATTTTTTGGGGGCCGTTGGGGGCCGTCGGACTTGGGAAGTCCATCGGAGAGGGGACACTTTGAACGGTACTGACAGGCCTTCGACTCCGTACCTAGGAAAACCTAGTATCCTATGCATGCACTTTTAGAAATGGTAATCATGAACCAATGGGTGGGCACCCTGCTTGGTAATGATAAGGCAACAACTAATACTACTGTGCCGTATTGAGCTGGCAAGCCAAGCCCGTTGTAAATGCAGATACTCGGCTTCATAGTCCTGGAGTGGACTAGAACGGCAAATATTTTGGATCTTTGGTTTCTGGACGTTTCATGTGAGTTCCAACAAGATATTCGCAATACTAACTTGAAGCTGTAATGTACAGAGTATAGTTTAGTGTAATGCGATAATGCGCAATTGCCAAGTACACAGATAGTATCGTGACATGATGTGGGCGCGCCCTTGTTAATCTACAGTGATTCACTGTCAAAGATTGACCCAGTAACAGTAAAAGCTACATATGTCATTTGTGCAAGGCAACAAATCGCATACCCGTTGGTTCATGTACCTGTCTGTGCCTGTGCGATGTGCTTAGCTCCCGCTTCGGGACGATGCATGTCAATAAGACAAGAAGGAAGAGGCATCCAATCGATCCTTGAAGACGATCAGATTCTGACAAAAAGAAAGAAATGCAATTAATTAATGCGAGGCTGAAGTAACCATGTTGAAGAATTATCCTGGCTTGTTTCTAAGGCTGAGGATACAAGACTAGAGTCGATTTGGAGTGGGGTCATTCGCGAAGACCAAGCCTCGATTGCACTGCCCTACCAGGGGGGGAAACACTCAGACCCTCTCTCTCTATGTCCAGTTGAGTCAGGCCTTGTTTCTTTCTCCTCTAGGGATTGACATGTATATGCAGGTCATTTATCTTTGCTTTGGTACTTTGTCCTCGTTGGTTCAAGATTCTCTCAATCAAGTCCTGAGTGGAGGAGGGGAGGAGGAGGAGGCCATAAGGCTAGCGCTAATCGAGACACGGACAGAACAGAGAGAGAGTCCTTGATGACTCAATGCCCGAGGATGCGATGTAATGTGATGGATCCCATGATAGAAAGAAAAAACTTTAGTTGAGGGGGAATGAACAGTGACCGATAGCGCTCACCAAGGAAAAAGGATTTGTGTTAGTACTACTTGCTACTACCGACAGACAACTCTTTCTTTCTATTTTGGACTGTTTCAACCATGGCCGCGTGTTGTAGACTGAGGGCCGACCATAGACAGAGTCCTAGATTAGGCACGCACAATTGATTGTGATTCTGTTAGTTTACCATCTCGTCATTTATCGACCGTGACCTCATTTCGATACCCGTCCCTCCCCCAGTTTTTTCTTTCCCTTCGATCTGATTTAACTAATGTTTAGTTACTGAGCCTCAACTAATGAACCAAATGATGTGATGTGATGGAACAACTCCGTATTGCAACGGCAATCTAGTTACACATTTGGAGTGGGCCAGTGGCTGAGAATGCCCTGGGGAGTCATCGGCATGGCAGGTCCAGGGTCATAATTGCAGGGGTTTTATTAGTGGCCGTAACAAGGGGGCACGGTAGGCAGAAACGGCCTTTCTCCACTTTTGCCCACCAAGGCTGCCTTGAAGCGAACAGCCTCTCTAGAGAGGGTAGTGTCTGGGTCTGGGAGGGAACACCACCATCAACCAAGTCTATATAGCGATCCATTTTGCGAACCACAATCCAAACTGAACAGGCACCATCCATTACCATCTTTGTATTTTTACAGTTTGATCTTTTACATACTGTACTACTACTTTAGTCCCCAGGCATCAAACCAAACTAAAGCAAGTCATACCTACTTACTAGTACTACCTGGCTTACACACTCTCAACTACACCTCTTTCATACCACCCTCCTCACTGCCACTATCAACCCGGATTTCTATATAACCTCCACCACCTGCACTTCATAACCAAACAAATATCTCTTCTCAATTCATCTCATACAACTTCAATCGATCAACACTATAAACTCTCAAGCTTCATACTCTGCCAAGCTGTCATCTCAACGCTCACCACTTGTCATTGACAACATCGTCTACAACAATCGTCGTCGCAACTCCAACAAAGCTTCAACACCTGAGCAGACCCTTCGACAAAGAAACTACCGTCTGCCTCCGGTTATCATCCAAGAGGACCCCCCTCTGCGCAACCAGCGCCTTCAACCTCACAACACCGACACAATGTGCACCACAAACATCTACACATACGTCCACCCTGATGGACGTCGCGAGCAGTACTCTCAACCTACCTTTTGCACAAACTCTCGCCATGGTCAGGTCTGCTCTGCCAACTTTCTCTTTGAGCATCCTCCTACATATGTTTCTGCTTATGATGCTTCCGCTTCATACCCTTACTCTTCACAATTACCTCCTACTCCCCAGCCCTCAACACCGTCGGGATCATACCGCTCGGGAGACGAGTCAGACCGTTCCTACTCCAGCTCCAACAGCAAGAAGGAGCGTTCTTCAGGTGTCTACATCAACGGTCAAAAGGTCCTAGACCTGAACCGCAAGCGTCGTGGATCTAGACACCACCAGGAGCGCATTGTCTTGGTCGACAGCCCTCCTACTCCTCGTACTCCTCCTCAACAATGGTCTGGCCCCCAAACTGCCCCTGCTTCTCCCATTGGAAACACATACATGGTCGACTCTTCCCGGGACCCCTACAACCGAAAGCCCGTCATCGTCGATGAGCGAACTCTCCAGCCTGAGCGCCGTGTCCAGATCGAGGTCGTCGACAACCACCACCACCGCTCCAAGCACCACCGTCACACCTCTAGCAGCTCCAAGGAAAGCCGCCACTCCAACGAAGATGAGGAGCGACGTCGTCGCAGAGAGGAGAAGCGACAACAGGAGAAAGAGAAGCACATCCAGAAACGCATTGCTGAAGCCAACGAAGCCATCGCCCGCCGTCCAGTTGCTACTGCCCCTTCTGCCCCCAAGCGCTCAGTCACCTACAAGCGTCCTTCAGTTGAGATCCCTGTTGATCAGCTGCGACGCCTGAGCTTTGAAGAGGAGCGCCGTGACGACAAGGCTCGTCGCATTGCCCGCCGCGAGGAGAAGAAGGAGGAAGAGGCCCAGCGCGAGCGTCTCCGTGAGCGTATGCAACCAAAGCGACGTCTGACCATCGGAGCTGGAAGCAGACGGCCATCAGAGCTCTACGAGACCGGAGTGTACCGCTATGAATAAGCGATGAATGTTCTCTGAACTTGTACTTTTTTTGTTTCTTTATCTTTTGGTCTTGTATCACTTGTTTCTACTATATGGGAATTTTTACTCAAGCGAATGGGAAGTTTAGCGATTTGATTTTTGGTATTCGGATTAGACTTGAGAGGACAACTCTTTGTATACTTTTATTTCTTTTGTCATTTTTTGGATAACAGCACGGCGAAAGCAGCCAGTTTTTAAAGGACTACAGGACACTAGCTAGATACAAGACACAAAACAAGACAAAAAAAAGGAATCCGGATTTGGATTTTAGTATCAACTTTTAGTTTCTTTTGCAGTGAATCAGTGACATGAGGATGCATCTTGAGAGTCAAGTCTTGATTAAGGCAGAAGTGACTGGTGGCTTGAACTAAAGCAGGTACAAAAGAGACATGAAATGAACAGAAGAAAAAAGAAGATTGCGCCATGTCTCAATGACTGTTTGGGTGTAAGTGCATACTGAGACATTCACAATCGTAGTCCTTGATGAATAATAAAGAAAATCCTAGTGCCAATCAATAAACTCCTCCGATCCCGGTAAATACAAAGTGTAAAAAAGGTGATTGATCTGCTGCATGCATTAAGAACAGGGATCACTGAACCAAAGTCCTCTTTTATTTTTTGTCAGTTTCTGAGTGGTGGTGGGGGGTGGAGAAGATAAGGAGAAACAAAAACACCATGATTCGAAAGATGGGGTCGTTTTGGGACTTTGGTAGAGCTTCATTCTGGGATAAAGGTCTTGAATACGAGGAAAGCTGTTTATGAGGGGTCTTCAAATGCAGCATCACGGCGTTTGTCAACTGTGATAGAAAATAAGAACTATAAAAAGTAATGTCTGTTGAAAGATGTAATCTGGTGATCAAAGAAAAGTCTTCACTACGTAAGTAGAACTCTCTTATCTGCTATATTGGGGATTTGACTTGAAAATCTCTTTTTTTTTAATCGCCTTGTCTGCCTAAATTGTCCTACATACTCCCCCTCCCCCTCCTCAATTGAATGAACCCCGCTTGGACAAAATGTGCCGATCGAGACATTACCCGTTGAAGGGTCCTGTGACACAGTCGCACCCGGAATCTCAAGGCATCCGTCCATGGGAAAGGGTAGTTTTGTCATTCACTTTGTGCGGGTGCGGACGGAAGTACGTGCAAGGGTCATGTCTCTAATCATGTATACTATGTAGCTTGTGGCTTGACATTGTGAGTCACTCACTATAGTGGCATGTTTGGTAGAGTACTGTTTTGGTAATGGCCGGTGAATGCAGGTCAATCTAAAAGGTACCGTTTCGGCAGTTGGATTCAAGAACAAGAATCTATGAGTAAAAAGTTGTGATATAGATAATGACAGACTAAATAGACTACCACACGAATGTAAAGTAAAGTAAAGGCGGGCATGTTGGAGCCAAGCCATTGCAAAGTGAAGCAGTGTTGGAACTACTGCTATGCATCAAGAAAATGGTGTTGAACCTATTCCAAACCGTTTTGAACCATATCCCCCTCGTGATTATAGTGAAATTATCAATCTAGTAGTCACTTCCACGACTAATAACCTCCTTGTTCGACTCTCGAAGCAGAATTGTCTACAGCATAATCAGCAACAGCCCATTACACAAACAGAGACGAAAACTTACATGCTCGAATTGCGCAGAGTAAGAACCCTTGATATCCGCAAGCGGTTCATAGGCTTCGAGAATTCCATGCGAAACCAACGAGTTCAGCTATAACATATGAGTACCTCAGTATTCCTAACACAGAGTGAATGAATGCTTACACCAGCTAGATATCGATCCAGACCAAGACGGTCAAGGTATCGACGACAAAAGACAATGGTCCCGAATTGCTCTCTGATAACCTTGTGTAATTTAGTCGCAGTCGCAAAAGGCAACTTGACATTCTTGGGCGCATCATGCTGCAGACCATAGCCATAAATACCGACCTATAAGTTATATCAGAAGTGAATCCCGCACATAGATCGGAAAAACTTACATCGTCGTACAACTTTCCAGTACCAGTCGTTCCAAACGTCTCAATGGCAAACACCTCGCCCTCCTCCATCTTGGTCTGATCGCGGTTCTTGATGAACGGGATCGATTTTCCGCCGTGGATTTGGTAGTGCTTGATGTTGTGCGCTGAGATGTTGCGGACTGGTTTGACAGGGTATGTCTTTCCGTTAATTTCGACTTCGTAGCTTTCCATTGCTTCTTGGATTTCGGCGCTGACGTCGCAGATACGCACGTCAATTCCAGAGGCCTGCAGAAATTAGATGAAGCTTTCATATCAGGGCAAGTCTGTCACGTACCTTGATACCACTGTTTGTGGCATCCTTTACGGCAGCTAGAAGATTATCATACGTGGGATCAAAAGACATGGTAAACGCACTGTCCACGATCCATCCGTTGATCTGCACGCCGAAGTCAACCTTCATGACATCCTCATACTTTAGAACAACGTCCTTTTGGCCAGGGTTGGGCGTGTAGTGCGCAGTTTCATGGTTCAGACAAAGACCCGTCGGAAAGCCCATTCCAGACTTGATATTGTCGCCAGGTTCAATTCCCTGGTTCCCCAGAAGCGCACGTACACCGTCCTCAATGCCATTGGCAATCTCATTGAGTGTATGGCCGGGTTTGACATTATCCTGAGCCCACTGCCGAACCTGACGATGTACTTCTGCCGCTTTGCGATAGTCGTTCAGAAACGCAGGATCCTCAAGCTGTCGACGACCCTTGTAGCGAACTTCCTCAGCTGTAGTACGAGCTGTGTTCAAGTCACCATCGGGATAATTCTGAAGCTCGCCGACAGGATAATCCTTGTTTGTAAAGAGCTCGCTCAGGGGAACCCTGGGAGGTGAAGATTGCTGGGTGGCAGTCTTCTTCTTCTTCTTTGGCTTTCTCTTTTTCTTCTTCTTGGCAGCTCCGTCGGCAGTTATCGGTCCGGCGGTAGCATTGATAACATCATCGTCGTCGTCGTCATCACCCCCTTCACTTCCGAGACTACCGTCTCCGTCACGGGCGAAATGCGCACCTCGCGGCTCTCCGCCTGCGGAGGACGGCTTGGATGAGAGGGGTCCATGGCCTGGAATATGTGAGCGCTGCGATACATGTATATATGTGATTATGAGATTTTTATACCATTTCCTCCATTGTAATCGTCTTCGGATGTCTTGGCGCCCATTTCGACATGAACGCTGATTCAATTGTAGAGTTTTTGGTTGATGAATGAGTGATTTGACGTGACGTTTGATGATGAGATGGAAGTTGGGGTGGACGGGTAAATTGCGGCAGAAACAATGAGGTAATGCTCGCGTGATTCAGTATAAGCACTAATATGAGAATGATTCTACTAATGCAGGGAGTTTCCAGTGGCATTTAGGCGATCAAAGCGGTCTTGGTAGTCAATAGAGCCTAATGGCTTATTATTCGTATTGTCTAAGACACCACCATTATCTGCGAACCAAGTCTCGATATAGACTTAAAATTGTGATTTATCTGCGACTCACAAACTACATCCTCAGCACACATGGCTACGGATACAAACAAGCTAGTTTTATCCCAGAAGTGTTGATGGATCATTATGCGGGTCTAGTCTAGGATGGATCGCATGGTACATTCACTTCAGCTTCATAGAATTCGAGGACCATTACTTTTACGAGTCAAGCTGTCTTGGCGGATCGAAAGTCCATTACCTAGTCGTTCGCGAACGAAAACTCGGCTATCTCAACGCATCGAGTTGCATCTGGTAGAATACAAATTCATCGAATTCGGGTATGGTTTCAAATCCTGGCGAATATGCCCTTCATCCCATTCAATGCCACGCCTAAAATTTGACACTCATTCAAGGCAATTGAGCAAGTGTAAGAGTAAACTAGATGCTCAGAATGATCAGTTTGGACCCTGCGTAAGCTTAGCGAGACCTGTCTGCGAAACCAGTCATCAGTTAACACCAATGACTTTTTATTGCTTTTACCTTGAATAGAGAAACAAGATCTCATGCAGTGTAAGGCATATCAAGACCATGAGTTAACTGCAAATCCCTGAATGGCAGTATAGGATCTGTTTGGATAGTTTTACTGACTATCACGAACATCAAACACGAGTTCTTGGAGAAGCAGAAACATTGGAAATTCTAGATCATCGCTCGACAAACTATTTTTAGGATCTTCACATGACCCCAGTCCAGCCGACGAATCTAACATTGTTACTCCTAGTGACGTTTGTAATTTGTGCCACGGTACAGAATTCCCAAGTTCAAAATCTCAACATGACCAATTATGTGTCGATCTCTAGTTGATGTGGAATTTGATCCCTACCATATCCCTGTTTGTACTTAGAGATACATGATAGCTTACAGGGTCAATTTGGCGGATAATGTTGAATAAATCATTAAACTAGTGGTGGCTCTTGTTACATGGAGACATATTACACATGATTCCAGAGTGCACACGAATGAGCTTCTGCGTGCGCAATAGACTACCATGACACAACGGAAATGTTGAAGCATGTGCTGCTTGAAAAGAAAGGCCAAGGTCTCAAAATGAGAGACATATCTAAAGGTTTAGATAATGAACCAAGAAGTGGCGGAAATTGACAGTCCATATATTAAATGGCACGAACGAGTCGCTATCCCATGTCCTACTCATCATAGCAAGTCCATCTTTCGCCATGTAACCCATCGATATTCCGGTAAAGAACTATGATACAATGCAGTCAAGGCTAATACAAATGATAACGCAAATGTCTGACACCAAGGGAAGGACTTGAATCAAGACTGTTGCTGGATCTTTGACCACTTGTGCCGCCAAGATCATGGCTCCTCCGGATGTATATAGCGTCGTGGGAAAGTATCGTTCTCGCCATCGAGCTGACTCAAAGAGTAGCGATATGCAAGCCCAGTGAAGACATATCGCTACGCATATTATGAGTAGTAGCGTTTCGCAACTGAAGGCCGGAAGGAGAAAAGATGGAAGAAACGACGGCGTGATGAGAGCTTTGGGATCGCAGGCCTGAAATCAGTCGGGGTTAGATGAGAAGCAGCATAGTAGTAAGATGCATACCGGAAAGCTACCAAGGCAGCTCTGTTGGGTGTTTGGTGTGTTGAAAAGCGTCGGTATTATGATAGATATTGCCGTCGATGTGCAAGCTCCAGCGGTGAGAACGACCCTCCTTATAAATGAATGTTGAGTTCGTCGACTGTAGTCTTTCAATTGATTTATGGTATTGTTTTCAACAAAGTCAATTTTTGTCGCCGCGTGGTAGATGAGCGCTTCGGCGTGGACCAGTCCAGCCTTCGACATTGGTGCTTTGATAATGGGAACGAAGAAGAGTACTCGTCAATATAGTATTATCTTAGACTTGATGTTCTAGAGCAGTATAGAACGGCGATGTTAGAAATGCTTCCGATCTTGCTGTGTCTTAACAAAAGGTAACTCGGGTGGAAAGGGTGTAGTATAGACTCAAGCAGAGCCGCAGTCGGGCGCCTGATGGCGAACCAAGGCAGACTTGAATATATACATGAGGGATAAAGCTGGTTTGACCAACCACGCGTAGACACGGATTAGATATCAGCAAGCCACCATTGCGTAAAGGACCAAGCTGCCTTAATTGAACCGTGGTAGTTCGCCCAGGTTCGCCCAGCATCTAGGAGGTCTCTCTACTCTATATTTCGGGTCACGTCTTTATCGGGGTCAGAAACTACCCCCTTCACAAATATCTGATCAATTACACAGCCTCCCTTGCCTTTCTTGTCGCACTGAATCTGCGTATGAGCTTCCATTATTTCGTTTCAGTTCATTCTCGTCTCTTTGCTGTCATAACCGATATATCTCCAAGAATCCCTTCATTCTAGTCTGGGACAACGAAAGGACTCCCCGTCATATCCAAACCTGCTTCTGTTTCTCTATATTCCAACGCTCTTTCAACCAAACGGATAAACGTGGATTGTTTGAGTGCTAACCAAAGACGATTGGGAAGCTTACGGGGCTTGAGATGAGCCAATGTCTATTTCAATCCAACGCATTCCTCGCGATCGTGGTCCTCCTCTTCCGAAGTCAGGAGGAACGCCTTTCGTGGGCTCCCATCGCGACATGTGTGTATGACAGCTCCCAATTCTAGGAACCAGACAATCTCTTATAATCATAGGACCCTCTTCACCTGGATGCTAAGCGGTCTGGCCCTTTGGATCAAGCATCGAGAGGTCGCTCAGAGGTAAAAATGCTCTTCAATAAGCGTCGTAACTATTGGCTGATATTAATCGTTTCTAGGTGCTGGATGCAGCTGGCACTCAATGCTCTGATGATCTGGGGCATGTTCATGTTCGGGATCCAACCATCTCTCCCAGATTCGGGCCTTCTACTTCCAGTGTCCATCACGATATCAATCCTGGTCAATCAAGCCCGGAATCCACCACTACCTCCTCTTCTCCCATTCTAACTCCACCAAAACAATCAACCACTAGGCCGAGGCCTGTCCATCGAAATGGCAATGAGAACATTGAGAAAGCAATGCGGCAGCCGGAGACTGGACCCATATCCCAGGACCAGTTAGTCGCTGAGGTCAAGGGTATATACGCTGGTTTGGTCATGGTAGAGACCAAGTGCATTGAGGTTGACAACACTCCATCCTCAGGAGCTACTGTAGACTCCAACAGCAAGCTCAACAACGAACAGTGGCAGGCTCTGATTGCTCTTCATCGGACACTGCTTCATGAACACCATGATTTCTTTCTTGCAAGTCAGCATCCTTCTGCTAGTCCAGCCCTTCGACGACTAGCATCCAAATACCGCATGCCAGCCCGCATGTGGCGACACGGTATCCATTCGTTTCTAGAACTTCTTCGACATCGACTACCATCATCCCTTGAGCATATGCTTAATTTCACATACTTAGCCTATAACATGATGGCTCATCTCTACGAAACCGTACCTGACGATACATGGATAGAATGTCTGGGCGACCTGGGGAGATATCGCATGGCGATTGAAGATGATGATATCCGCGACCGCGAGGTCTGGACTAAAGTATCCAGAAATTGGTACAATAAGGCCTCCAAAAATTCCCCAACAACCGGGCGACTGTATCATCACCTAGCCATTCTAGCCCGACCCAATGCCCTCCAGCAACTTTACCATTACGCCAAGGCACTCACTGTGCCAATCCCTTTCAGCAGCACAAGAGATAGCATTATGTCATTATTCGACCCTGTTCTCTCCAACAATTTAGACAATCCAGCTCGTTTGGCCCCAATTGATTCAGCATTTATCCGTGCTCACGGGATGCTGTTCTCATCTGGCAAAATCGAAAGCATCGACTGGCTGAAAACAGACAGCTTAAACCCCTCTCTGAGCAAGAGTGCGGACGAATGGCTGGAAAAAGGCTATATATATGCTTCACAATTTCTCAATTCGCTGCTCTTTGACGAAGGCTTTGAAGAAGCCTCAAGGCCCCTCCCTGAAGATTTCTCGATCAGAGGTCTTCTTTACTGCCAGGATGATTTTCCAACAGATTGGTTTGGTTATGATACAGCATTCAAGCTGGACTTTGACCCATTGGTGCTGGTGGAACCAGGTTTACTACCTCCCTCTCACCACAGTGGCTGGAATGAGTCAATTTCGAATCTTTTTTGGCTGCTTCACAACTATAGGCGTTATCTTACCACAAAGACCTTACCTTCTGTATCGAACTATCTCGCTAGATTGGCGTCTATTCGATTAGCAACCATACATCACTATTTCGACAACTTTCTTCACGCAACTAATGTTGTGCTTTAGAGCTAGAAGGCTTTCAGGATGAGGCCTTCTTCTCCTTGCCGGGCCTCTTCCTTCTAGACATCTTGCTAGGTCTTTTGTAAATGGCATATCAATCTTTATGAAGGGAACTTGATCTCGACCTTCATAAGAGGAAACGTGAGATCTATCCTCCAGGGCCCTCCTTACGTGGAGGGCAGCCCACTTCCTTGCCTACGGCTCCGAAGTGTGGAGTTCAAGATGATAGAACCTACAGGTCCTTGATGAACTAATCGCCAAATGGCTTGACGGTTTTAAGTAACTGTCGTAATGATGATACATCGGCGCTGTTACTCGGGCTCTCTTTCTTAGAGAGCCAAAGCCTGGAGGATCTTCCAGCCACATTGTCACTTCCTTTGTGGCTGGCTTTGCTTGATAAACCTATCTTGTTTTATAGGTTTTGATTGTATTGGATGTTTCATGTCAGGAGTAACTAGAACCTTGGGCTTTCAATTTCTGTCTCAGTATCTTTATAAATATAACTTTTGTTCAACTGCAGCTTCCATTCGATCGAGTACTGTACTCGAGTTGGTGTCTGTACATTCAAGGTTTCGGTTGCGAATTCTAAGTCGAAGGCCAAAGTCTAACACCTCGCGATACACTGGTGACTGTACATATTCATCATAGGTGAGCATCTCGTCCCACTTGGCATGTCGTAATAGGAGTTAAGCTGGAGCGATCTTTCTGGACCAAGCTAAGTGGACAGGCAGGGTTGCATTGCGGATTGCTGCTGATTGTAACGTTAGATTGAGATTGGGACCTTCATCATCAGTAGTTCAGCTAAAAATTGGGATTGTTGCTGTTCGTCTTCCTGCACCACCAAAATCACTTACAGATTAAGAGGTAATCATTAGTCGGTGAGTCATTTCATCTGTCTGAATGAAAAAGAGATGCCCATAACTGTAATAACCCAGAAGTACAACAGCAAAAGTTAACAGAACAAAGGTTCGATAAGGATATAAGATTATCATCAAAGAGGGTACCATACCATCAATTGCAACGATCAAAACACAATTCATACAATCTTGGTAAAGAATAGAAGTGAACTGAACAGTAGTGCGCAGAAGTACAACACCAAAGGTAATCCCATATGAGAAATATCTTCTATAGCAATGGTCTTCTTGCCCGGATATGTAGGCGTAGGTATCGACTTGTATTTCACAATGCTAGGTGACCTTCACCGCGAAATTGACTTGAAAACATGAGAATATCCATGTTATATAAATTCATAACTCCAACGTATATGCCCATCATCCCACCCAATGCCGCGCCTAAATTATATAACAAGTACAGCGCTCATCCAAATGCCGTGAAACTATATGCATGTCCTAGAAAAAGAAGAAGAGAAATGACATGCACCTCCTATGTGATATACCCCAAACCATGTCGTAAAATAATATGTTCAAGTGAGCCAGCATTCTATGCTGCTGGCTGAACTGCGCCGCGTGGTCGCGGCTTAAGAGTTAATATGGGAACATCCATATTATCACAACGATAACGGGATGTCTTGTCTTTGAGTAGCTCATAATGTTTCTGTAGCCGGCTTTCACCAACAACTAGCTCAAAACCAACGAGGAAACAGAAGCTTATCTCTAGCCTAGCCAATTCTGCCTCGCTGACGCCACCAACCTTTGCCATCTTGGCATGAGGATAAGACAAATCCTCAAGAGCCTTCATCGCTACTCGGAGACCAGCCAGAACCAAACGATGGGCGTTTCGTCGGGTGACGGGGATGGCTCGCTCCTCGACGGCTAATCGATGTATATACAGAGATGTCGCGAGGTACACTGCGGTGCTCATCGGACAGAATTGGTGTAGACGTTGAAGATATTGGTTGATAGTAATGGGAGGCTCATTCTTGCTGTAGAACTTGCGCGTGATGGCGCTGTGTTGCAGATTCACTGGCTGGGAATCGGCTCCAACAACGACATATGGCTCTGATTGAGGAGGAGGCGACATGAGACCTGGGTGAGGCTTCAGTTGTACACCATCAATATCTTGGGACTCTTGAAATTGAGGCTTGGATTCTTTAGCAGCCAATCTCTTGGCCTCAAGTTCGGCCTGTTTCCTTAATCTTGCCAAACTTCTGTCCGAGTATGATCGCACAATATTCTCCTTCTCAGCCTGCATGCCACTCATGTGCGGTACAGTAGGAGATTTTGGAGGTGGTGTCGGAGGAACATCGCCAGTTATTCTAACAAGAAGTTCGACACCAGCGATTAACAAAGAGAGGGCTTCTGATGGTGCCATCTTGAAAAGGTCATGATCGGCAGCTTTCGGTGCGGAGGGGCTATCGTCGGCGATCAATTGAGGATCTGTTGAGGGCACCGGAGGAGGAGGAGGCCGATCGATAATGGAATCGGGATGTCGCAGAGGAATTGTACCAGCTTGCGCCTCGGTTGTTAAAGTCTGATAAGACATGGCTTGGTATGTTGTTGTTATTATTATTGTTGTTGTTGTCGGTTGTTGATCAAGATACAGAAGTATTGTCGCGTCTCAATCGTTTAAGGCGCTGCGCAATATTCGGGTCGACACCTTTCATGATCCCTCGTCAATCGAGAAATAAAAACACGAAGAGCAAGAATTTTTTTTGATCACGGGCTGGGCCTAGTTTTTGTTGTTCGTTTGGGCGTTAAGTCGAGCGCAAACTTGCGACTTTCAAGTGGGACGAGAATGCGGAAGTGGGCCTTTTGATCTGGACCTAGGACCCTTGAAAATGGAGGAGTCCCCGTACCGGTATCCGTAAATGCGAGTAAGAAACCAGAACAGGGTCCGTGATGGTGGGTTTTATATCGATGTCAGGTATGGAAATCGTATCGCAACGGTCGAGAGGAGAAACAAGTCGATATAAGCCGGACCGACTCATTAGCGTGCCGAGGGGCGAAACAACAGAAATGAAATGAGTGTCCGAGATGAGACGGTAGTTGATGGAGTAGGTAGTTTGTCGCTCGGCATCAGAGGACGGGAATAAGTAGTCAAGGATTAAGGATCAAGGAATCATGGCGAGATCGAATGTTGCAACCTTGATAAAAGTCATGTCTCTCTTTTTGCTTTTGTATTGATTGATTGATTGACTGTAACCATCAGCGGCTGCCTGCCCAACCTCACAAAAGGTAGGTACTAAGGTAGGCAGCGCCTGCCCGCACATGCAAGTTGGAAACTGCATGCTCCTGCACTTGCCGTCTTTCAGGTCAACTAACCATGCGCTTGCGCCTTCCCCTTCCCCTTCCCCCCTCCCGAGCTTGGATATTTTTTTCACTTGTCACGAGCACGTGGTGCGGGGGAAATTATAAGATGAGATGTTAGTTAGTGTTGATCATGATCAGAGTTGCATTTACCATATCTTATTTACCAAATTCGGCTTTTCATGTTAAGGGTCAAGCATTAGACTAGTCTAGTCATGTTCTAGACTGGGTAGTTTGCAAACTCAAAGGCCGATTGAAGATGGTGTTGTTTTACGGTAGTTTCCGACAAACAACGGGTCCAATATCGTGTTATCGCGACTGAATTTAGGTACAAAACGTCTGTAGATAGCATCTAGAACTGATGGTAAAAAAGAAAGAAAAGAGCCGCAAGAGATGATGATCTTCCCTGCCAAGCCTCTATTTAGGCATCGTCTGATGTTTTTTCCCGGCGTCAAAAAATGCGGCGTCCAATGCGGGCACCCCGGATCTCTCTCTCTGTCCTTCAAGGGTACCTATTCAACCCTGCTGACCTTGGGCTGCATGAAAGGAACAAAACACCATTCACTAATCATTCCTTTCACTCACGCGACTACCCGCTCGCATTTCTTTGCCCCGTTTTCTCTTTTCTCCATAAATCGAGATCAATCTACCAGCCATGAATCAGAAATTAAGTGGCAATAAAAAACAAATGAATCGCTAGCTAATGCGAATGCGGAAAAAAGTCGACTGGGTTAGCCTTATCAACTCTCCCATGCCTTTACCTGTCACTGGTTTCAGACCCTGGATAGTATCGGAATTCAGGGCCGAGTATTTGATTCTTATTGCATTAAAGATCTGCAAATAGTCTTGGATTATTGTGTCGCCTGATCAAACTGACAGGGACCAGCACAAGACATTAGGCTCTGCATGAAACATCCAATGCCCAGACAGATGTTCAAGACGCCTGATAACAGGGCAATTAAGTCTAAATCGCTTGACAAATACGTGGTTGGAATAGTTTAGCTATACCCCTCCCAATGCAGCCATAAATGCAAACCCGACAAACAATGGCACTCAGCCTCAAGGTCTGGAACCTCCACATTACATCCCCATTCCTTAGCAATCTGGCGCAACCTTGCAGTCTACAACTGCCGTTTGTCCTGCTTGAACCTTGGCGATGGCTTCCTTCAACACACTCTCCAGATCCGACGCCTTGTCAACTCTGGCAGCGTGAATATCTCCTCCTGCAGCAGCCTTGGCGATACCTGCATAGTCTGGTACAGGATCAAAAGAAATGTTGATCTCTTCATTTGTGGCCTTGGATCCAAGACCATCAGGATGGACCAGCAATAGAGACCTACGAGGAGCGTTCCAACCTGTCACTTGTTAGCCATGTCTTCAACATCTGTGAGGTAGGTCACTTACCCTTGTTGTTGAGCACAATAGTCAGTACGGGGATCTTGTACCGTCTTGAAATCCAGTACACGCTTCCGGGCACGGTGAAGAGATATGTTCCATCTCCCACAATCTGCACCACGAATTTACCCTTGTTTGTACCGCCATTCTCAGCATCTGTCGCCAACTTGATACCCAGCGCACCACCACCAGACCAGCCAAGACCACCACCACCGCAGTTGATCCATGATCCAGGGATGGTGGGCTGCACATTGTCGTGCACGAATCCAGTGTTTGTGACAGCTTCAATAGCCCAGATTGTATCCTCGGGGCAGAGATCCTTGAGCTTCTTGCTGAGATGTCCCGTACCGAAGCTGCCATCTGCAAGAGGCTCGGCGCCCTTGGCGATAGTTGCGAGCTTGTCCTTATGGATTTGCGCACGCTCCTTCTCTGCCTCGGCTGCGTTGGACTCGAGCTTGCTAGCGAATTCCTTCTTGTCCAGAGCTCGCGTGATTTGCTCTACTGACGCCAGCGCATCAGCCTTGTAGCGGGCGTCGGCCTGGATGTAGTGAGTAGGCATCTGCTGCTTTAAGGGATCAACATCGATGTGAAAGATCTTTGCATCTTCTCTGGGTTTGCAACGAGTTTGAACCCAGGGGACATCGCAGTCCAGGACAATAATGGTGTCAGCCGTGGTCACAGCGTCGTCGACGCCAAACTTGAGACCTATCCAGGCAGGATGGTCTGCTGGGAAGCACATATCACAACCACCTGTATCCAAAACCCTCAGCCCCTTAACCTTGTCGGCTAACTCCACAAGTGCGGCGGGAACCTTGTGGTTTCGTCCACTGTATCCCGTCACTAGTAGAGGAGCTTTAGCGCCGGCCAGAGCCTCTGCGATTCTATCCACGGCGCTTGTAGGAAGTCCGCCTAGCTCAACTGGTTCCCAGTGTTCTTGCTTGAGTGAGTAAGGCTTAAGATCAGCCTCAAGAATTTCTCTTGCGCTGCATAGATAAACGGGGCCTTGGGGGTCGGAGGTAGCAAATTGCAGAGCTCGGTTGACCATTTGCTTGACGTTGGCTCCTGTCTTGATCTCTCCCGTGTATCGGCAATATTGAGAGACGATTTGTTTCTGGTCTGGCACATCTTGGATCCAGTGGATGTACTCTGTACGGCTTCCACGGTGCTCGCCTTCTTGTGTAAACGGTGACAGACCAGCGAATACTAGCACTGGGGCACGGCCCGTAGAAGCGTTGTGGACAGCTGCTCCGAGACCCTGGGTACCGACATCAACGTGTACAATGACACACTGAGGCTTGCCTGTTAATCTAGCATATCCATCAGCCATAGACATGGCCACCATCTACGATCCGTCAGTTTTGATCAAGGAACACCAAATCTCATACATACCTCGTTCGGACACGTAATGATCTTGGGAAACTTTCCCTTCTTTTCTCGCTGCCCCTTTACCATGGCCTCGATGATACTAGGGTGGTCTGTTCCTAGGTTGACGAAGCAATGTGTTATACCTGCATCCCAGATCGCCTCGAAAAAGGCAAAAGATGCTGTGTACATGTCTTCACTTGCGGTAGAGTATGGACGAGCCATAACTGCTGTGGGTGAGACATTGTGAATTGCCGTTGAGGCTTTGGGTGTTGCTGATAAAGATAATGATGTGCTTCGCCCGTCTCTTTGAGAAATGACAGAGGCGGCGGCTACACTTTGGTATCTACGCACTGAGGACTGAAGTTGCCCAGGGCGGCACCTCGAGAGGCCTGAAGCGGCCAATCTTGAACGTTGTAGCATTTTCATGTTGAGGTCTTATCTACATGATGTTAGTATAGCTCACGAGAAGCGAGACTTGACGTTATCGTATGTTGAGGCAGGGGTATAAGTGATATCATGAGAAGGACCAAACGTCTTACCTTGTACAAACGTATGAATTGCAAGCCAATCAACTCTCAAGATATTTACAGATGGTGTATAGGTTGATGGATGCAGCTGTATTTGAGATGAATATGAAGAAACCGGAACAAGAACACGCTTCCAAGCCTGGGTTTTGTTGCCCGCCCCTCCCCCGCAAAAAGGTGCCCCCTTTTTCAATGAACCATCTTTGACGTTCACGAACCCCATCAAAACGCCCTTTGTTGTGTCAAGCGGGTCCTTTTTCTGTCTCTAAAAGCCGTGTCTGGCCGTTGTTATCACGCGCAAGTGTTACGAGACTTGGTCTGAGTTACGGTGACAAGATAGTGCGGGGTTGGGAGGGGGAGGCTAAGGTCAAAGTGTGGAAATAGGGCGTTTTTGACAAGGTTTTGTTATTGTCTGAGATGTGAGATGCTGATTATCAAGTTACAGGGTATCGAGGTATTGAGATTGAAGATAGGATGTGACTATATCTTTTGTTCAATTGCTCGACCAGTCCCGTCTTTGCTGGCGAGTTGTTAACCATTCATTGTCAACATCATCTGTTCGTGTCGTTACCCCGGATTTTGAACGATCTCCACTAACTTAGTTGACGCCAGAAGCTTTACGTGGGGAAATCGTGGCACTAGAAAGCTGAAGCGGGTCACAATTTATGATGCTACGTGATAACAGACAACTCGTGACAATACAAGATATCGGTGAGGAAAATAGCAATGTAGTCGATAACGGCTGTGTATAGTTCAATCTGGTCAGCCCCGGCCTCTATCGGCATCCATCGGAGCCGTGGTTTGACAATCTTACACCTCATTCGTCCGCCCTGTCATCTCGTGACGGTTCCTTAATTACACCAATTCCGCTTCAATCGGCCGGCTCAACGCTCTGCGGATTGCTAAAGACATCCGTTGGGTCCCACACCTTTTTCAACTCCCGTAGTCGTGGTAGGTTGTCCGCCCAATAAAGCTTCTGAGCCGCCTTTCGGTCCGCCCAAGCATCGATGTACCCGGCGTAAGTGGAGAGGGCGCCCGGAGCCGACCGCTGGATCCGCTCATGCACCCCGTCCAAGAGCTTCCGTGTCGCTGCCGACACTTTCCCCACCCCGATGCCGTAGGACTGATACATGATGATACTGTTTCGGTGCGGGTATGCCGTCGCATTGGCAGGTATGTCCATCATTGCGCCGCCCTCGGTGTTGAAGATTATCGTAACAGGTTCCAATCCGCTGCGATTATCCTCCAAGTATTTGAAGAGTTCGGTGATTGTCGAGTCATTGAGCAAATTCTGTTCGCTGAGGGAGAATGATTTGCCATAAAATGCTGTCGGTATACTGCCCAAAGCACATCCAGTTGCCTCTGCTTCGTGAAGTAAAATGCCCGCCCAGTCTGTAAGCCATACAGCGCCTTTGCCAGCTCCAGGAAGGCGATCAGGGATACCGGTGGCTTGATATTGAGACTTTGTGCCAAAGAAGGTCCCAGTGATGAGTGCCCCGAGAGGTTGAACAATGAAGAGGCTTGAAAATCGACGGTCCAAATTTGGATCTCCCACCAAGGCCTGCCACTCTCTGTACAACTCGGCCGTCTCCGCATGTGAGGCGAGTGCAATGTTGTAGCTGTATTGAACGACTCTGCCGGGCTCTGGGTGGGTTTGTACCATAAACTTGGTGACGATGCCAAAGCTTGCACCCGCACCGCGCAAAGCCCAGAACAGACCTGAGTTCTTGGTATAGCTGGCTCTCTGGACAGTACCGTCTGCAGTTACCACTTCGATTTCGAGGAGATGATCGAGCGCGCTTCCCCACTGACGAGATATTGGTCCAAGACCACCCTATCGAATTGTTAGACGAGCAGATAAGGATCCGATAGACTTACTACTGTCAAATGTCCTCCAGTGCCTACTCCTGGACATGTTCCATGGGCGATGGCTCGTCTCCCGTTCGCGTGTAGATGCTCATCCAGTTCACCCAGGTTCATGCCCGATCCGAACGTAGCATACCACGTCTTATTGTTCATGCTGAAATCTTTAAAGTTGACCATGTCGATGGATACAGCTCCATCTACACCTCCCAAACCGTAGTTTCTACGCTATTAGCTTCGCCTTGTTGTCGGATCATGATCCATACCCATAGGAGTGACCTCCAGACTTTGCTTGCACTTTGTATCCATACTTGTTGGCGCACTTGACTGTTTCGGCGACTTCGATCGTAGTTTCAGGTCGTATTATAGCGGCAGGGACAACTGGAAATTCGAGATTGAACGGTCTTGACCACCAGGAAAATAGCGGATCATCTGGATACGTGACACAGGTGCTTCGGTTGACGCAAATGCTGTCGAGACAGTCGCGGAAGGGGGTGCTGTTTCCGCTACCCATGCTTGGAGGTGATGCATACAATGATATGCTCGGTGACGATGATGAATTTATGATAGGAGAAGAAAGCGGGCTCTATACCAGCACAGGTAGAGGGGTAATTCGCGTAAATGCTGAGGAGATGGTACTGTCCGACATCGCATCCAAAAACTGCTGCTTCGTAAGGTAGAGTATCGCAGCCGAAAGGCAAACAGTGAATGGTCTGTGACTCGCAGTCGCCAGCCGTCAGGCAGCTGCCCAAAGTAAGGTGCCAGCCGAGCTCTTGCCGGAAGGAAGACTGTTAGGCAAAGGAAAAGACGACCTCCAATCTTTATGATTTATCTAAGATAAATGACCTAAAATCATGGCCTAAATAATATGAACTGACCTCGTGATGTCGTTTCCTGTACCTCAAACGGTCGATTTTTCTGAAAGAATGATAGCTTAGGCCAATCGCCTGAGGGGGGAGCAAAGAACGCTCCTGGGGGCTTTTTCATAGGATATCACTATAGTGAACAGATTCTCAAAACCTTTCAAATACAACGTGGTCAAATATGAATCTTTGTGATACTGTGGAACCATCGGTGCTAAATATTACTGTGACTTCAAAAAAGAGATGGTAGTCAAAGCCAAAGATCCATGTCATTTCTGTGGCGAGGAAGATGATCATCCCACTTAATGTGATATTTTCTATTTCTCCTAGCTAATGCCCCTTGTCCCAAATCTCATGTTTATCATGAACTGTCCCCCGAGTGAACAAGACAAACTTAGTACCTCAGTGATCCACCAAAGTCAAGATTCAGAAGTCCTTCTTGTTGTATCTGACGATGTCAGGGAGAGGCTCGTCATCGTCAAGATCACCAGTCACAGCTAGCTTTGGCTCGTCAACAGAAACCGCGCGTGAATAAGTCACAGTTGTCTGGGACTCATCGTGCTGGGAGTCGGTGCGCTGAGAATCGGTGCGCTGAGAATCCGTACGCTGGGAATCCGTTCCAGTCATCTGGGAATCCTTGATCATGGTTGCTTCATCTCCATCCTCGCCTTCGGACATTCTTCCGGAGGCCTCTTCTGCATCAAGCCTCTTGTGCATTTCATCGATCTGAGCATCGTGAAGCTCGTCCATAGTCATACCGCTAGCCCTGTTTGTATCGCTATCAGCAACGACACTTTGGCAAGATTCTGTGACTTACAGTATTTTCTGGACCTCTCGAGCAAGGCGAGTCTTGTCCTGACGAGCCAAGTTCAGAATGTCATTCGCATCCTGGAGGAGCTTCAAAAGCTGTCCCTTCTCGGTGTCGGTCATATCCTTGGTCTCCATCTCGGTGTAGAGACGAACAGCCTCAAGGGCGTGATCCACGTAGTTGTAGGGCGACATAGCAAGAAGTAGATGCATCCCAGCTTGATGGAACGGCCCGAGACGAGGTTCAAGAAGAAGCTCGGCAGCTTCGGCCTCTGCTTCTTCCCGCTTGTCGCCATAGCAGAGCGACCAAGCTCGTTTGAATCGCAGATCAAACGTAGCTAAAGAATGTCAGCATAGATATCTTTGAAGTGATTAATTGCCGATGACCGGTTGCGGTGATTCACTCTCTCATAAACATCGCAGTGATTCACTGTCTCATGGATAACTGCTGAGGGCCGGTCGCAGTGATTCACCCCCGTGGTTTTTGGGATCGAATGGCATAATGACTTACCAGCGAGTGGGCTCAAATTACTCATTTTGAAAGCCGGCAGTTCTTGGTGATCAAGGGGATCAGGTATGAGTCGGATACCGTGGTATCAGGTAAGTTAGGTCGAGGTGGAGGTAGAGGTAGAGGAATAAAACGATAAATCACGACAGAAAATTTATGAAGGCAAGAGGTGCCCGTGCCGCTCTGATCACATACACAGTTATTACCTAGGTACCTCTAAAAGCTTACTCATCTACGCAGCTGTCGATGGAAAATTGAATGCTAGGTACCTACCTAGATACATACGGCATACTCATCAAACGCAAAGTGCCTCTACTGCGGATAAGTGCTTGGTTAAACACGGGTAGACAAAGGATTGTTGCGTAGTGGAATCTACAATTGCCAAGTCAACTTCGAACATTTACCGAATGCGGCTTGCATTAACTCTTGTTTAGAGATTTAAAATATCCAGCTATTGAGGAAGTTTGTTTTTGCCCCCTTTAATTTGCTAATGCAATCTATTCAACTCCCTATTAAGCCAGTTTCAACTCTGATTTTATCTTTTGCCTACAGCCTGTTTCCATGTACTAGCAAAACTATTGCTAGTATTACGATTCTCATGGAGTTGCCAAGTGAGTTGTCAAGTCATGCAGGCGGAAGGCGGAAGGCAGCAGGTAACAAGCAACGAATGGTTGGTGGAAGGTGGCAGGTAGCAGCCAGCAGTGTCAGAAACCGCTTGTGACCGACAACAATTATATTTATCTGCTTGCTCCCGCTTGACAAAGGTGACATTGCTGCTCCTTGCCATACGAAGAAACACCGAGTAAGTTCTGCCGTTCAACAGAGGTTGGCCACAGAGCAGACCGAAGCTCATGACCTTGAAGCGAGAACATGACTTGCAAAGCTTCCAACGTAGGATTCATGTGATTCGAATAGGATAAATTATATACATTTGGACTATCAGCGGTGTCAAGTCATGATACAGTGTTTCCTCAGGGTGTTGCAAAACATCTTGCCTAACAGTATCCCGAAACTGTCTAGATGCCATCGGAATTTTTGCAAACTCTGAATAAAGTGGTATAGTTTATGAAATCTTTCGCTTTTTGTTATATGTATTGACCAATCTCGTATAACAAATTCGTTGTGTTTTCTCATGCCGCGGAAGCTGAATAGCAGGGTTAAAGAGGACATCGATACAGTTAGGCGAAATCAATCTCAAGCCTATAACAACCAGCATGCACAATGTCTGAAAGTGCACGATGATGGACAATCACAGCTTTTGGCCATAAACATCCGACTAGACAAACACTGAAGCTACACTGAGGCGACCTTTGACCTCGCATGTGCGGGTCCTCCAAGATAACAGACGCACATTCTATCCAAGCAGGATGATTTGGTAGTTCGTGATTGTTGTTATGTTATTACTGCAAATCTTTGTCTGTAAAATTGATGCCCAATGTTTCACAGACGGAGGTTCTCAGGAGACCACTCACCGGTGATCACTCTCCTAGGTTGAGAGTATTTTTATAAGCTTGATATTCTATGTTTCGGTTTAGAGATAACTTGGCGGTTGTTTCAAAGACGTCAAGCATTCTACTTAGTCTGACTTTTCAATAATGTAATAAAATTCTGTCAAGCTAGGAGGTCCTAAGAAAAGTGGAAGTGAACTAGAAATGACAGTGATTAACTACCTACCTACTTACATGAGATACAACGGATAGCTATCCGCTTGCATAGTTACTTCCGAAGAGACAATGATCGGGCTCTTACCTGGGCAGGTACGTTTGAAGAGGCCAAAACATCCATGGTTTCCGTTGATTGTACCTACTTACCTATGTACCGCTCTAGGTGCCTTCCGTTTGCCTAGCATTTGCCAAGGGAAAGAAGTCATTCACTACTTCCTTCTCTCGTTCTAACATTTAGGTAAGCAGAAGATATTTCAAAGTATAAGAAGTCACCACCTGCACGTCTGCTCCTTCTCCTTCCTCTGATTCACTATCCTCAACTTTATCAACTTCTTTACATCACAATTAAACCACCGACCTCCCAGCCTACCTAGTGATCTACCACGATCTTCATCGTCTTCATCTTCAGCTTTGAACATCCGGTTCAGTAGGAGGCCCCTATATCACTCTACTGTCTAGTAGTAGACGACTGATTCAGTGTTAGGCCCCTGTATCACTGTAGTGAACGTCTGATTCAGTAGTAGGTCCCCTATATCATTCTACCTCTTCTCAGTATTGGACTTCTGATTCAGTTTTAGGCCCCTATACCACTGTAGTGAACATCTGATTCAGTAGTAGGTCCTCTATCTAACTCTACTTTCCGGGAGTGGATGACTGATTCAGTGTTAGGCCCTCGCATCACTGTAGTGAACATCTGATTCTGTGGTAGGTCTCCTATATCACTCTACCCCTTTCTAATATTAGACTTCTGATTCAGTGGCAGGCTGTCACCATGACGCCCAGTCATCCTCGCGGTCATGACCCAGAGCCCGACCCTCCAAGTCCTACTCTAGAACTTCGAGGGGGAGCTGATAACAACCCAAACCCACCATCGAAACGTACTAGTTCCGGTCGAGCATTTCCTGCTATTCGACGAGCAGGTCAGCGTGCACCCAGTCGTCGGGTCTCTACAATACCTACGAGTCCTGCGGAAGGGCCCGCTTCGGACCCTACCCACCTGCCCTTCGGTCGCCGAGACTCTATCAGACCCACATCGGACCAAGAGCCGTTGACCTTGGAGCCCCGTCCGCCCGCCAAGCGGACACAAGACCCCATCCGTCCCCCCGGCTCTAGCCCCGATCCTGAGGCTATTAGCCCTTCCAAGCCACGAGTCAAAAGGGCACGACCATCAGCGTTCGGTCCTCAGCGGGATCGTATACCACTGACTCACCTGTCGACAAACCAGCTGGGCTTGGACGATTCATTCACGGACCAAAAGTCTGACGTGCCCCTCAATTACATTTACTACAACTTTGATCGTTACAATCAGGACAAAGTTAAGACTGCTATCGAAGGGATGAAAGTCGAAATGTCGCACCTAGTGTCTCCTATGAGACAAGGTATCGAGAAGTCTATCGATCTACTTTTGAGCCTCCCTAAGTTGTATGACTATACCCCCTCTGTAAAGTCGCACACAAAGGACAGTTCCACCAATGATATCAAAAGACATCCGGTGGTATGGGCATTGATTGCAAAGAGTCGTACTGAAGGCGCTGTCCGTATGATAGCGCATTTGCCGCAAGAGGAATACACCGAGAAAGAAGCGAATATTGTTTGCGAGGCTTTCATCGACATTTTGAACCGGTGGCCGGGCGATCTTAGGTTACTTATCAAAGAACCTGCCGGGTTCAAAAGCGGTTCATTTCACTCTAGGCTTTTGACGTCGGCATGCCGCCATAGATTATTGCCACACAAGACGGTTCTTTGTCCCTTGCCTGCATTCAGAAAGGCCAAAGAAGGCCCCAAAGCTCAAGGCATCAAAAAGGAGCACCATTTTCAAGTTTATGTTTCTTGTATTGATCCGACAACCTACAAACAGAGAGACGATAAGAAAGAAGTAGGCGTTCGCGCTTTTGGGCCAAACACTGTCATCCCAGAACCATCTGAAAAGTATCAATTCGTTGTCTATGATAATCGAGGTGGGATCAAGCAATCTGTTTCTAGAGTCCTACCAAGCGATGGCCAAACCCCATTCTTTCCTTCCGTCTTGCCGGATGAGAGTGAGCTCCAAATCAGCAGCAATGACCGAGAAGGTCTTTACAATGCCGAGAGGCTGTTGCGTCTCTATTCAGCTACCATCACCACTCAAGGTGGTGTCATCAACACTCAGAGCTGTAGAAACATCTGGAAAAGCCTATTGGAGAAGTACGGTGCTGCAAATAAACAAATTGCAGGAGCTAGTCGAGGGATCTTTGGTGGTGCGGACCTTTTGCAGGTCTTCCCTGCGTATAGCCAGCTAAGCACAAGGATTAGCCCCGGTAGGACACTGATGCAGCATCTTCGTGATATTAACGAAGACTACTTGCTACCGGGTATCCTCGTTCGCTCGGTCGATCGTGCATGGGTAATTGGCGTTGAACAAGCTATTTCTGATACTTGGATCCTCGAGGGCGACATATTGAAAGCTTGGCAGAGAGGAGCTGAGGCTGCCGATTTGGTCAATCAGTCCATCAGGAACCTGGAGAAGCCCCCTTCTTCCTGTGATTGTACCCCAGAGATGTCAAGAACTGAGACTCACTACTGTTCAAACTGCGGAGGACTCCGCGTTTGTAACCAACTCGTGGCCACGGACTTCGACGGCCGCCGGGTCTGCCACTCTTGTTCGACACGGCTCCACGCCCGATCACTTGGAAGCCAGGTTCTTGAATACCTTAAACGGGCTGTAGCAACCAAACTGACACTCGAACAACGTCGCAGCAAAGGTGGTATCACGGATGTGGAGAAAAGAGCCACGATGGAGCAGTGTACTAAAACACTGAAGAATTTACTGCCCAGTAAAGACAAAGTCGAACAAGCTGGGCTTCCGGTTGGAATGACATGGATGGACAGCTTCTCCAAGAAGCTCCATTCACTACCTGATCACATTACTACAACCAAACGGACACAGCCTGATCGGCCCAGCGTTGACGCTGTTTTTCCAGCCTGGCTGACTCCATTAGGCTATCGAATTCACTGCGCAGATAATTTAGCCATCACCTTACAAGCTGTGAACTATGCAAAGCATATACAAGTCCCCGCTTTCATGGCTATGGTATCTTGGTACGTGAATCAGCGCACGCGCATAGAGCAAGCCCACCAACCCAACGTCTGGGGACCCCATGCTAGAGTCGAGCTCGACGAGCTTGAGAAAAAGATGATCAAGATATCCAAGCGCCTTCGCATTATCCGTTTGACCTTTGGATATGCGAGAACGCGCCGATTGACAGCCAAGATGACTACAAAGGAGCAGTTTCAAAAGGATCTTATACCTCTTATTTCTGGTCGTCTACAGCCTGAACTTCAGGAAAGCATGGAACGTTTGGACACGATACGAAATTTCGCATCGAGACCCCCCCGATTCAGATTTCCCGAGGAGGAATTTTCCCGAATTCGTACTCTGGCCCAAGAAATCCAGGACTATTTTGATGTGCAACTACCATGTGGCCCGGACGGCTGCCCTTACTTTGCTCATCCTTCCTCAATCCCATCCGAGTGGAATTGGAGAGTGGCCTGGCGGCTGGGTAGCGAAAGACTGGAAAGAATGAAGCACGCCTGCAATCGACACTGGCCGACCTATGACACCGTTGAAACCATTCTTTTAGAGTGCATCTTCCAAGTATGCATTAATAGATGCGTTTTGATATCGGCCGATCCGAATTACAACCTCAAGAGGCACTTGAAAGCTAAATATTCCTCTCTACTCGAATTGCCACTGGCAATGGCCTACCATGACGGGCTGACATTTGCCCTGGGGCATGCTGAGCATGGGAAGGGCATGTATACGGGATGGCCATCGAATCCTCGTCGTCTTGACGAGCGTCTGGACGGGGATGATTTGAACAACATTCGCGTTGAATCACGGACGGAGAACTTCTTGAAGGCCGACTATGACGAGTCTACTTACCCAGATCTAAAGACAATGATCATGGAGATCGACCTTCCTAAAGAGGTGTATGACAACACATTGGAGCCTCAAGCTCTGTCCAAGGAGGAGTGTGAGTATCTCAGATGGAACGGCGAGGAGCTCAGTGACGATGTCTTCAACGAGATATTTGAGCATCTTGACCCTACGCCGGATATCCCTGACTATCTTGAGACGTCTGGACAGGCAATGTCTGCAGACGCGGAACAGCTACCCCCATCGCAAGGTGCACCAGCCAAGGTATGTCGTTCAGTGCGAATCATTTCGTATCACTAACATTGTATAGACTGTTGAGAAACTATCCATGCGTGTCAAATCAGACCAGACTGACTACTCTGAGGGCCTCTCCGCTGGAGAGCTGGAGGAACAGTGGACTCAAACGATGACCGACAAGTCAGACAAGACTGGCCAGTCTGAGAGCCTTCCTGCTGGAGAGCTAGCGAACCAGTGGGCCCAACCAATGCCTTCATTCCAAGCGACAAGCAGAAACCCATCGATACAGACAGTTTACAGTGACAGCAATACATCGGAGACCATGGAGCAGAGATGGTCCCTAACGATGCAGAATACGATGCAAGGCCATCTTGACGAAGTAACGCGACTCATTGAAGCGCGTCCTGCCGAGTCGCGTCCTACATTGGAAAGAGGATTCCGAGAACTTCTGGACAGTCTTCACAAGGCAAAGGACAACGGTGACGATGCAAGCTTTATGGCTATTCTGGCGGTGATTCGCGCGGAGCTTTCATAAATCAGGATGTCCAAGATCATGGTGTTTTCTTACTTTTTCTCATCATTATCACGTTTTCTTATGTTTTCTGTTTGTACTTAGGATGTTGATTTGTCTTATTTGTTGTCTTGTTTATCGTGTTTTTTGTCTTCCCTGGTCTCCTGGGGTATGGGCCGTCACTCATCCCAGTTGGTGTATTTTGCATTGGAGATGCAGGGTCGACGAGCTACGGTTTTGCCGGTTTACGTAGCTCGACGCAGATAGGTCTCTGCCTGAGTTTTATTACATCTAGAATTGCGGTGTAGAAAATAAAGAGACCGATATACCTTAACCACCATGAAGTGACTTAAACTCATCCGCGAGGCTGAAAGTTCTCTATGCAATAATCTCTTATTCTCGATAACTATCGACGATCAAGGTTTTAGGTAAGAAACACAATAATCTGGTATCCCTTGCATCGTCTACAATATACTTGCAGTTTAGAGTCATTGAGACAAAACTTAGTCGAGATTTACTTTGATATATGAACACTAAATTTGACTCATTGCCCCCATACGGAGTCGTATAGGAAATTGTTTCTTTTATTCTCCTATAACC
Source organism: Fusarium armeniacum (assembly GCA_013618295.1). NCBI lineage: Eukaryota > Fungi > Ascomycota > Sordariomycetes > Hypocreales > Nectriaceae > Fusarium > Fusarium armeniacum. Next base: position 181,969 of record JABFER010000094.1, on the reverse strand, counting down.
GCTTAAACGCTGCGTATCGCTGATAACTTCCTCAAAATCTTGTCAAACGATACGATCACGATGGATTCAGACTACGATATGACAAACTGGCCTCCAGTACGAGTGGCGATCAACCCGGACGATAGCTACCGTACTTATAAGAGCGACCAGTATCCAGAAGCCCTATTCAAAAAGGCCACACGATACCTCGGTTCTATAACAGCAAATCATACGGTTGCGCTAGAACACAAAGAGACCCTTGTCAAATGGGTCAACGATTCAGTGATTCACGCGATATACGGGAGTAATATGATAGAGCGAGCCGGACTACCCTGGGAAGCTACATTTAATCACTGTCACCAAGTTCTCCGGGGTATGGATCCTCAAGTGGACAGTGATTCAAGCGATGAAATCCGAGGTCGGCGCGAAGTCGTACAGCACATGAGAGCGTATCAGCACATTCTCCACCGCTTCGTCACTCTTGGAGAGGACATGTCAGAGGACCTCATCAAGGATACACACGCGATCCTGTGTAAAGGAGTTTCGATTGTTGACCCTGAATACCCAGAGGTGCTTTGGGAGAAGTACGCTGGCAGATATCGCAAAGTCCCTGTGGGAGCGGGTAACACCATGTTTACTATGCCCAAGTTCGTCCCAGCCAAGATGACCGAGATGTGTGCCAGTCTCAAGAGGGAGCTGGACGAAGGGGGTCAGGGCTTGGATCCTTTTTCGCTTGCGTCGAAATACTCACTCAGGTTCGTTGAAATTCACCCTTTCCAGGACGGCAACGGGCGCATGTGTCGCCTGATTCTCAATGCGATTATATTCCGATACCTTGGCATCGTTGTTCCAATTGGGGAGACAAAGGAAGATCGCATTGAGTACATAGATATCAAAAAGCGCGCTTCGAGGGATATGGAGGGGCATGGGGAATATGCCACTTTTGTATTGAGGAGAGGAGTGAGAGCTATTCAGAAGTTGAAACAAAAACTTCAAGGTAAAAGGTCGTAACGATGCAAATAAACAACACATTGTATCGATCAAGTGGAGGTAAATTCGACTCGAACGGTTGAGTGCCTTTAACTACCTACCTATACATCTGGACCAAAATCTAAGAGCAGTATGTGATATTTAGTGTCTAAGAATCAGTCAACTACAGGATTGGTGTCTGATTGATCATGAACTGAGTGAAGCAAGAAGGAACAATTCTTTCTAAACTACCTACTTGCTACCTATAGGTTAGCAGGAAACTAATGACGTAAATTGGCGTCGCTTTGACGATTGCCCCACGTAATAACTCAGGCAGCACTGACACGGGCTGTAGTACGCGCTATCGGATATGGCACGAGAATACCATTGGAGCTATGTTGAACTCTAATCTGGTGAGAAACACTTTCCAGGCACGGATTTGTTAAAAATCGACCCGTCGAGATGGGATTATTGTCGCTTGTTGACGATCAAATACCCCAGCATTTCTGAAATATATCCCCTGTCAGTATCAAATGTAGCCGTCATCGAACTAGAGATTCCACATCAATTATTACAAACCAACCTTGACCCATTTGCCATTCCTGACATGGCAGTTTTTCTAGCTCATCTATCCACGTTAAGCCTCACGTCAAGCAGGAACAATCCCGGAAATAGTGGGGTTGCGGACTGTTTCCTCCCTGGGTGTAACGTCCTCCAAACAAGGATCGCGATCGCGCCTCCAAAAACGCATCTCTCTTGGAAATTTGAGCATTCTCATAGGCCAATGCTGACCGTGCTTGACGAAACATGACGACGTTTCCTCAACATTCCCAATCGCGCTTTCCCCGCGGAGCGGGGGGATATCGAAGGGTGACGTAAATTCAACGTGGTTATGAAGATATCTAGAATTGTATAAAGCACCCGGATTCTTTTGTTCTTGCATACGAGGCACACACTCTGTCACCTTTGTAAACGAATACCTACATCGACATGACCGAGCAAGTTACAGGAGCTATCAAGCACGCAGTCATGGGTCACAAGAACGACAAGATCGACCAGCTCAAGGCCAACACGGTCGAGCCCAGCGAGAACACCCGAATCACCTCCGACTATGGTGTCAAGCAGAATAACACCGACAACTGGTTGCGCGTAGCAAGTGAGGACCAGACTGGTCCTTCACTTTTGGAAGACACTTTCGGTCGTGAGAAGGTATGAATATCCATATGCGCTTGGGCCTGGTGATTGCATTCTGCCAAACACCAAGCTGAGCTGTCATGCCACATATCTTGATCTAACGTTTGTATCATAGATCCACCGATTCGACCATGAGCGCATTCCCGAGCGTGTCGTCCACGCCCGCGGTGCTGGCGCCCACGGAACATTCAGACTTTTCGAGTCAGCTGCCGACGTGACCAAGGCCGGCTTCCTTACCGATACCTCTCGAGAGACACCTATCTTTGTTCGGTTCTCAACTGTTCTCGGAAGTCGCGGCTCTGCTGATACCGTGCGAGATGTTCGTGGTTTCGCCATTAAGTTCTACACCCAAGAAGGTTTGTGAAACACCATTCCATACATCAGCACAACTTCATTATTCTGTTATAGAGCGGCCAGCTAACGCTTCGCAGGCGTGAATGACCTTGTGGGGAACAATATCCCTGTTTTCTTTATTCAGGATGCCATGAAGTTCCCTGACGTTATTCACGCTGGAAAGCCGGAACCTCATAATGAGGTCCCTCAGGCACAAACTGCGCACAACAACTTCTGGGACTTTATGTTTGAGCACTCTGAGGCGACCCACATGCACACGTGGGCTATGTCTGATCGAACAATTCCCCGATCATACCGTATGATGCAAGGTTTTGGTGTCAACACCTACACTCTCATCAATGAGAAGGGCGAGCGACGATTTGTCAAGTTCCATTGGACACCCGAGCTTGGAGTCCACTCACTTGTCTGGGACGAGGCCCTCAAGCTTGCTGGTCAGGATCCCGACTTCCATCGCAAAGATCTTGAAGAAGCTATTCAGAGCGGCGCTTTCCCCAAGTGGAAGTTTGGTATCCAGGTTCTGGAGGAGTCCCAGGAGCATGATTTCGATTTCGATATTCTTGACGCGACCAAGCTCTGGCCCGAAGACCTCATCCCCGTTCGATATATTGGCGAGTTCGAGTTGAACCGCACTGTCGACGAGTACTTCACCGAGACGGAACAAGTTGCATTCTGCACCAGCCATCTTGTTCCTGGTATCGGAGCTTCAGACGACCCTCTTCTCCAGGGTCGAAACTTCTCTTACCAAGATACTCAACTCAGCCGACTGGGAATCAACTGGGAGGAGCTTCCTATCAACAAGCCAGTCTGCCCTGTGATGAACTTTAATCGCGATGGTGCCATGCGACACACAATCACTAAGGGCAAGGTCAACTACTGGCCTAACCGTTTCAGCCACCAGCCTCCTGCCACAGCTAGCGAGGGTGCTTACGTTGATTACGCGGCAAAGATTGCTGGTATGAAGCAGCGAACATTGAGCAAGAAGTTCAAGGAACACTTCTCGCAAGCCCAACTTTTCTACAACTCTCTCTCCGAAGTCGAAAAGGCTCACGTCCAAGCTGCCTACTCTTTTGAGTTGGACCACTGTGACGAGGCTATCGTCTATGAGCGTTTGACCGAGCGCCTTGGCGAAATCGATGGCGACCTTGCCAACACCATCGCTGAAATGGTTGGCGGCAAGAAGCCTTCTAACCCCAAGCCCAACGCCGGAAAGAAGGCCAAGAACCTGAGCCAGCTTGACTTCATGCCCGAAACTCCTACCATCAAGTCTCGACGAATTGCTATCATCATCGCTGATGGTTACGACCCTGTTGCCTTCAACGCGATGTACGGTGCCATCAAGGCTCAGAGCGCTCTCCCCTTCGTTATCGCTCCCCGCCGAGCACCCATCTTCTCTGCTGCCGAGGATTCGTCTTCTTCGCAGGGGCTTACCCCCGACCACCATTTGGAGGGTCAGAGATCCACCATGTTCGACGCCATCTTTGTTCCCGGCGGCAAGAAGTCCATTGAGACTCTCTCCAAGAATGGTCGTGCCCTGCACTACATTCGTGAGGCCTTCGGCCATCTCAAGACCATTGGTGGTACTGGAGAGGCTGTTGACTTCATCAACAAGGCGATCCAGCTCTCTGAGGTGGCTCTGTCCTCCACTGACGGCAGTGGTGTTGTTGACAGCTACGGTGTCGTTACTCTCAAGAACGCTTCGCCTGACAGCCTCAAGGAGATTGTCACTGTTGCTTCCGACGCCAAGGGCTTCCTGGAGAAGTTTGTGTACAACGTCAGCTGCCATCGCAACTGGCAGCGAGAGTTGGACGGTCTTAGCACCATGGTGGCATACTAATGAATTTATGGAAAGATACCTTTTTAATGAATTGTTGAAATAGTTTGATTAGTATATTAATAGCAATACCTTTTTCGTATAACTGTTTGTATTGCGGGCTTGTGATCTCAAGTATCGGCTTCATGAGTGATCCTGTGTGCCTGATAGAGGATTCACCCATTAATTTGACAGCAAACATTCTCATGTGGCATGTTTGATCGTATCCAGAGACGTGTCTGGCATAGATAAACGGTTGCTGCTAGTCTAGGTTCCAGAAAAGTTGACCTCTAGCGTTAAGGATACAAAAATAAACAGTCTAAAAGGCCTAACCTAAGTAGCATAAACTTACCTACTTATTTCGTCTCTGATGGTCCCAGAGGGCAATTTTCCTGACACCCTGATGGGTTGTTATTCGTGACTTCATATTTAGATGCATAAGGAAGGTAGTGAGCTTTCTCCGCTGAGGGGTTCTGTCTAGAAAGGCAAAGCAACGCCATCACACTTTACCAACAAAGCTAACATCTTGGAAATAACCACTATCATGTAATAAAAAAGAGCCTCAACCATTCTTATCGGCCGATAAACCATAAATAAACGCCTTCAAAATGTTCTTTTTTTATCTGTTACTCGCGGGTTTCCCGGCAGGAGCGGCCCCAGTTTCGACGTCATCAACGTCATCGACAACTGCATCATTCCCTGCTTAATCTGGTGTCACTATCAAGCAATGCAAATGCAAGCACAATCAGCTAAATCTATCAGGATTTAAAGGATATTTGCTTCCACAAGTAGCCAGCATATTCTCTTCCATTTCTGGTTCATCTTATTTCCTTCCTAATTAAGTGAATCCACCGCAAAGATGCCTGGAGAAGTGATCGACCGACCGAACCCTGCTCCATTGGATAGTTCACTTCCAGATGCAGTCCTAGACCTTGCAGCAAAGGCGCCAAAGAAGCAGCTCGACAAGAAGATCGCCCAGTCGCTCAACGATTTCCAACATGCGGCATGTTACATTGCGGGATGTAAGTTGAGCGGCCCAGATATCTATGTACATGGCTAACATCAACGTCTAGCTATGATCTTCTTGAGAGACAATATTCTGCTCGAGAGAGACCTCAAGACAGAAGACATCAAGCCTCGTTTGTTGGGTATGTAACCCCCAGTTCTTGATAAGGCCAAACTGACGTTCAAAGGCCATTGGGGAACATGTCCCGGTATTATTCTTGTTTGGTCTCACCTGAACCTTCTTATCCGCAACCATGATTTGGAGATGATCTTTGTCATTGGACCCGGTCATGGTGCTCCTGCTGCCCTTGCATCTCTTTGGCTTGAGGGATCTCTTGAGAAATTCTTCCCTCAGAAGTATGGCGTCAGCAAGGATGGTTTGCGAAACCTCATCACCGGATTCTCGGTCCCTGGTGGCTTCCCCAGGTAAGACAAGTTCTCGGTTTGAGTCACAACCAAGCTAATTCGTGTAGCCACATCAACTCTGAGACACCAGGATCCATTCACGAGGGAGGTGAACTGGGTTACTCTCTGGCTGTGTCTTTTGGAGCTGTCATGGATAACCCCGACCTGATTGTGACCTGTCTTGTTGGAGATGGTGAGGCCGAGAGCGGCCCTACTGCAGCGTAAGTCAGTCCTAACGAAGCGTTGCATCTGCTAATTGTGCAGTGCCTGGCACTCTATCAAGTACATCGATCCCGCCGAGTCTGGAGCTGTTATTCCCATCCTCCATGTCAACGGCTTCAAGATCAGTGAGCGCACCATTTTCGGATGTATGGACGACAAGGAACTTGTTAGTCTTTTCTCCGGTTACGGCTACCAGCCAATGATTGTAGAGACCCTCGAAGAGATTGATGCAGAGCTATCTGGTGCACTCGAGTGGGCTGTTAGCGAGATTAAGACGATTCAAAAGGCTGCACGAGATGGAAAGCCTATTGTCAAGCCTCGCTGGCCTATGATTGTTCTCCGAACACCCAAGGGCTGGACAGGTCCCAAGAAGGTCGACGGTGAATTTATCGAGGGATCCTTCCGCTCACACCAGATCCCTGTTCCTGGAGCAGGCAAGGATGAGGAGCACGTCAAGATCCTTCAGGACTGGTTGAAGACTTACGGCACGGACCACCTACTCAAGGACGGTAAGCCGGCAGACAGCATCACGGACATCATCCCACAAAAGGACGAAAAGAGACTTGGACAGTTGAAGAAGACATACGACCCTTACAAGCAGCTACAGCTCCCTGACTGGAAGTCCTTTGGAGTTGAGAAGCTCTCAGAAAACAGCTGCATGAAGGAAGTTGGCAACTTTTTGAACCAGGTTATCAAGGAAAACCCCAAGAGCTTCCGCATCTTTTCTCCTGATGAACTGGAGAGTAACAAGCTTAGTGCCGTGTTTGAGAACACTGGCCGAAACTTCCAATGGGACGAATTCTCTCGTGCCCAGGGTGGCAGGGTTATTGAGATCCTCTCTGAGCACTGCTGTCAGGGATGGATGCAGGTAAGAGTCGCGAAAACACCATACAAATCATGCTTGCTGACATGTACCAGGGCTACACACTTACAGGCCGTACCGCACTCTTCCCTAGTTATGAATCCTTCCTTGGCATCATCCATACCATGATGGTGCAGTACTCCAAGTTCAACAAGATCGCTCGCGAGACCAAGTGGAGAGGCGACCTTAGCTCAATCAACTACATCGAGACCAGCACCTGGGCACGCCAGGAACACAACGGTTTCTCGCACCAGAACCCCTCATTCATCGGATCCGTCCTCAACCTCAAGGCTGAGGCTGCTCGTGTATACCTGCCTCCCGATGCCAACTGCTTCCTCAGCACTATCCACCACTGCTTGGGTTCAAAGAATTACGTCAACCTCATGATTGGCTCCAAACAGCCCACTGCTGTTTTCTTGTCCCCTGACGAGGCTGCAGAGCACTGCAGAAAGGGTGCCAGTGTTTGGGAGTTTGCATCCACTGACAGCGGAAAGGAGCCTGATGTTGTAATTGCTGGTATTGGTGTTGAGGTGACCTTTGAGGTTGTCAAGGCTGCCGAAATCCTGCGCGATTGGATCCCCGACCTCCGAGTCCGCGTTGTCAATGTTACTGATCTTATGGTACTCGCTGCCGAGTCGCGCCATCCTCATGCGCTCAGCCAAGCCGACTTCCTCGACATGTTCACTGAAGACAAGTCAATTTGCTTCAACTATCACGGATACGCCGCCGAGCTTCAAGGCCTCCTCTTTGGACGCCCTGGCCTGCACCGCATGACCGTCGAGGGATACAAGGAAGAAGGTAGCACCACCACACCTTTCGACATGATGCTCCTCAACTGGGTCAGTCGATTTGACGTTGCCAAGCGTGCTCTCAAGGGCGCTGCCGAGACCAACGACAAGATCAAGGCCAAGCTTGACGAGACTCTGAAGAAGATTGACTCTCGAGTTGAGGAAGTAAGGAAGTACATTGCTGAGAACGGCAAGGGTAAGTTGTCTCAAAGTCCACTAGAATTATTCAGCGCTAACAGATCACCAGATCCTGAGGACTTGTACGACATGCCCAAGTTTTAGAAAGACTTGCGGGCTGAAATAATAGAACGCAAATAGAATACTGGAGAGACCAACTGCGATTACGATCTGACGATAGTTATGCACTTATTTAATAATATAATAAATGTTTTCAACACACATCACGATAAGCTGAGTGCGTCCCTTGTGATCAGTACAACCAATCAAAAGGCTTAAATCGGCTTCTTGTAGACGGTTCGGGCAATTCTTGTATCTCATAGTGGGGCAGAAACAAACTCCAGATCTCAGCGACTACCATGATAATAGTTGAACAAAATAGATTAGCATGCTAGAAGAGGAATTGCTACACATAGCGTGTCGACATATTAAAATTAGAACTGTTGAGGTGGTTTATCTTAGCATACTCTACAAAATGCTGTTGCACAAAGAAGCCTCTGCTGAGGAGACAATTGAGTAAAACTATTCCATGCAACAACAGGCTAATACCTAATGATGTGATAGTTTACAGATTCTTAAGCTTCTTTCTCTCCCCAATGTAGTGGAGAAGTTCCTTCCACCCCTGCACCCGGTCTCCCAAAAGTTCATCGGTCGTTACTAGACGGCTTTCACGCAATGACGGAACGACGGTCAAACGTAGTTGTTGTAGATGGTCCGATGAGTTGATTACTTCATTGATCGCCTAGTTCCCCGAGTCTGCGTCGCTCGTTTTGTTCGTTACTGTGCGACTTTTGTAGCGAGGGTCATACCAGAAATCATATGCGTCAGTGATCACCTTTTTTCCCGAGGCTGCATCGTTCATTACTGGACGGCCGTAAGGTGTTTCTTGTTGTAAAAATCCAACCAAGTCAAATTTCTTCCTGCTGGGCATTGCTTCTTTCGTTGGTAGACGTCGTTTAGGGAATGGCCGCTCGGTAGGAACTGGGCCTAAGATTTCTGATAATGGTCTCCGGTCTGGGATCCAGCCGACATTAGGCGAATTCATCTGCTCATCGGAGTCGTCTGCATCGGCTTCCTTTTTCTGGCCCTTCAACATGTTGGCAATAAAACTACTGCGTGTACTTGACCCCGATTTCGAACAACCGGAGACTGTTAACGTCCCAGCTGCTTTCATAGCAGATGCTTGGATGGCAGCTTCTTGGCTGGCAGCTGCTTTGATGACAGCTGCTTGAAAGGTAGTACCATTGGCTGTGCCTTTCTCCGCACCATGCGAAGCGGGTTGGTGAGCTTCGCCATCCGTCCTTTGGCTGCTCGTCTTTCGTTCTATCTTGTTGCGAGACTCGGACTTGAGATTTGACTTGTAGTCGAGACCTAGCGCGTTTCTGAGAATTGACTCCCTTGATTCGGCTTTCAAAGCGTCAATCATCTCCTGCTCACGGCGTCTCGCGGCATCGGTCTTGGCCAATGTCTGTCCAAAATCAGTCTCAACAGACTTTCCTTTGGATTTAGCAGAATCGTTGGCAAGAGGCGGAGGTGCAGGAGTGGAAGCTGGCCGTGTGACGGCATCGATGAGTGTCTTGAATTCTTCCTTGCGAATATGCTTGAAGGCGCTGTAATAAAATGATTGATACCGTGTGTGACGAATCTCGTCCTTGGTGTAGTACCCGCGCTTCCTATTGTTTATGTCAGCCCCAGTTTCTGCCAGTTTTAGGTACTCAAACCACATACACCATCTTCATCTCTTCAGCTTCCCATAGCGCCTCGAGCTTGTGTGCCAAGGCCAATGATTCTTGGGCATTTTCGAGGGCGGGCCTAAATCCATCATCTTTCAGGACCAGCCGTCTGTACAGACGAACTGCTTCTTCTGCGTGCTTAATACCGAAAGGGTATACGCCAAGCATGGCGTCGAGGGGAGCTTTTTGTTCCCAGGTAAGGCTAACGCAGGTCAAAAGAGCTTCGGCCATGGCTTGAGCTATTTCAAGTTGTCCATTGTTGAAATGATGAAAAACCCTTGCGGAAAGTTTGTCTTTCGAGGCTTTGGTATGTTAGAAGACGCCGCCGTGATAGTATACGCCAAACTTACAGTCAGCCAAAGGGCTGGAATAAGGCTTCAGAGGACGCTCCTCATTGGAATAAAGAGAAGAAAAGTCGAAACACTTGGTTGATGGCTTATCGGGTGAGCTGTTGTGGGCCGTATCCGTTGTCTCTGAGGATGGCTTGTCAGAAGGTCCAGAAGATGGCCAGGAGAATGACTCGGAGGACGACCCGGAGGATTGTCTGGCGGGTGACTCGTGAGGTGTTGAGTAAAATGCCATGGTTGTGGTGATGATAGACAAAATTGATTCAGTGGGTATTTGATAGAAGAAGTTGGGATAAAAAGAGAACTGAAAGAGTTGAAATTCGACAAGGAGCATGTTGGGCTTTATAAACGCAATCTCTCTTGCCACTTGCGTTTCTTCTCGGTGAGTTCAGGCAAGAAGCTGTTAATTAAACTCGATCCCTCGAGGCAACCCCAGACGATAGCCTTTGATTAGAATTATGAATTGCGCCTTCCTCTTGTTGAGTTTGACATGGCACCACTATTCTGGTTGTAAAGGTGTCCTCTTCAGAGTTTGTTGTTATTCCTGGAATAAAGTATGATAGGACTCCAGAATGTCAAGAGAGACAGCCATAGGAGGAACCATTATTAACATAAATGAGATGATATTGTCTAAACTTTAGTATATACACCTAAACTCCCAACCTTCCAACAAATCACTTACTCAGCCCATCAGACTCAGGAGGTCCCTTGTACACGTGTCTCGCATGAACAACGTACCAAACCGCCGAGATGGCCATGAAGCCGAAAAACACAACAACGGCATAGTTCATTGTGACCGCGTTAACAGGGATGGCAACCGGTAGTGTAAAAAGGAAAATCTCAAAGGCAATCCATAACAGAGCCAGAATATTGATAATCCACCCGAATTTATTTCCAAAGGTCCAAGGAGCCGTGTTGACGCCAGCACGACGGGTAAGCATGGAGAGAAAGATGGGAATTGCGTACGATGCCGCAAGACCAATCACACCCACAGCGATAAAGGCGTTAAAGGCGGAACTTGAACCAAGATAGATGAGACCGAGAAGCATTTCAATGATGGTTGTAAGAGTGAGAGCCAGAATAGGTGTGCCGTGGCGCTTGTCAACCTTAGACCACAATCTGGAAAGAGGAATGGCTCTGTCGCGTGCGAAAGCCCATGTCGTTCGAGAGGCAGCGACAGTGATGGAGATGGAGCAAAAGAGTGTCACGATAAGCACCAGAGCGATAAGGGCCATGGCACCGGCTTTGCTGCCCGTGACTCGGTAGAAGATGACGGGCAAGACTTGGCCAAGTGGTGCTTCGAGGAGGATTTCCAGAGGAGGGAGTGTCGCGCAAATTGGGATTATCTAAATGGTCAGTTGACTTGGACATCATAGGCATGTTTCTGAGACGTACAAAGAATAGTCCTGCAATGCAACCAACAGGTACACAAAGAGCAATCGCTCTGGGAAGTTTGACGGTGGCATCACCGCATTCCTCGGCCATAGATGTGATCATGCCAATAGCAGAGAACCTATATAATGTAAGAACACGACACTGAATCTCTAGAGAAAGAAAACTCACGCATAAGCTGAAGGCAGAGCTCCAACCCAGAACCCAAAGTTCCCCCATCCTGACAGGTTTGGATCGAAGTGCCCCTATGACACAGTCAGTTCGCGTATTTTCACCAAGGCTATAATACTCACAAGTGTGTAACTAGGTTGATGTCTTCCGTCCTTTGCCTCGGCTGATAAATAAACACAGGTAACAATGATAGTAATAGCCGTAAAGGCAGCGCAGAATGTATCAACGGTCGGAAGAAATCTGTTTCCAAAAGCGACAATGAACCAGGTGAAGACGCAAACACCATAAAAGATGAGCACAAGTTTCCATGGCTGCCAATCGTAATCAGGGAGGAAGATGCTGACACCGCCAGCGAGCAGCGACGCGAAACCAAAGTTGACAGATAATGTAATGGTCCAGTTGCCCACGAGCCATGTCCACCCTGTTATGAATGAGAGAACTGTTCTGTATTTTGGCGAAGCGATTTGGAAAGACCAATAGTAGGGACCTGCGGACGTGGGCCATCGGGCAGCGAGTTCGCCGAGGGATATAGCGATGCATTCGTCGAGGATACAGACGACAACCCAACCGAGAAACATGGATAGTTGACCACCGCCATAGACCGAGTTGATGAGAGGTGCGCCGAAACCATAAGGGATCTATCAAGTTTAGTGCAATGCTATCAACGGGTCTGAGTCGACAAGCTTACGGCGGCAATTGCTAGTGATTGGAAGAGTAGAGTGAACATGGAACGATTCCTTTGAAGTTCAGGCTTGTAGCCCAAAGCTGTGAGATCAGCTTCATCACCGCAGTGACCGGCTGCCTCATCGTGTTTAGGCACCGAATAACCATGATCGCTTTCTTTTTCTGAAGGCGGATTCATATTGGCAGAAGTGAAACAGTCGATATAGTATGGAGGGCAGAACCTGTCTGGGTAGAGAAGACAAGGCTGCTCGACCACAGGGCCGCGTTCTATTTAAATCGTGACGCCTATATTAGAGCGACACCTACATAGGTCAGAGTCAACGGCACAGAGCGAGCTTGTTATCACAAGCTTCCTCGTCACTGCTAGGATACAGCTTAGCTCAAGACGCCTCCCTTGTTTTCCCCAGATTCTGAACGGGGCCATTTTACCTAGAGAGTATTAGCTTGAAGAGCTATCGAGGGTAAGTTTTACCCCGCTCTGATACATGGAACCAATTGATGATGCTCGCAAGGGTTGATGGGCAACATGGGTTGCGGTAACTCAGCCCTGATATGGTAAGGTGTGTTTCTGGTACATTGTTAGGTATGTCGCTGGGGGCAGAGATAAGGAAACCATATCATGGGCCGTGTAACAGCTCTTGAGGGTAGCGGAACGGGATATGTTGGTATCCATGCCCAAAATGGGAAATGAAGTTGATTATCCCCGATACATCCGCCGGAGTGACATGGGAGATTAATTGTTGGTTGAGACAAATATCAGGTCATGTAATTGGGTCCTTATCTGGCAAAGACATGTCTCATACCGATATCAAACCCGGCCAATGGATCGGATCTGGCATTGTTTCACTATCGTGGTACAACCAGATAGCCTGCCGCAACTCCCGTGGCACGATAATGGAGTCAACAGTTGTGACATGGTCAAATCTCTGGAGCCTGCCTATAATAAATTCGGTTCACATACACGTGAATAGATGACAGGCGAAATTCTGACTCATCGCGGTATCGTCTCCAAAAGCTCAAATCTTGGGGTCTTTACCTTATCTACCTTCGAAACCGCAAGTCGGAGCCCATGTATGAAAGAAAAAGAAAAGGATTCAAGGCATGGAATTGATTCTCCCAAAATTCTAGAGATAAGGGGGTGCAGTGTGCAGCTAGTCTCTTAAAGTAGGCTATCAAATTCGTTGTTGATATAGGGTAAGAGACAGGGTCACTTCCATTTACAGTCACAGCAGAACATGATTTGATCCTTCATCTTACTGATCACCGTTGGTTGCGTTGTTTCAACATGTTCCTGACGCTTGTCGTTAAAGAGAAACTGTTACAGTCGATGCCCGTCTTGGCAGGTTTCTCGCCCAGATTTCCCCACGATCAGGATCAGCCGCAACGTGTGCGGGCTGACAAGTAAAGCTTTACCCAAACAAGACAAAAACTCCCGGCTACTCTGTACAATCTTGGATCCCTGCGGGGTTTGATAGCGAGTGCCTATGATATGATTGCCATGATCATGAGGTCTTATGACGACCGATCCACAACCAACCCTTAATGGTGAGGACACCCTCATGCGCTTATCTTGGCTAAACGTTAGACCATAGAGCTGGTCAAGATAATTGCCTCTTTTGTCCATGTTAGCCTCGACCACGCCTATCAGCGAGCGCCAAGGGATGTAAACACGTTGACAGCCGAGACTGTGGCTTATCTCACTTCATCATAAGTAAGTAATTGAAGTAATCATAACATTTTATCTCCAAAGTAATAGATCCTTCTATCATAAGTGTAGAAATATACATTAATATGTCACCGGCTGGATCGTATACTCCAGCCCCATTTACTTTTCCTCACCCCCTAACCTTTATATTTAAATTCAATATTGAAACGAAGAAGTGAAATGATTTGCAACTCAATTGCATTGTTGTTTAGTGTGTTCCTCGGCCACCAGCCTCGTCACCGTCCTTTTCGTTATCACCACGAATGACTTCGCGAGTCTTGCCCCATTTGAAGTCGTCAGAGTGGAAGAGAGAGTAAACCAGGATAATGATGTTCATGAACGGTGATGTGAACAAGTGCATAACGTAGCCCACAAAGTATTGCGCTCGCTCGAGATTGTTGCGCGGTAACCAGAAGCCGATGCAGAAAGAGTACAGCTGTAGAAGCACATGTTAGTCTTTTATTGCAAAGGATGTAGCATAGAATGAGGGATGAAACTTACATAACGGAAGAACAACACACAGATGAGACCCAGAAAGACAGGGTCTTGCATGACTTCACTACCGCGCTTGGCAAACACCATGAGGAGCTCGACAAAGGCGGCAATGATAAAGGGAGTGATGGCCCAGGTGATAACAGCGATAAGACTTTGGAGACGCTCGATGAGAATAATGCCAGGGCGGAAGATCATGACGAACTCGTTGGAGATACTTCCCAAAGCCCAACGCTTGCGCTGAGAGAGAAAGACCTTCCAGTCCTGAGGCACAATAGTCATGGCCTTGGCGCGAAGAGCTTGAGCAGTTTGCTTGCCCGGGTGAAGACTGAAGATGATGGACGCGTGAATACTGTCCTCAGAGTAGTTACCCATGATATGCTGTGTCATGATATCGTTGGGCTTGGGGCAGTATCCGAATCTCTCGCGGAGAACGGCGTCACCAAAGGTAGCCTCGTCAACACGGATGAGCTGACAGCATCCGGGAAGACAATTGACTTTTCCAGTGATCCGTGATTGAAACATACGCCGAAGACCTTGAGTTTGAGAGTACTCCACTGACTGGTACAGCGACCAGTAACCCCAGTTGCTACCATCAAAGTCGACACAGACATGGCCGCAAACACCAACAACCTTGGGGTTCTTGCGAATCTCGACGATCATCTCGTAGATACAGTTCTCGTCAAAGACAGTGTCGGCGTCCATACCGCAGAGATAAGTAACATCGTCAAGGCCAGCATTGATAAAGTTGTTGCCGACGTACTCGAACAAGTCATTGTTGAACATTGTGACCACGTTCTCAGAGCGCTGCTTAAAGTGGTACAAGAGAGAACGAGCAAAGCAAAGACTGTCTCGCTTGCCCTGGTTGTAGCGCTTGCCGACAAAGACGTAGGGGATTCCCTTGTAGAAACCAGTCTGAGTCTTGACAGGCATAAAGAGGCCGTCGCGAGCACGGTAGCCGTTTTCAAAAGTTCGTGATGGACCTGGTTCGAGGATGTCTTGGAGGAGATATTCCTGAGTGGTTTTTTCCATGCCTGGACCACGAACATTGCCGTCAACGACAATAAAGATAACACGAGGGTGGTTATCAATGTGCTTCTGCGCAATCAGAGAATCGAGTGAGCGCGTCAACTCCTCGTACGTCTCATTGTAGCACGGCAAAAGCAGAACCATCTTCTCTGGCTCAGCAGGGATATTCTCCTTGGGTCGCCACCAGAAACACAGCACGCGCGTACAGAACCAGTGTAGGATAATACAGATGCACATGAAGGATTGCAAGACGGTGTTTGAGCTGAGGAGAACGAGGAAGAAGTAGTACACCTGGTAGTACTTCCAACCAACGTAGATGAGGGTACCGTTGATGCCAGCAAGACCGATGATGAGACTCCATTTCTGAAGACGGAGCATGCTCTTGGACATCTTCTTGAGTTCTTCATCCGAGTCCCATCGTAGCTTGGCTTCTTCTTGCATTATGGACGAAGTGAAGGATAGGTTCGATTCGTTGCCGTTGTTTGTGAGCCATGATGCTTGGGTAAAACCCGACATGGGGGTTTGCGCGCCGGGATGGAAGTCGCCATTGATGCCTCGAACGACAGACTATAAGTTGTCAGGTGTGTATAAGTTGCGGAAGTATTTGATGTGACTTACTGAGTCTCTAGACAAGGTCCATCCAGGTCGAAGAGGGGCTGGGGGTACTTGAGGATAAGAGGTAGATGGTCTGGAGTCATCACTTGACGTGGCTGGGACAACAGACTTCTTTCCTTGCTGGACTGACATGTTTCCTCTCTCCGAAGAGGAAGACGACGTCCTGTGTCCATTGGTAGGCATTCGACTGGCCATTGTAGATGCCGATGTTGGCAAGAGGATCGGATCTGAAACGATTAGTGCATGAACAGTATACAAAATACATGTGAGAGACTGACTATATCAACGGAAGTAATATCAAGACTTTACTGTCCAAGACCAAAGTAAAGTCGACGACAATAACGAGAGACAATAGCGAGTGACAAGGCCAAAGACCAAGCGAAGGAACAATCCCTTCAACGCTGATATCCAAGAAAAGAACAAGTGAGTGATGAACTGAGCCCAAAGAAAAAGACAGCAGATAGAAACCGGGGGGATAATGAAGCTATAGCAAGATTCTCTCTCTACCTCAACAACCAGAGTAGAAGAAAAAAGAAGTTCGCCTCCAGAGCCCGGAAACAAAAACCCCTGTTCGAACAACAAAGCGCAATAATCAGGCCTCATCACACTAACTAGTTAATTATTGTACCGTATGTATGTATGTACCTTGCCTTGGGGGATCACGGATCAGGATGCGCCTCACCAAACTAACCGTTTGTTCTTCACATAAAACTGTTGATGGGGGCAACTCCGCATAGCACGACAGCACAGCTCAAAACGATACGAGGGTGCTCGGTACCGTATCCCCCCCGGGGGCCTGGACCAATGCAATGCAATACAATACATTTTTCATATCTCAGTCATACTTGCTTTCTCCACGCCACAAGGAACAGAGAAGCAAGCAAAGCAGGAACAACAACAGACCGCTTTACAAGCAAGGTTTTCAAAAGCGGGAATATGCAACGACGCCTCTTTTCTTTCGTTTACAGACCAAGCTGAGTAAAAGAGGCTTTTTTTCTTCTTCTTTTCCGTTCCGGTCAAGGCAAACGTGCTTTTGATGATAGGATAGCAAGGAACATGGGAGGAGAGAGTATTGAAAGATCGACGGAAAACCAGGCTGCACGATTCCTTGCCTTCAGCTTAAATTCAGGCTGTCTTTCAGCTTACTCCAGTTTCTATTTTTGACAAGGAAAAAAGAATGATTCGTAACCAGTGAAATATGCAATATGGTTAATTTTCCTTGGTTGGAGTGTGCTGCCGCCAAGGATACTGGCATCTATGGGGGAAAAAAGGTACCCCTGGTGTCACTGCCGATCTTTCTTTTTTGCTCACCCGAACTCGATCATTCTTTTTTTCTGTTTGGCGGCTGTATTTCACGGGTAAATTACCGTACATATCATGATTACATGGTACAGTATCCGGTATGCGTTGGCTGTGTGTTGACTAGGATGAAGCTTGTCGATAATCGCGATCTTTTCTGGAACCAGCACGTCTTACAGCGACACGGGAAGAAAACTATTGATGTATTGCCAACTAGGAAATACGGTCAGCCAAGGCAGTTATGGATCTCGAGTCTTTAATAGGAAGTTGAGTAGATGATCTTGATCAAGGGTTAGAGTGACTGGTCAGATGAAAAGTCGGGAATGTAGATATGGTATTCTAATGACAATGCCATTGTTCAAAGTCTACACTAACTGGTAAACGTTTGTAAGTGCTAGTGACAGACATCAAAACTCGAATATCTAAATCCGTCTTGAACTATAACATCGTTCCCAAGTAATATCGACTGTAACCTTGAGTGTTGCATCCACAACATCTTGATACTCCGAGAATAACCAGATTTGATGTCAAAGCCATCCAACGGCCTGTCCGTCTTGTTCCCCTGGTCAACGTTGCCTAACCTCGTCTCGCCATACCCCGGACCTGCAGTAGCCCACCACCAGAAAAAGATAGTTAAGCATACGGGAAAGTTTAGTTTTTTTCTTCTTTAAAAAAGATGTTTAGACACGTAAAATATGCAAGCCACACTCTTGGGCCTCCCCGTCTTGGTTGCCCACCATCAGATCTATGCTACCCGATTTGCCCAGACTAGTCCCCCTGTACCTGATCTACCCCCTGTTCTTAGTCTCTTGATCCCTGTCTCTAGTAGTGTGTCTGACGAATATAACTTGCTTATGTTTGAATTTCGTCCCGAGATGCTGTGTAACCCCCTCAAAGTCGTAGCCGTCGCCGTAAATACCAGCCCGCAGCTTCATCTGTGAACCTGTAAAGCTGCCCCCGCCGCTGTCGGACTCTACAATGGTTGGTTGGCCGGTTATATTTTTGGGAGCCGATGCATTGCAGTACAGTACATGTGCATTTGGGTGGTGAGAGTGAAACAATAGTTACGCTATATCTCAGAGTCATGACGCGTTTTTCCTGCAGGAATACGACTTCTTTTTTCCTTTTCCTTCTCTTACTCTCTCACTTGGAAAAGTCAGTGTAAGCAAGTTTACTGCTGATTTAGTCTAGCTTCAGGAACTTTTCTATTTTTCGAGTCATCTTAGTTTTTATGTATGGTTTTTGTGCTTACGGCCGTGCCACGTATGTTTTGGATCGAGATATTAGATCAGATCATGAATGTCGATCGAATGTTTGTTGAGAAGCAAATAAAGTTAAGAATTTTTAAAGTCATGTTGATCAATCGAGATTAAACGAATCAATCCCAAACAGATACTTGCGGGTAAATTGACAGACAATATAATATGTATTAACTTTTATTATATAAAAAAGAAAGCAAACAAAGCATCAGCCTATAATACGCGTCCACAGAGTGACACATTAATCCTTTGGACAAGGATAAGAAAGTAAATACTAATATCCCCAAATAGCGTTTCCGTCGTATTACCCAAACCTCCCGCAAGCCTCTCCCGTGCCAGTCACACCGGGATGGATCCCGTCTCCCAATATCATACTATTGACGGGTAGACTAACATGTTCTTCAAGTGCACGTACCAAAGCCACTTTGACATCCGGTTCCACAGTGAGTTGCGCTATTACCACTATAGTAAAGTCAGTAAGATTTCATCTTACGATATCAGCAGTCGCTTCGTTTGCTTACCAGTAACCGTACTGAGAACAGCACGTTTTGGATCCATAGTTTCTGCACGACGCATTGACTTCGGAGCCACAGACGCCGTTTGTAGTGTCGTGGACGCCACCACCTGAAGGAGGGGTACATGTTCCAAAGTCAGCGTCGCAGCCTGTTCCGCAGTAGCTCGCACTTGAACCGCTAAGAATAACGTTAGCAAGGATGATGCTGTAACAAGTCATATACGGGGAGGCAAGAAAGTAAAAAAAACAAGCTTACCAATAACCATAGAATGAACAGCAGCTACCAAATGCAGACCCCTGGCAAGTGTAGCCAGTGTCACCTCCGCATCTTTGGTCGGGGGAAATGACAAGTCCACCTGTAGCCGTAGCCTTGGTGGTAGAAGTCACAGTGGTGGATGGTAAAGTCTGAGTAGCAGCCGCAGTAGACGTGCTGGTGACATCTCGATCTCGAGAGGCAGCTCGGTACCAATTCGCCCGAGGGTCACCAAGACATTCTCCAACAGTGACAAGTCTGTATCCGCGGCTGCGGGCGGTATCAATCATGTACGAAGTCAAGTTGTGCACGGTCTGTTCGTGAACATCATGGGCCAGCACAATGTACTGATTGCTGGCAGAGTTGGTAGAGATGCCCGCAGAGTACCTATCCTTTGAGGTCTGGATCAGCTGGGGACTGTCATTCTCGTAGTCCTTTGTGTCGACGTTTTGATCCACGACATGGTATCCGAGTCTGGACATCTCAGCTAGGCAACCCGATCCAGCGTTACACTCGAGGTACGGGGCACGCATGTAAGTCGGGATCCAGCCAAACAAATTCCGAAAGGCCATCTCATTGTAGATCATCTCAGATGTTCGGATGGTGCTGTTGACCTCGTTGAGGTTTCGATGCGTCCAGGTGTGGCTGGCGATGTGATGGCCTGCAGAGTACATGCGCCTCATCACAGCAGGCCATGGGTTGGATGAGTCGTCAATGTGGCCCTTGGCCCTGTTGTTACCAGCAACAAAAAACGTGGCCTTGACATCTTTCGAGTCGAGGAGATCCAAAATATCATTGGTGTATGTGAGCGGACCATCATCGAACGTAAGAGCAACGACGCCAGGGGTCGTGCAAGTCTTGATGATGCTTCCTACAGAGATTCTGTAAGCATCGTGATGGTGCAATCGGATATCGTTAACCTACCATACGGAACACTGCCAAGTTTGGGTCGAGCTACACTCTCCGTGCTGCTTCCACTCGGTCCGAAACTGGTCCAACGTCAGCCTTTCATGCTCTGCAGAGCTCGGACTTTGCAAGTTCCCATTGCCGATTCCAATATTGAAGCAAAATAGACTTACAAAGTATCACAAGAATCACTGTAGTCGAGCTGGCAAGCCGAGCCACCGCAAAAGTCTCCCGTTGTTCCGCAGAAGCCACTCTCCGAACAACAGGATCCAGCATTGCACGAGCCAATCCCAGGACCACACTCAGCACGCTTTCTCAGCTTCGAATGTCGCGGCGAGAGAATGTCGTCGACTGCAAAGACAGGTCCTGCGAGGACAGCCCCTGCATGCAACAGTAGCAGGGAGGCAAGGGTGATGGAACAGCTGTTCTTCATTATGAGATGCAGTAAAGAGCAAGAATATTGATGCAAAATGATGATGATGCAAAAGTGATTGCAAAGCACGGAAGGGAGATGCGAGCGGCCGAACTGTAATTGTAGTTAAGCCCGTCGAGCGGAAACAGAGTTTTATTTACATGGGGTTGACATAGACAGGCCGGGCGGGCATGACTGCAGCTTCCTTGAGCCAAACAATAACTAATTTCGAAATATCAGACGTATCGAACGCCAAATGTCTTTGCATAGCTTGAACACGAGAAGGCTACAGTCAGCCAGGTTGTGTTGTATGTACTAGCCCGATATCCTGGACCTCCCCCAGACCATGCCCACCATGCCATGGACAGACATTAAAGATCCACGTCAAAGCAGCATCAATAATCGGCTAGCCAGCCATTATCAGGTGAGGCCTGTCTCTGATTTATTGTTTTTCTTTCCTTTCAGGCGGGCCATGTGTCGAACATGCTGATACGAGTGTGGAGAAATATTTCCAATGCGCAGGTAATAGACTGTTCATATTGCAGTCTGCTTCCAATAAATTCGTCACTGTGAATTCACTGGCTGAAAACACTGTCAGATCTCACCCTCGGGCCTTGTCGCTGTCCGGTAAAAGGAAAGCTTCAAGTTTAAAGAGTGACCGAGTGAATGAGAAGCAATATGATTCCTGGGAAAACAAGAATGCAAGGCACCTGCAGCCATCCATTCTTTTTTTACTCAAGCCTTCCAGTCGGGTTATCCGAGTCGTCTTGGCAGACTCGTATTGATTGACTAGTTTCTATTTTTCTTTCTTGTGCGTCGTTGTACCACACCTTACGACAGGTTAAAAAATAAGCTGCTTATCCGAACTAGTCCAATCAATGAGTATCCCCGAGTTGTCATTGGATTAAATCGTATTGCTTGGGAACACTGCATGGAATCTTGAGTTTAATGTCTTCGGGAAGATAAATGATTGACGTGTTGTGCCAATGTGCTTTTTTCAGCTGAACTACAGCATTATTATGTGGCCAGTCCCTGTAAAAACGAATTGGCAGCCTTGCCAAGTTTGACGATCGTTCCCGTTTTCCGTTGTCGGGTTGATATTGCAACATGTCCCCTGCGCGCCACATTTTATGCACCTGGCAGATCTGCTCCTAGGTTGCTCTTCCGTCTTGACCGGTATCACAGTGGGTCGTCTTGCATAATAATCCATGGCTCTGATGTGCCAATCGTTCTCAGTCGGATTTAAAAATGGATTTTGCGGGTGAATTGGTCATCATGGACATCTGCAGGACGGTCTTGGCATCGGAAAGTCATACTCATCAGCCCGCAACATCGAGCTGTGTCTCATCGAGAACCAGCAAGTCTCAGATGAAAGTCTCTAAATGAGCTGTGTCAGTTCAAGACAGTCTGAAATTGCTTCTTGTGTGAGCTTCCGCGCGGCTGGGCATATCCTCACGCGCTAATCCATCGGGGATGGGAACTTGCTTCAATGCAACTTTAGCTATGCATCTTGTGAAGTGATCCAAACTCATCATCCTTGGACCTGGAATAAGCCGTAGTCACTCTGTGCAACATCTGAGCTGAGATGGAAAAGAAATGACAGTTCAGACACGTTAGCTGAAAGAGATGCAGTGTTTCCAGCCTAGTCGAGTCCTTGCATGGCATACAGGGGACTGACCAAGGCATTGGTGAGGCTTTCATGGTTCTTTGGCAAGGTTTCTTTCTTTTCTAGGCAGAGTTGCGAGGTGGCGGTTACTAGTTTCGAGTTTCGCTGTGATTTCGAAATCGTAGATGGGATGTTGCTTGGGGTGATGTAAAGATCCTGCGTGGTTGGATGAATTTCGTAAGATGGAACTGATCAGGGGCAGCAAGTACTCCAGTGGTTGGGGCAAAGCTCCCACTCTCGGGGTTCAAGGTAGCCAGAGAAAAAAGTCCCCTCGACTTGAGGCCTGACGCAGCTCGGTACAGACACTGAGCTGACGTGGGGAGAGAGGACGGCACAGTTCTGGATTAACCGGCCGTGTGTCTATATGTGTTATGATGTTTGGACGAGTCGATCGATATCCTTGATACGAGCCTGGAGTTGCCGGAATGGATACATATGCTCCTGTTGAGCCCCAATGGTTTTTCCGGACCTCTCTTCACTCCACTCCATTCACTCGCTACCTTGTCGATCGTTACCATCATGACCCAGGTTCTTTCAAAAAGTCTCCTCGTCCAGGGGCTGCCCTTTGTTAGCCGCCAGTCAGACACAAAGTCATGGAACTTCTCCAGTAGAGAATACTACGACATCACACCTCCCAGTGAGATCTCTGAGACTGAAGATGCGTTCCAAGATGTCGTGACCAATTGTATCGACACAACTGCTGAACCACTTGTGGCTGTCATCGGTGTTGGTTATGTCGGTGAGCATCTTGTCGATGTCTTCTCGAGAAATCATGATGTCCTTGGATATGATGTATCAGAAGCCAGGACACTGCAGTTGACTCAGAAGCAACGCGTTGGCAGTCGAGCAAGGTTCACAAGCAAACCTTCAGACCTTGCCGAAGCCACTCACTTTCTGATCTCGGTGCCGACTCTTCTTCTTGAAAACAAAACCATCGACTCATCTTTCCTCCAAAGCGCTATCAATGTCGTCAAGCTTTATGGACGTCAGGGTGCAGTCGTGGTGGTGGAGAGTTCAGTCGCCGTGGGAATGACACGGGCTCTTCTTGGTACTCTGGCCAAGGAACGCGGTTTTTACGCTGGCATGTCTCCTGAACGCGTTGACCCTGGCCGGGTTGAACCACCAGCGCATTCCATCCCCAAAATAGTCTCTGGTCTTGACGATATTGTGCCTGGGTCGCTAGATGCCATCATTCGACTCTACTCTAAGAGTTTTGACAATGTCGTTCCTGTATCGAAGCCAGAAGTCGCCGAGATGATGAAGCTGTACGAAAACTGTCAACGTATGGTCTGCATTGCCTATGCCAACGAGATGGCCGATGCTTGCGGTGCACACGACATTGACCCGTATGAGGTCTGTCGTGCAGCTTCCACCAAGCCCTTTGGCTATCTGCCTTTTTCGCCAGGTCTAGGAGTTGGTGGACACTGCATCCCCGTCAATCCATGGTATCTCCTCTCCAACAGCGAATTTCCTTTTCTGCGGGCTGCTGCTGAAAAGATGCACACCCGACCATCCGAGATTGCGCAGCGCGCTGTCACGCGTCTCTGCAGCAGCGACAGGACTGGGTTGAAGCCCCGCGTTCTTGTTGTCGGGATCGGATTCAAGCGTGGACAATCTCATCTTGCAAATTCGCCTGGTCTTGAGCTGGCCAGGAGTTTGGTAAAGACGGACAAGGTCGATGTCGCTTGGGCTGACCCTTTGGTGGCGCAGGAGGCTGTGCCTCAAATCGAGCGCCTGCCCGAGTCGAGCTGGACAGTTGAAGCACTGGAACGTGACTTTGACATGATCATCGTCGCATTCCGTCAAGATGGTCTTGATTTTAATGTTCTGGATGAAGTTCGAGGCGTCCTGGTGGAGCGTTGGTGCATTTGAAGTGGGAAGGTAGGAGGAAGGTTTTGGTGGGGTAAAGGTGAAAAGGAACGGGCAATAAAACACGACGAACCCAATTGTTTGCTCTTTCTTAATTAGAACTTTTTGTTAATTCTTTCTTTATCTCTTTGTTACTGTCTAAGGCACTAAAATAATGAAAACGAGTTTATGTAAATCCCAAATATCTCACCGTCTATGATGCCGGATGACTCACAACGTTCTTCGTATCTGTCTCGTTCCCCTGCAAGTACATCCTTCAACTCGTATTATTTGATACGTTACATGACTCTATTCACACATCAGCTTGCGGCGTAGTCACTTCAGGTCGACGCAGTCACTTAAGACAGAATATGTATATATAGATAGATAACTATATATAATGCCTTACGATTCCCTCATTAACGATTGACATTACAGCTAACAATTCTATATCCAAAATGGCCCATCAGGCAGAAAGACTACCTTGGCAAGTGTTGACTTCTGTCTTCGACTTGAAGCCTACCAACCCCTGTCAACATGATGCACCCAACCTTCATCCACGAGATGAACCAGAAACAGGACAAAAGCTATCCCAATTTCTCGAGGCATTCGTCGATGCCGTGACTTTGGACGTTCGACAAGAGCGCCAGAAATACCCTGAAAAAAACGACCTTCTCGACGTTGGCGCCTTCTTAAGGAGCATGAATGGTGAAGAACAAGAGGATGGAGATACACGAATACAGTATGACAGACCCTCAAGGGATCAAATTATTTTGACGGACGAATTGATCAAAAAGATTATACCGACAGTTCGAAGATGGTGTCCCCATATCGAAGATGGTTATATGTCAGCCAAATTAAAGCAATGTCCACATGCCGATTTTCCCTATCCCTGCGATTGCGCACTGCCATTCAAAAATCGTCAACTCGCAGCTTTCCAGGAAAAATACCATCCCAACGATTGTATGGAATTCAGGAGTTCCAACGGCGAGGCATACCACAATCTGCAATTCGTCAAGACATTGATACTCATCGGAGAAATGGATCCAGTACTCCAGCTCTGCTCATCTGATGAGTGTCAATTGGCTACATGGTGGGAAGCCAGTAAATGCTTTTGTCAGCGTAGGGATCTTGGATGGAGTACGATATGCGAGTATGCTATCAAGATGTATATGGTTCTCAACATTATTTACTGTTTTCCGGAAACACGACAGACCGATAACGGGTCGCCCATTGACGATTACCGCAACCTCGCATCATACCAGATGGCTATCCGGCTTTGCACACTATCCGATGGGTGCCAGATCGCGACATATCCTCACAGAGACGTATTTGGCATTGAGGACTACCAATTCAACCGCTATCCAAAGCCATTTGACACAGATCGCTGGGACCAGTTCCTAGATTTAGGTGATCGTTATCCGTGCCAGACCCCTGAGTGCCCCTGGGATCCAGAATGGGAAGAAAGACCGGACTACACGCTGAAGTTCTACCCATACGGGGTCATGACATACGACGAGTTTCTTAACTTTGAGGGACCAGTCTCATATCAACCCCACTCAAACGACGTCTCTCATGTCGGATCTATGCTTGGTCAAAAGGGTCTACCAGCAGAGCTAGTCGACATCGTTCTCTCAATGGCCGATTTTGTCCCTAGGCGAAGTCTCCCCATCGAAGGGAAACCGTTTCATCCTGGAAACAAGGACGAGCTGGGTCGTTATCTCGAGGAATGCTGGCAGCTCATTGTCCGGTGTTTTATGCTCTGCCGCGAACTAGAGGATATTATGCATTTTAAGAAACGCATACGACGCCTGTGGAAGTTTTGCATCGAGGAGGTTTTCAACTGCGATTGTAGGGGAAACGATGACCTGTTTTATTTTTCTGATGGCCACCTTTGATGATTGAGCAAGCTTCGTTTGAGTTTATAGAACTCTGGACTACCTAATGTCTAATTTATCACAAGGAACAGAAACACACCCCATCTAATGCGTTGAATATCAAGATCATTTTCAAATATAAGAACTTTTCGAAGAGACACTGATACTCTTCTTTATTACATTTGGAGCAATCACAAAGCTGGTAACAAGAGATGGTACCCATAGACCCGTAGTCTATTTATTTATGTTTACCCACCCAAGTATATTCTCCAATCTACCTGGCTAGCAGCATTAAGAAAACACCCATGCTATAGGCATCAAGATTAAGACTCAAGTTGACCTGGCTTGGCTTGACTTCATTCACCAGCAGGTGGTACAAGAAAATATGTGGGGCTCATAGGCATCTACCTTTCTTTATTATGGCTGCCAGCTCCAACTTCCTTCATTCTCTCTCCATACTCTCATCTCATTTACCTTTCGTCTCATCTGCCTTTCATCTACTCTACTCTACCTCGTTACTATGTACGTCGGTGACGAAATATGGTTACACATATTCTCTCATTTCGAGTTCTCCATGCTGCCTATGCTGCGAACTGATTGGCAAAGGAATTGGGGAAAGGACTATGAACGGGACAAAAACGGGTGGAAGGCACCCGGCCGACCTACACTACTTGCACTTTGTCTCGTCAACCATCAATTTCGACGTATCGCACAACAACTACTATACCGGTCTTTGTCAGTTGGCTCTCCTTTTGAATCGAAGAATTGGAATGACCTCAGTCGGAATGAACTCCTGTATGTTCGACTCCTTCGGACCCTCACCAAGAATCCCACTCTCGCAGGCACGATCCGCGCCATCCATTTTCCGAGAGCCGGCGACGATTATGACGTTTCCGAATATGACGTTTCCGAACATCTTGGTCCAGTGGTGGCGTGCTGGGAACAGGACCTCGAAGGTGCTCTGGGGGGCCGGCCGAGGGGATGTCCCATTCATTTCTGGTACCCTTTTGTTCTCCTGGCTCACACACCTAATGTTGAGCTCATCACCTGTACTATTGGCGACCCTATGTCTCCTATGCCCTGGATGTTGAGCCGCATCATGGGTCCGCAACGCATCATCGACTCCGAATACCGCAGCACTGAAGACCGCTATATGTCTCTTCTTCGTACAGCGAGAAATTTGTTGCAATTTGAACAAAGAAAAGAAGACGGCCAGCAATCACTTATAGATGGTATAAGGATCTTATCGGCAAAATATAAGCCGCTTCCCAATTTAAAAGAAGTACGAATCACGGCCGAACATGTGATGGATGTATGCCTACCAGCTTGGACGATCGAACCAATCCTTCTGAACCCAAATATCAAGACATTACGTCTACTTGGTATCGACTGGTACATGGAGGAGGAGGAAATGTTTAATTGGCCAACCCATCAGAGCAACCTGGAATGCCTTGACCTCAAGGAGACGGTAGCAGATTCAGATGCTCTCAAAACCATCATGACACGCTGTCCAAAGCTGAAAAGCCTGTCTGTTGACTTGGCAGACTTATGGCGATTGGGTGGTGATGAACCACTTTACGACTATATTTTTGATTTGGCCGGATTTGGAGCGGCTCTTCGAGAGCACGGGGGCAATCTCGAACAGCTTTCCTTCACGACTTGGCACCACGGGGACGACTATGACAGTAAGGTCATGGGCGGTTTTGAATCACTCCACGAGCTTACAAACCTACGACATCTCACAACTGAGTACGATAATCTCCTAAGCGAATTCGAGGGTAATTACTATATCGAGCGCTTAAGCGATGTTCTACCAGCTTCGATCGAAACGCTTCATCTGTGCAACGGCAGACGAACCCCTATCACCTCCTGCGGATGCGAGGTACCAAACGCGAGTAATTTTGTCAAGGCTTTCCTTGCTGAAGCTGAGATCTGTGCGCCTAATCTTCGAAACGTAGTGGTGGAGTGGTGGAAGAGTGAAACTTCGGAGGAGTATTGCGACAGGAGTTGGTCTCGAGAGACGATAGATGATGGGTGGGATGTCGAGTTTGTGAAGGGGAGTTTTGGGCATGAGCTTTTCGTTGAAGGTTATGACATGGCTCTTGTCACATTGACTAAGAAGGACAAGGGGCACAATTAGAGACGACCATGGCAGGCGTATCGCACAAAAGCCGGTACTGATTTAATTTATGATGGAAATATTAGATTAGCCTTAGTAGGTATATAGTCTAAGATTGTGCTAATATTGTCGTCTGGTCTGTATCAAGTGCCTATTTCTTTACGACCCGC
The DNA here is from genome assembly GCA_013618295.1 of Fusarium armeniacum. Lineage (NCBI taxonomy): Eukaryota > Fungi > Ascomycota > Sordariomycetes > Hypocreales > Nectriaceae > Fusarium > Fusarium armeniacum. The sequence goes on along the minus strand of JABFER010000094.1, from coordinate 153,713 downwards.
CTGGATGGGTAACTCGATATAGATTCGTGTCAGTATGGGCAATTCGGCAGCAACCACTATCCAAAGCGATTAGACGTTTCTAACTATGTGAGTGAGATTTTGTCATATCAGCTTATCACAAATTACGACTCATCAGTCTCGCTTATCTTGAGAGTCAGCCTACTAATCTTCAGTACTTTGGTGATAATAACTGCCGCAGATATAGTCATCAACAGACGACACTGCCCGCAAACACCATTTGCGAACCATCAGACAGCAATGAAATCAAGAAATACAGGACAAAAACAACGCAAAAAAGGCAAACTCGACGCAGTCATCTTTGTTAGCTTTGGTAGCCTGGCTCAGCCTGCATCACCACACCCCCTCTTGAACAGCCTTTAGTTGCTATTGGTCAAGATGGAACAACTGACCATTCAACGCATACTGATACAGTTACATCGAGTGTTTCTTTCTCTACCAACTTGGTTAGTCATCTCATACAGCGTCTTGGAATTTCCAGTTCGGGCTGCAGATAACTTTGGGTGACCTCTTAAATGGCTGGATATGACGGGTGAAACCAAGCATCAGCAGACAATATGTCTTGCGGAATGGTTGCCTGCTGTGTGAGACAGTACAGTACTTGAGGCTTGAAACTTTTGTCTGTCTCTAAATAAGACTTTATGGCCCCGAACTTTTCTTTTTCTTCTTTTTGCACTTTTATGTGAATACTTTTACTTCACTTTTTTGTCTCACTATGGTCGTTCCCCACGTGGTTATCCGCCAAGAGGCCCAAGTCATAACTCAGACAGTTGAGCTTCCATCCACGACTTACACTACGCATGTCACACTAGGCGTGGCAACGGCTGCAGCCACGGACCGTCCCGTCGTTGTCACCTCGCAGCACAGTGGCGATGGTCTCAGCGGCACTGAAATCGGGGCCATTGTCGGCGCTGTCGTTGGCTTTTTCATCCTTTCTTTCGTCGTGGTATGCTGCTGCTGTCGTCGACCGAAAAAGCAAGTCAAAAGACGCAGGAGTTACCGCAGCTACTCTGGCTCTGAGGATGACTGGTCGGTTGTAATGCCACATGAGAACTGGACGAGACCGGTACCTGTTCCTGTTATTCGACCGACCCCGGTGCAGTATCCGCCTCCGGCTGCGCACAGAGAGCAAGTTCCCGGGGGACCAAAGTTTCCCACTTACAGAGCGATTCCTATCCCCAATCCTAGGAGATCGGAGAATCCTCCACGGACTTATCGGTGATGAAATGAGTTGTAGGGTGGGCTTTGAGATACAAATGAGTTCTGACGAGTAACAAACATAATGTCATGGCGGAAGGAGGATGGATCTTGGAATGAGTTTTATGGCCGATGGTGTGAATAATGACATGAGCGAGCGAGCGTTTCCCTTACGAGTTATGAATTACTGCAAAAACAACATTTGCTAATAATGAAATAATACTCAAACGTGTAAATATACTATGTACACGAATAATCATCATCTTCTCATCTCATCGTCATCTCATCTCATCTCATCGTCGTCTCATCTAGTCATCGCTCACCACTTCTCCAAGTCAGTACATACATATTTAGACAACCTCCTTAGTCTTGTGGTTACACTTGTGCGAGTTGCTAGCAAGCGTCTTCTTCTTTTGCCACTGCTCAAAGCGCGCAGCAATAGCCCTCTTGTTCTTGGGGTTGGGAGTAGTCTTGTCACGAGCAGGAACACCCTCAAGGCTGAGCGCAAATTGAGCAGCAGCACGTCCAGCTGTCTTAGTGTTGAGGGTGAGAGCATCCCAGTGGATGTTATCGATGGTGTCGCAAGCCAAATGGTAGCATGGGTCAGTCTCTTCGTCGGCACCGGTGAAGATACCGGATGAGGGGATACCGAGGGCGATAAAGGCGGCGTAGTCGGAGGATTCACCAAACTCCCTGTTTATGATGTAAGTATCGTGAATTATTTGGGTAAATTGAGTGTTGGTACTTACTCCCATTCAACCGTCTTGCCCTTCTTGCGAAGCCAAGCAGCGAGGATATCTCCACCGACTCTGTCGGCAGGCTTGCTGGCTTGCACCCAGTACTTGGGCTTGGGAGAACCGATCATATCATAGTTGAAATAGAATCGGATGCTGTCGGCTTCCTCTTCAGTCAACTGCTCTCCATAGAAGTAAGAGCCAGCGAGACCGCTCCTATGTATTGTATTAGTAATGGCAAATAGGCGACTGACTGGTTTACTTACTCTTCGGCACCCCACCAAGCGAAGCGGACTTTGTTCTTGTAACCAGTGTACTTGGTGAAAGACTTGGCAATCTCAAGGATACCAGCTGTTCCACTACCATCGTCGTTGATACCGGGGCCTTCCTGAACACTGTCAAGATGAGCACCCATCATGACAACATTCTTAGGGTCACCCTGCTTAGTCTCAGCGATGATATTCCAGGTCTCCCTGGTCTCATAGAACGAGTCAACCAGCAAAGTGACCTCGAGCGACTCGCCAGCTTCGATACGGGTCCTCCAAGCTGTTCCAACCTCGAGAGGAATGACACCAACAGGGACAATGAGCTCGAGGTTCTCGGCACTGAGAGTAGCACTGGTGATGCCCTCACCAGGAGCGTTGTGAACGAGAAGGACTCCACGAGCACCGGCCTTCTTTGCGAGCTTGAGCTTGTCGGAAATGGCACAAGAACCACGCTTCACTAGAACGAGTTTGTCCTTGGCATCAACACCCTCCCACTGGTCGGCGAAGCATCCTGATCCGCGTTCGTCGTCAACTGGTACAAGGACCAGAGGAGCCGTCACACCACCGGCAGGCGTGCCGATGTTGTAGATAAGAGTGATGACATAGACATCCTCACCATCAGGTCCTCGCACCTGAATATCCCTTGTCTGCTCAAAAGTGTAGTTGAAGGGTTGGGTGTGAATGTCGAGGTACTTGTTGTACTTCTTGAGCTCCTTGGAGATGTAGTCGACCGAAGCTTTGTAGCCGGGGAGACCAAAGGCTCGGTTTCCGCCGTGCTTCTTGCCGATTTTGTCGAGGTCTACAAGAGTCTTTCGGAGTCTATAATTGTTAGACCTAATTGAAGACTAAATTCTAGGTGTGTTACTTACTTGGACTTTTTGATATCGCCCTCAACCTGGCTGGCTGTCAACTTCTTGGTAGCTGACACCTCTGAAAAGAGGAGAGCTGCGTAGAGCAAGGCGTTAAAGAACTTCATGATCAGTCACTCAATTGAGTCGGGATGACTTTAATCACAAACAATGCGACAGACGCTCCATTATATAGGTAAAAAAAGATGTACACAAGGCATGACAAGCTGAAATAGACCAATTACAATGATCAATCACTCATCATCTTTACTCCAAGAGGCAACACCAGCTTCTGTCTAGCTTGGACTTAGCCTATCGGCAGAGGATGCAAAATTGGCAGGTCGTAGTACTTAAAAGTCTTGGCATCGACTGGTGCTCACGACCCATGTTGAAAGACAGCTTGACAAGATAAGATCTACAAGGGAGCAACAGCGAATGCGGGGGTGAAGCCAGGACCGGGGCGATGGTGATAGGTTCCAGCAGAAGTGGCGGGAGGAACTATTGTAAAGTGGACAAGGACTTTTGAAATGCTGTGAAAGGATGGAGATGGAGATGGATACAACATGCTTGGTAGAGCCAAGTTGACTAGGATGAGAAGATAAAGAATGGAGGCTGGAGAATTTTGATGAGTGGCCGAGTCTCATCATGAACCAGGGATTCGGATCACAACTTTCACAATCTTACCATGAGAGTGCTCTACAATATGACACAATGACGTGATTTAGTCATATAGTTTCATGATATCATGTAGTACGATCATCAAAGACTGATTGGATTTCAGGATACAAGATGGTGCTTCTACTATTAACCATCTAATTAAGCCTCGTCACTTAGTTATCTAAAAGTACCACAGACTTGATGCCATTAAGCTTAACTTTTGGCGACAAGCTACCGGGTAACGTTAACGGCTTTTCTTCCCTTCCTACTGCTACTCACCGCCTACCAAATCAGCTCTTTTTCTAGTCCCGTTCTAGAACGGTTTCCACAGGATAATCTCGGCATTGGCGGGGCAAAAAGTTGAGTTTCTGTCTGTCATACCGCTACGGCCCCGCCACAGCAAACAGTCGTTTCGTCTCGTGGCGTGCTTTTTTCTTTTAATTAATAAAGTGGCCTTATTCTTCTTTTTTTCTTGTCATTCTCTCTTTCTATACCAAACTACACAAGTCAGTAAATATGGCGTCCCAGGTTCCTCACGTCTTGCCTCGCGCTGCCACAGTCCATTCTGCGACTGAACTCATCGGCAACACCCCTCTTGTCCGACTCAACAAGATCCCCCAGTCGCTGGGTATCGAGTGCGATGTCTACGTCAAGCCTGAGCTCTTCAGCGCTGGCGGTAGCGTCAAGGATAGAATCGCTCTGCGCATGATTGAGGAGGCCGAGAAGAGCGGCAGAATTAAGCCTGGCGACACTCTGATCGAGCCTACCAGTGGAAACACGTAAGATAAACTGTTAACCATCAAGTAAAAGACTTTTGCTGACTCTGGTGCAAAATAGTGGTATCGGTTTGGCTCTCGTCGGTGCCATCAAGGGCTACAAGACCATCATCACCCTCCCCGAAAAGATGTCGGCCGAAAAGGTTTCCGTCCTCCGTGCCCTTGGCGCTACCATCATCCGTACTCCTACACAGGCTGCTTGGGACGCCCCCGAGTCTCACATCGGTGTCGCTCGACGTCTCGAAAAGGAGCTTCCCAACGCCCACATTCTCGACCAGTACAGCAACAAGGATAACCCCAACGCCCACGAGTTCGGTACCGCCCAGGAGATTTGGGAGCAGACTGGTGGTCAAATCACTGCTCTCGTCGCTGGTGCTGGCACTGGTGGTACCATCACTGGTATTGCCCGTGGTCTCAAGAAGCACAACAAGGACATCAAGGTCATCGCTGCCGATCCCCACGGAAGTATCCTTGCTCTGCCTGAGATCCTTAACCAGGACCACATCAACGAAGGTTACAAGGTGGAGGGTATTGGATACGACTTTATCCCCGATGTCCTCGACCAGCACATCGTCGACAAGTGGTACAAGACTGATGACCGAGAGTCTTTCCACCTTGCTCGCCGACTCATCTCTGAGGAGGGTCTTCTTGTCGGTGGTAGCTCCGGTTCTGCCATGGCCGCCATGCTCCTCGCTGTCAAGGAGTACGGTTTCAAGAAGGGTGATGTCGTCGTTGTTGTCCTGCCCGACAGCATCCGAAGCTACCTCTCCAAGTTCGCTGACGACGACTGGCTCGCTGCCAACAACCTCCTCCCCGTCAACGGAGTCGAGTCCACCGTCAACGGTAATGGTGACAAGAAGAACTCTGACCCCTACGAGGGTGCCACCATCGCTGCTCTGCGCCTGAAGCCCGTCACATCCGTCGGTGCCACCTCCACCTGCTCCGAGGCCATCGAGACCATGCGCGACAAGGGTTTCGACCAGCTCCCCGTCCTCTCCGCCAGCGGAACCAAGCTCGTCGGTCTCGTCACCCTGGGTAACCTCCTGAGCTACATTTCCAGCGGTCGCGCCACAGCCCAGAGCTCCGTGTCCGACGTCATGTTCGATTTCGCCCGTCTCGACGAGATCGTCACTGACCCTCGCGAGTTCGCATCTCCCATCAACCCCGGCAAGCGCAGGCAGTTTGTCGAGATCACCAAGGACACACCCCTCACCACCCTCAGCAAGTTCTTTGAGTGGAACAGTGCTGCTGTTGTGACTGAAAAGTCGGGCGACTCCAAGTCTCTGTCCAAGCCCATTGCTGTCGTCACAAAGGTTGACCTCCTTACATGGATGATCAACAAGAAGTTGTAGAGAAAGAGAGAAAAAACCTCGCGAGAGGACAGGAACGAGTACTCATGTTTTCAACGACATTCACGTCTGGCGTTCCAGGATACCTTTTAGAAAAAGAGATGGATTATTTGGGTGGATAAGTTTGTTTGATAGACTGCATTTTTGGGCGGTAGACTCAACATCTACATGGCATTTGCGACGGGAATCATCTACGTAAATTAAAAAATGTCATTAATATAATTGTGTCATCCAATTGAACCCCCCTTGCTCGTGAATGTTCCATCTCTTACTATATACGCTGAGCAATCCACCACCACCACTTGTCTGCACCAGGACCGTCACCAGTGACGTTTCCGGGGAGAACATCGACGTCGATGTCGAATTCTTGGAGCTGGTTGAATGTGAACTTGGAAGAACCATACTCGCCCAGCCAAGAATCCTGCTCCTCTGAACCGATGTCGTCAGATCCAACACCGGAATCCAAAAGTCCCTTGCTTCGCGAAGCACGGATTCTCGTCAGCTCAGCTTCCAGATTGGTTTTGACGAGGGTCGATGGCAGAGCAGTAAAGAGGTCCATCTTGTTGGCGGCGATGAGAATTGGGATCGAAGTCTTGGTCTTTGTGTTGGTGGCGCGCTTCTGTAGGAACAGCAAGACATCGTAGAGGTACGCAGCGGTAGGGGCAAGAACCTCGGGCTCTCCAATAGCAGCAGCATCCACGACGAAAACAACAGCCTTGAGCTTCTCGGTACGGTTCAGCTTGCCCTCAGCCACGTTTCGCAGCTTGCCATGTCCGGGGGTGTCGATGAGCAGAAACTTGGTGTAGGTGCCATCGTGGACATCGTGGTTGCGGTATGAGTGCTTGTGCTCAGAATCGGTGGAAGCGTTGAGCTCGACGTCGTGCGACACCTGGGAAGTATGCGTCTCGGTACCAGTGGCGCCACGCTCAAAGAGCGTAAGGAGTGAGGTTTTGCCAGCGTTAGCGGGACCGACGAGGAGAACGCTTGGAGGGACGGTATATGTCTTTGAAGAGGCCAGGAGAAGGTGAAGAATGACAGGAGCACCGATGATGATGAGAGCGCCAATGAGGATGGTGGTGAGCGAGGGGGTCATGATGGCCTCGGCGACCTCAATAAAGTTGACCATGGTGAACGGAAGTGCGGCACCGATTGGCGCCTGTAGTTGTCGCGACGAAGTATCAAAGCCGGAAAAGCCGATGCAAGGGACAAGAGAATCCTGGGAAGGCTTAATTGTGTCCTCGACGTCGTCGTTAGTTGCAATCGCTGGGATGACGTTGCCAGCTTCCAAGCAAAAACGTTTGCTGTCAAATTGGTAGAAGCTGTGGGATAAGAATATCATATCTGGCCAGCCCACCGGAGAGCTCCTGGACCGGCATCCCCACTCCCATGCCCATGGACGCCGCTCAGCCTCAGCCACAGAAGATCAAATACGTTGTAGCCAATAAGTAAAATGCCACTATATCAGAAATAGGATTAAGGGGAGATGGGGGACGTAATCAGCCACAAAAGACCCTGGCTTGCAATTAATTAACTGCTAGAGGAGTCTAGCCTGCCCGGCAAGTTTGAGGCGGACGTGGACGGCTTTCTCCATCTCCATAGGGGGAGAAGGAAGAATAGGAGGGTCTAAGCTCAGCCGCGCTCGGCATCACGGCTTCCTGGTAATACGATACGTAGGCCTACTCCACGCCCTGTCTCCTTCAAAATTCAGCCAAGACTCAGCCAAGCCAGTTTATTCCGACCTCTACCTTTTTCCCTTGTCTTGTTCGCTATTTCTCTCTTTTTTCTTACGTCCAAGGGCTCCTCTGATTGATAATGTTTATCTTGTACGAATAAACCAAGTCGTCTTTTCAATCATATTTTTGTCTCCCTCATCGAGCTTGTCCTCCCCACGTGAAATAAGCTACCTATTACGACTACAAATCTACGTCGCACGAAAGCCCTAGCCCATGGGCACAATTGCCATGGCAAGCATAAACACGACCAGCACATCAGGCGGATCAGCCGCGCCAATTCAAATGTCCGGAAAAGCGAACGCTGCTACACCCAAGCTCAACAGCGAGGTCGAGATGGGTAGTCTGCCGGGAGATACCCAGAACCAGGAGGATGATATTATGCAGGTGGCCCGGGTAGGAGACGTACCGGCTATGGAGAAGCTCTTTGAGTCGGGCGAGTACGATGCGACCTACCATGATGATGAGGGTATCACGCCCTTACATGTGAGTGCTGAGCAACGCGACGACGAGTTGCGGTAGACGAGGATTAGCTGACCGGTTTCTTCAGTGGGCTGCGATTAACAATCAATATGCGATGTGCAAATTCTTGATCGAACACGGCGCCGAAATCAACAGAAAAGGCGGCGAATCCATCGCAACTCCTCTCCAATGGGCGGCTCAGCGATGCCATTACTATACCGTCAATCTACTCCTCCAGCATGGCGCCGACCCTCTCGTCACCGATGCTCAAGGCTACAACACCCTCCACATCTCGACTTTCAACGGCAACGTCCTCCTCCTCGTTCTGCTCCTACATCAGGGAATTCCCGTCGATGTCCCTGACACCTTTGGCCACACTGCGCTGATGTGGGCTGCTTACAAGGGCTTTCCCCAATGTGTCGATCTCTTCCTCCGTTGGGGCGCAAGCGTTCACGCGACCGACGAACAAGGCTTCACCGCGCTGCATTGGGCTCTGGTCAAAGGAAGTCCTGGATGTATCCTGAAACTTATTGAGTACGGTGCCGATCGATTTGCGAAGACACAGACAGGCAAGACTCCTAATGTGACGGCCAAGGAGCTCAACACGGAAGTCGCGTGGCACAGGGCGCTGCGAGAATGTGGGTTCGATGAGGACGGTCACCCCGCGGTGCCTCCTTGGCCTGGTGCTAGCTACTTCTTGAAGGACAAGAGGAGTTTTGTTACTAGGTTTTTGTTCATTTGGCCATTTGTTTTGGTATGGGTCATGCTCGTGGCTATGTCGAGTGCGCCCGTGTACATTGGCGTGCCAATTGGAATCGCCGCCGTTTATGCTATTCAGTGGGTTGCTCAGCAAGTTCTGGAGTATGCGCCTTCAGATATGCGACATTTCCACAAGACGGTAAGTGATGATGGGTAGTTTCGTTATTAACGGCTACTAACGTATTCTAGCCTTGGCTAACTGGCATCTTTGCCGCTACACTTTTCTGGACGGGCGTAAACTGGTTGACGACAGTCCTTTTTGCGACAACACTCGGCGCAAGCGAAGGGAAAGGTCATGGCCTACTTAACCTCCTATTCGCTATCTTCTTCGGATTTACAGTGTATTTCTACATCGCCAGCATGAGATACGACCCTGGTTTTGTTCCCAAGATGAACGGCATTGCTGAGCAAAAGGCTGTCATTGATGAGCTCCTCGCCCAGTGGAAATACGACGAGACCAACTTTTGTGTTACTTGCATGATTCAGACGCCTCTTCGAAGCAAGCACTGCCGTCGCTGCCAGCGATGCGTTGCCAAACATGATCAGTAAGTAGTTTGTCTTGGTTGGATTCCTGCATATACTAACCGGTTCAGTCACTGCCCGTGGGTTTATAACTGTGTTGGTATCAACAACCATCGACACTTTTTCTTTTACCTCATTTCACTCACTATGGGTATTGTCTCATACGACTGGTTATTGTATTACTGTAAGTTACTGATATTACGAGGCTCTTATGACAATATGCTAATGGTTGATGCAGACTTTGACACTGTTAGCAAGAACGCTTCAGAAACTTGCAACGTTCTCAGCCCTACCCTCTGCAAGTACATCAATGCCGATTCATACACCTCGATCCTGGCTATCTGGATCACTCTGCAACTGCTCTGGGTTACCATGCTTTTGTTCACTCAATTCATTCAGGTCGCGCGGGCCATGACTACCTATGAGAACATGTTTGGTATTCGCGATGGTACCAACATCACTGCTCTTACATCTACTGGCGCGCCTCTTGATCCCAACCACCCGTCTCTATCTGCCAACGCACCCCCTGCTGCTCACTCTCACAAGCACAAGGGTGGTATGCTCAAGTCACTGAGTCGTACCCTTGGTGTCGATCCGTTCATCGAGACCATCACTGGACGCGGTGCTGTGTCGGGCAAGAACAAGCGCAAGAAGAAGAACCCCTACAGCAAGGGCTGTCTCACCAACTGCAAAGACTTTTGGTGTGATCCTGCCCCTATCTTTGGCCAGCGAGAGAACGGATCTGCAGTGCTTGGTGGCGAGAGAGTTGACTACACTGCCATGTACGAGAGTCCAAGCTTAATGACAATCACGGGTCGACGAGATCGCGGAGGTTACGAACAAGTAGGAACAGAAGACGTCTAGACCGGAGTAGACGGGACTATATTTCTTTTGGAAGCCAAGGGAGTAGCTTTGACTGGGCGGGTTACGTTATATGACCAACGACGATGACCTGTGCTGATCACGGGATAAGACAGGATGGTATAAACGACGGGGAAGCATGATGCATTACGAACTGATTATACTATATGTTGCGTGTTAAGATTTCAGAGTGAACTCGGGTAGACGAAACCCAATGAGGTAAATGATGAGAACTGTACATTAGCAGTGGGATGTAATATTAATACTCCAGAGGATAGCTTGTTACATCACGACATATGTTGGATACAGAAGCTCGAGTTTCAGAATGATTATGAGTTAACTTGTAGTAGACCCTGTAGCCGAGCGACCCACGGCTGTGTGAAGTCCAAGACAGGTTTAGATGCCGTGAGTCAAGTCGATCTAGTGGCGTTGACGACTTCTTGTAAGATACATATGTACGTAGATCTCAACGGTTTTTCTTGTTCCTGAGGGGTCCATCACACTAGTTGGTTCGTAACGTATCCCGGCAATTCCTTCGTTTCGTCAAAGTGGTGCTGTCAAAGCGCGAACCACGTTCCGCGTCTAAGAGCCTAGAGCGAAAGCCGAATGAAACCCTCGCTACTCGTTGAAAGCTGAAACATGACATATCGATTGATCTTTTTTTCTCTTTTCTCCACCAGCAAACGAAAGTAGGTAAACCAAGAAAATTCTTCGAGGGCTAGACTTTTTCTTGACAGCAGATGAGTTGACTGAGAGTAGTGCAATTATTCAGTTTGTCAAGGGTTGTTAGGCTATCAAAACTGCAATGCCATGTCGAGTTGGCTGGAACTTGTGGTAAGTAAGCTGCATGGCCTTGGACTTTCTGATATATGAAATCTACTAGCTGGGGGTTAGTTAGCAATAATCTTGCCACCAGTTGGACACCTTCCAGCCCACGTGCTAGTATATATATTCGTTCTTGTCGAGTCAAGCCTTATACAACGGTTTCACTAACCAGATTCGATGTGGAATGAATACCGACGGTGTTGATATGTGACAAAATGGATATCCCATCTGAGTGGGTGCTTTTCGCACTTCACCAGATTCCGCGGCATTTACTGGCAGGGGTTTCCTTGTCAAGAAATAGTTGCGAGGAAAGTGGGTAGGGAATATGACTGGGCATATTTCCTCGACCTTGTTCCCATACACGTTAGGTTAAAGCAAGTTTGACATAGAGGATATCATCAAGAAGTGACATGTCTCGAGTTAATGAGGTGAATGATGTCAGAAGAAACAAAGCAACAAGTGACATTATGGACACTGGGCCGAGTCATGGCCTGTCTAGACTTTTCTCACTCTTGACTCTCTCAAGGAATACCACAGTTGACAAAGCTAAACTATTCTCAGTCCTGTAACGTATTTCTGCAAGGGTTGTTGGAGCGGGCCGTGACGGTTTGATCAACGGTTCTTCGTCCGCTCCACTCGTGCAAGATCTAGACGCCAGAGCTGAGACGGTGGCCTCTTCAGAGAGTTATCGAATGAATCGTAGATTAAACGTTGTCAAAAAGATCGTCAGATAAGTAAGTATGTAGTGATGTGGTGTGAAGTGATATAGACCTCAATGCGCATAAAAGGAACTAAGCCATTGTCTGCGATTGTACCTGCATGCAACCATAGAGCAGTCTTGGTGGTGATACTGAGCTTGGCAGTGTGAAGCTCACTCATCTATTTGCTTTTTGTTATTCCTACTGCCAAGTACTTCAAGGCATGACCCAGTCTTGATGGCCTTGGTACAACTTTACCCTTTTGGCCCTGCGGTCTTCTCAAAGAGACAACTACTCTCTGCACGGCACTTACGTATCGCGTACCTGGATGAGTACCCATTCCTGTCTGGGGTCGGCAGACTAACACAGTCCCTAGAAGTATTTGTGGATGTCATACGAAAGACCACCGGCAGGCATTGTGTTGTTCAGCTGTTGTGAAGTTTGATCGACTGCAAAGATGACGTCTCGAACGTGGAACATATTGGATCGACAATCTATAGCATTGCCAATATTCTTCAACCTGCAGCAGTTAAAGTGCAGAGACAAAGCGGAATCAACTAATAACAACTTACATCCTACCAAGATCGAGATAGATTGATACCGAGACAGGTTGACAAGCAAAGAACCATGGAAACGTCTGTGCAAAAATAGTAGCTAGGCAAGAGGTTCTCGCATCTAGAGACCAGGAACAGGGTAGCAGTCAAGCCAAGAGCCATTCAAGATCGAGTGTGTCAATGCATCAAGATCCATTGCAGGGGTACTTGGGGCCAGACAAAATGCTGACTACAAGGGGAAAAAAAGAAAAGAAAAGAAAAAAGTGGCAGTTACTGGAGCCTACTCCGTTTTTGGTAGTTGTAAGCCGGAAGACTCGAGCTGTAATAATAAAGAATAGTTGAAGTGTTTTCAGACAAGTGATAAGTTATCATGACATTTGACAACAAGAGAGGGTTCGTGTTGGTAGTGAGCCATGTCTTCTAGATCGGAATTTGTTTCGTCTGAACTTGTATCAGCTTAATTCTATCTGCAGTCTACAAAGCTTGAACCAGTATCATGACGATGACTTCAAGGTGACTGACGAATATCATTACTGTTGGAAAAATACAAACCCAAAAACTTATGAACGCGCAATCCATCGGCGATGTGCTGTATATATGGAAGACCTCCGAAGGGCAAAAAAGAAAACAATGATATGCACTAATAGTTCGATTATTAGTCTTTATATCAAGCGCGTCCAATGGGCTCTAGATATTGTCATCCACCAAAGAGTAGATCTTCAGACTTCGACAACTCTCACCCCTGTTGTATCCATCTGGGATACTACAAACTATCTTGATGCATCATATTCAAGGCATATCACCCCTGGCCACCAGCGCTAAAGCTTACTCACGTGAGAGGTGTAACAGAACCTCTCAGCCCTCTTGGTATCTATTTATCTGTAGTTGGTCAATTGCTGTGATTGCTGCAGTGCCTGAAATCTTAACCCCGGGTTTCCTGATAGCCGGGTGCTGAGGAAACAAACCGGTGAGACATGCAGCGTTTTGACTGGCTCACTCGCAGAAATTGAGGCCATACAATACATTTTGCTTTTCGTTGTCTTCCGAAATCTTCAATCCCTATTTTATGCATTTGCTTGAAGATGGGGACCAGTCCACAACGGAACTTAACTCTCCAACGAGGAGGGTTCTTCAAGGATACAAAAACGAGTCCATGATGGATCAATTAGCTATTGAATATTGTCTTCTTCTTTCCTCCCCCACATCTAAACGAGAGAATCCTCGTTCTGTTTGACATGGGTGCCAAGGCTCGCTTATAGACAGGGTTGCAATACTACATCAGGCGAGGATGCTACAAAATGGAGAAATGCACCACATACAAACAAAAGCAACGAAAGGTGTCTCTGTATCTTTTTCTTTCTTTTTTCTTTTCTTTGTTGCCTCTGATTGTCTGATGCCTGGAACTTTTTCCCTTGTTGTAAATGAGATGTCACTTTCTCCTCTCTTCGGGTCGAATGATCCCAATGGAGCCAAGCAGTTTCGCCGTGACAGAATGGAGATAGTGAACCATGCTACAAGCGAAGAGGGAACAGACGCGAACATAATTCCAGTACGTACCATGATTTTACCTGTAGATCTTGTATCTGTACCACGATGCAGGTTGGAAAAGCCTTGTCTCTTCTTTTACAACCTTGCTCCTTGTCCAATATATAAAGAGACGCTCTCATCCCATTGCGAGTCGTGCTACTGCTGCATGTCTTACTATACCCATTTATTTATATTAAAAAAAAGAATAAACTCGCATGTTTCTTACTGCTACGCCGCTATTACTTTTTTATTCACCCATATATATTCTCTTGGCGTCGATCGTTCTCAACTTATAAGGAGTTGCTCTCATCACCATGGCTTCTCCTATGGTAATTCCCATGATTCCTCCTTTGTATCTCATGGAGCCTCCCCCGGGATATACAAGAAACGTGGAGAATCCTCCTAGCAGTGCTGGCGCTGTCCTACCCGTTGGGGTAGCGACAACTGGCGTTGCATTCATTATTGTCATTATTCGAATCTTGACAAGGAAGTTCGTTGTTAAGAGTTCTCTAGGAGTCGACGACTGTAAGTTCCTATCCTCTCCACTTCTGCAGGGATTACCATGCTAAATCTGGTAGACCTATGTATAGCAAGTCTCATCTTCTCCTTTGGCTTTCTTGCTATGGCACTTATGCGTAAGTAAAATCCTATTTTAATAAAGCGAGAAAGTATCCCTTTATCTAACAGAAACTAGTTCTAGATGTCGGCGTTGGAAATCACACCTGGGATGTCCCTATAAGGCCATACGTCCCCAAGTTCTGGCAGTACAGCACTTCATCGAACCTCATATACTGCGCCAGCATCAGTCTCTCCAAACTCTCCGTCCTCGCGTTCTACCTACGAATCTCTATCGACAAGGTCGTTCGTAGAGCCGTCTACTTCTGCATCGCCCTGGTGTGCACCTACAGCCTGGTCTACGTTTTACTCGTCGTCTTTCGATGCTGGCCTATAACGGCAAGTTGGGATCCGCTTCAACAGGACAAATGCTTTGACCTAAGCATTCTCGCTATATATCTTATCGCCTGCAGTGTATCAGTCGACCTATTCCTCATGCTGATCCCCTTCCGCATCGTCAAGCCTCTGCAGGTTCCCATGCGTCAGAAGCTCGGTCTCGCATTCCTCTTTGCGACAGGAGGTTCCATCATCGGCGTCACCCTCAGACGACTCACTATCGCCCTTCCCTTGGTCGATAGCCGCGATTACACCTGGGACATGCCACCGCAGCTCATCCTAAGTTACATCGAGGTCAACCTTAGCATCGTTGTTGTCTCGATCCCTGCTCTCAAGCCCTTCTTCAAGCGCTACGTCCCCTTTCTTATCCACTCTCGGATCCGATCTCAGGACAAGTCCCCCAAGAACAGCTCCAACAATAAGGAGAAGGGAAGTGGCTGCCAAAACGCCATCGACTCATATGAAATGTCTCACAGAAAGTCAGTTGGTCCGCAAGATGAAGAGGCACGTTTATGGTACAGGGATCCTGAGCAGGGCGTTGCTGTCGATTCGGACGGATTCAGGCAAGAGATCGAAAGCTTTGACAGTGTGGCCGACCGTTGTCCTCCTCTGACTCAGAAGCCTGAGCCAGCAGTCGTCAGTTTCAGTACCAGGCAGTCTCACAATGCCAACGGCATTGATGTCAGCAGGGAAACAGTCGTGACATACGGCCAAGCAATATAGGTGGAGAACCACTGGAGGAACCAGGGAATTAATGAATTAATGAATAACTAAACACAAGCGCCGCGTCGCTCTACAAGGAACATATCAAAATACTTCGAGGACAGTATGATGTCGATACGTCTGACGCGATGGGGCGTCCACGAAGGACCAGAAACATACCTTCGATTACATTACAAGGACATGGGGTGCCTTACATGGCGTCACATAGACAGGAACATAGGCCTTGACCAATTTCACAGTTAGCGATCATGTTGCAAAGGGATCAATGGAACTAGATAGCATTGTTTTACCGTTGGGAGTATATAACGCAGTATCATGTTGATCATGATACTTTATTACAATTTACGAGACTACATATTTACCCATGTAATTATCGAGATATCGCACGATTTTGATGCATTAAGCTTTTAATCCGTACGGATCTTTCAGTTGAGAACATTGAGGAATATGGAGAGGGCTTGGGTTTCAGTTTAAAGCTATATATAAATAAAACATCTTTACCAACATCCATATGCCCTTATATGATGATTAGAGTGTCCAATTTGTAATGACAAATGAGTTGAGTCATGGAGAAACAAATCATAGGCTTCTCCCTTCGTCTCTAGCATGGTACCCATTTCCGTTCGTGAATCTCTCCTCTTGACTCACCACAGCCTTGGGAAGTCCAAAGCCAACACCAAAAAAGACAAATATGGCCCATTTCCATCGAAACGGGTTAATTACAACACAAAAGAAGAACCACCAGAGAAGCTCCAGGTAGGTAAAAAAGTCAAATGCGCCAGTTGGGCTGGTAAGTTTGAGAGTCTTTGTCAAGTCGATCCAGCGCTGCATCCAAAACGGACTAGGTCGAGACAAGGGGTCCATGAGAAACATGAGTAAAATTCTGGTGTAGATACCAATGTGCCAGTTACCGACTGTTCCGATAGCATTGACGTAGGTGCAGTTGATGGCTGAGACGGAAGGGTGAGATGGTGGGAATGTCTGGAGATACCAGTTTGGTGGTGGGTATGGCTCTTTGAAGCAGTCGTCAGGTAGGAATGCGAGAGAAGGTCTTTTATAACCAGTAGCCATGACAATAACGTCTGCGTCGATAACCTCTTCATGGCCAGGACCGCCTTGGGGAACACCTTTGGCTCGTCGATTGACACGAACTCCTTGATGAACGAACTCATCAATATCGCAACGGACCCATTCGGCTTTACCTTCTCGCAGCTTATCCATAACATCAGAGTTGACCATGGGTGTCTCCATGAACAAGCCATGACTTTTATCCGGTGAAATGTTCTCGAGATCTCTGTAGAAAAACTTGCGGAGGAAGAACTCAGGGATAAAGGATAGAACTGTCTCCTGGCCGAATATGTTGAAGCTGAGAAGAACGTCTACAATCATGTTGCGAGGAATAATCCATTTGTCCGAGCGGGAGAGGATGCTTACTTTGGCAGCGTCTTCTGTAAAGGCGAATTCGAGTGACTCTACTGCAGAAGCACCACCACCAATGATGGCCATTTTCTTGCCCTTGACATCTTTTCTAAACAGGCGTCAGTGTTTTTGAATGTGTACCTGGTGCTTAGAATACGTACCCAGTCAAGTCACTAGAGTGGTAGATTGGACCTTTAAAGTCATCCATGCCAGGGATCTTGGGCATTTTAGGCGCACCGCAAGTACCAACAGCGGCAATAACACCACCAAATCGACCGAGAGAAGGATTATTAACAATCCATCTCCCTTGCTCATCTTGATAAACACGATCAATCTTTGTGTTGAAGCGAGTGCGCTCTTTCAATCCGTAGCGCTCCCAGAGCTGTCTAACCTGGCTGAGGATCTGCTGACGATCAGGATAGCCACGGTTCCATTGGACAGAAGGGTGGAAGCGATACATTAACGAATGGATTTGAAGTCCAGACGTTTCATTGACTCTCTGCAAGTTCAATTAGCTTTTGTAACTACCGTTGCTGGGATGGATGGGTAGTTGCTCACACTCCAGATACCGCCTACATTATCCTTTGATCCAGCTTCAAAAATCACAACGTCAAAACCATGTCCGATACAATGAGCGGCAGAAGTAACACCAGTGATACCAGCGCCAATTACTGCAATTTTAGGCCTGTTCCGTCCTAGCCTTGCATTTTCGCTAGGCGGTTTGGGCGAGAGGAGTTTGGCTGTGATCCATTGGAAGATTTGGTAGAGGAAGATGAGGGGATGTAAGATGGGATTGACGAGACCCGAGTTGAAAGCCATTTTTGCAACAATTGGTGAAATTGTTGAAGAATGAGGAATATTTTGATCTTGACAGAGAATCTGTGTCTGGTGTTTTCATGTGAAACTCAATGCGTGTTGCTACTGGGTTGTCATGACGTCAATCTTTCACATGTCAAATCGGACCATGACGAGTCAATGATCTAAATTCCAAGGTTGAGTTGAAAAAGACATTGAGATAGATATAGATAGTAACAGACGCTATAGCAATCAGATCATCATTCACATGGCTGAAACAACAATAAACTTTATCATTCCAATCTCGGCTCATATCGTCTATTTCTAGGCTTCTGCCACCACTCTATCCCATCCTCATCAACTCCAGCTCATCCGCTCAAGCAATCGTCACTCACAGAGAATCCACCAGCCATTGAGATCTATAACAATACTCTCACTCATAATAAACTCAAGATGGAACATCCAGGTAAGAATTTATGACCTCAAAGCCTTCAATTGAGTGATGCTTACACGACATGGCAGTCAAAGAAATCGGCGGCGTCATCAAGTCGCTCACTCAAGGCACACCTGATATCCAAGAGTCTGCTTTAAGAGAATACTTTCTCCCCAACGCCTCTTTCACGCACCCATTCTGTCATGTCCCGTCCATATCAAAAGGACAGGTCCCTCTTGCGGGCGGTCTAGAATCTATCCAATTGATACTGGGAATCTACCGATGGTACCGCACTCTAAGTCCGCACATTGACATCCAAGTGGACTCGGCAGGTAAGCAAACATGTCCAGAATATTGGACCATAAGGTTGACAATCCTCAGCATTTGATCAAAAGAGTGGTCTTCTTTATGTCTCCCTCCGCCAAACCTTTGCTCTTTGGTTTGTACCTCTTTACAAAGCACCAGTGCGACTCGTTTCGGTTCTGCAACTCACCCAACTATCGCCCGAGTCATCTTCGGACGAAGATGAAGCACCCGAGGACACGAAACCTCGTCGACAGAGTCCCAAGTACTACATCGCCAGCCAAGAAGATTTGTATCCCGTCAACGACTGCATCCAGTTCTTGTGTCCTGGATTAGGCCCCTTTTTGTGGAGGATTTGGCAGCTGTATAGCACTTGGTTGTGCATCATGGGATCTTTGTTGTTTCTTCCTATTTACTTTTTACTCAACGGGACAGGGTCAAAGACTAGGAGAACGATGCCCAAGTTTTAGTTTGTGTTATTGGTTGGCGTTTTGGTGATGGACTTGTATGGATATGACGGAACGAGGATGTGATACGACTTGACTAATGATGGCGTTTTGAGATTTACAAGAGAATATGAGCACCAGTATTATGAACCTACACCAGTTGCGGCGTAACCAATTAAAGATGGGGGATATTTTGAATGCAGAGGTAAACGATACATGCATGGGGAAATCTTGGCAGTTGCCATGAGATACTCAGTGCAATGGAGGTTATCCAAATATCACACATGTCTTGGATATCTCGCAGCCAACCTCGACGCCACAATCAATGTTGAAATGAAGGGAATTGCACGACCACAGAGCAAGCAATTGGTTTCGTAACGGGTCAGCCATGACTGGCCAACTTTCGCTCACTGTACCTGTATACCTTACGTCGGTTCCGTCTTTAACCGTTCTTGAAACTAAAGCTTACATGTGACGATGCATCTCTCCCGATGTATTGACCATATAAAGTTTAGACCCTGAAGCTGAACCTCTGTTCCCCAGGGTTAAACGATCGACTCCGCGTCTCAAAAGATCCAAAGGATTTCTTTCATTCAAGGGGCGAGAAGAGATTCGGGGCCTCCGCTTTCCGCTTTGAAGTTTTTATGGGAATCATTAGGTAAAATGGACCGACTTTTGAGTAAGAGAATCCACAAAATATCATTGGCTTTGTTTTGTTCTCCAGGATCTTTATTTGAGCTTCTTGATCAAAAGGACATTTATTTCTCAGATCAATTCAATCAGTTCTACGAAAAATCCCAATAAATTTAGCAGTTACACTCTCTAATTGAAACGAGAACTCAAGATAGATAGTGTAACTATAGTTGATGGCTAAGAAAACGTCTTGTAGAGAAAAAGTCTTGCAAAAAAATAGTTCTCAGCTACTGACGTTAGCTGATTCGCTTGTTAGTGGAGCGTTACTAATCCAACCAACCAAGAGGCTCATAAAGAAGCTTTCCTTCTAGAAAGACGGTACAAATATCCACTCTCTACTCCATCCATGGATCGTGACATGACATGGACTGACAAACTTTTTCTTTCGCCTCTTCCCAGCTTTAAGACGAGGATCAAATCTGATATGACAATGTCCGACGTCGGTGTCGGTCTAAAGGGGGGGGGGGAGAGGAGTCATGTTGTGTTATGTTTGCCCTACAAAGCTCGCCTGGTCCCGCATTGACTCTATTACTTTCCTTCACCTCTTTCACTCACTCACTCACTCAACCAGACAATTCTCACAAGAATTCAAACTTGGAATTGAAGCTGTCTGTGTGACAATGATAGACTAATCACACAAATCAAACAACAAAATGATCCCCACAACTACTACCTCGGTCGAAGCCGCCGCCAACAAGAACAAGACCAAGACCAAGGACGCGCCGCAAGGACAAGATCCTCAAGACAACAACATTCTCTCAGGTCCCGTCGCTCGTGAAAACGACGACGACTCCACCAGCGAGAAAATGATCGGCGAAGTCACCGAGTTCGAGAAGCGCAAGATCCTCGATGGAAAGGCCAAGTTCAACCGTCTCGGCTGGAAGCGCCTCACCATCGTCCTCATTGTCCAGGCCGTCGCTCTCGGCTCGCTCTCCATCCCCGGCGCCTTTGCAACCCTCGGTATGGTAGCTGGCGTCATTTGCTCCGTCGGCTTAGGTCTCATCGCCATCTACACCTCGTACATTGTCGGCCAGGTCAAGGTCAAGTACCCTCACGTCGAGCACTACCCTGCCGCCGGAGGTCTCATGTTTGGCCGTTGGGGATCAGAGATCTTTGGCGCCATGGTTACCTTCCAGCTTCTTCTTCTTACGGCTTCGCACTGCTTGACAGGGACTATCGCCTTTTCCACACTGACTGAGAGTAACGTCTGCAGTCTTGTCTGGGGTGTCATCTCTGCCATTATCCTTGTGCTTCTCGCGGTGCCCCCTAGTTTTGCAGAGGTGGCTATTCTGGGCTATATCGACTTTGCATCCATCATCGCGGCTATCGGTATCACCATCATCGCCACTGGTATCAGGTCGAATGAAGCGCCTGAGCCAGTCAACTGGTCTGCCTGGCCAAAAGAGGATGTCACATTTGCGCAGGCCTTTATTGCGCTCTGCAACATCTTCTTCGCCTACAGCTTTTCCATCTCTCAGTTTAGCTTTATGGACGAGATGCATACGCCCACCGACTACATGAAGTCCATCTGGACGCTCGGCGGCTTGGAAATCGTCATTTACACCCTCACTGGCGCTCTCATCTACTCCTTCGTTGGTGTAGATGTCAAGTCTCCAGCTCTCCTGTCAGCAGGCCATACAGTCGCAAAGGTTGCCTTTGGCGTCGCTCTGCCCGTTATCTTCATCAGCGGCTCTATCAACACAACTGTTGCCGTGCGTTACATCCACGGTCGAATCCATGAGAATTCCATTGCCAAGTACATCAACACCCCCAAGGGATGGATCTCTTGGCTGTTGCTTATCAGCATCTTTACCTGGATCGGTTTCGTCATTGCCGAGGCGATTCCTTTCTTTAGCGATTTGATCGCCATTACCTGCAGTTTGCTAAACTCTGGCTTCACTTTATACTGGCCTGCTGTTATGTGGTTCATGCTACTCAAGAAAGGCAAATGGTACAGCCGTGAGAATATTCTCCCAGCCATTGTCAACCTCATCATCTTCATCATGGGTCTCGTCTTTTTGGTTGCAGGAACTTACTCGGCAGTTCTCGATATCGTAAGTGAACATTTACACAAGATCATTACTAAAAACAAAGACTAACATTGCTTGCAGATTGACCAGTACGATCAGGGAACTGTCAAGAATGCTTTCACATGTGCTCCTCTTGGCTAAGATGTCAGCAGGTTGGTTGGCAGACTCACCCTGAGTCCGGTCACCAAAGCGATGGGATACTCCATGTCACACATATGTCCATATCCCATATAATACAGCACAAAAGCACCACCGTAGGGGCCATTCGTAAACGTAGACGTGACATGTACAGCTTGAAGAAACCCAACGTAGCTGCCAAGGATGTGGACTCCACGCTGGCAAACAGGATGGTTTTATTACTCTATTTATTTACTTCATACTACCATCAATACTGCCTTTACAGTTTGGACTGCTCGAGTTTTGTCAACTTGCGCAATGGGGGACCACCTCGACTGCCATCACCCTGCTTCACCATGTCCTTCCCAGTTGGTGCTCTAAGCCTCCACTTGTGTCGAAGCTCCAGAGAAGCTTTGTTCTCGTAACAGTCAGCAATATATCGTCCTAAAACAGGGAGGAACTTGAACCCGCTACACGATCTGTCAGTACAATCTTTTTCTGCCACGATCAAGGCAACTCACTGTCCAGCACCACCAGTGGCTAGAAAGATTCCTTCGCGAGTAGGATGATGATCCACGATAAAGTCGCCCTCAGGCGTATCCGAGTACCAGCAAAGGCGCTGTCTCAGCCATTCATGGTTACCAATCTCCGGCACAAGCTGTTGTAAACCCTCGCGGAGAGCCTCCTCAGCGTCTTGGGGGAGATAATTCGCAGCAGCGTTGTTCTCATCTCTTTTCGGAGTAGAGACTTTTCGAGATTCGCCTAGAGGGTCTGGGGCGTCGAACTCGGTCGCCCATCCGTAGCCGTGGCGTGCGATCTTGAGAATATGTGTCTTTGGCGTAGGGGGAAAGACAAAAACTCCTGTGCTGAGGTTGATGATGACAGGCATCTCTGCGAGCTTCTCTGCTTCTTGTGGTGTTAGACGGATGAAGCCAACTGGCTGGCCAGACCCAGATGAAGCATGGCTGATGGGAACTAGTCTATTTGACCATGCTCCCGTAGCCAAGATGACTTGCGCAGCTGCAATGGGTTCTCCCTCGGCAACGTTGACGCCGATGACTTTACGCCCACTGTACCGCAGCGACAAAACTCGTCCTCTTGCTCCCGTGATAAAAGATACGCCAGCAAGGCTACACTCCATAGCCAACTGGCGTATACTCGACTCGGCATCAGCCCAACCGCCCGTCTTATTATAATACGCCTTAAGGCCATCAAGCTTGGCCTGGACCGCAGGGAACTGCTTACGAATATCGTGTGCATCCTCATACTCCTCCAGGGTATCTCCCAGAGACTTGTTGGCCGCTTTGCTCTTCTCAGCAAAGGAGTTTCCTGACTTGTTTGTGAGCATCACGAAGCCTGACTGGTGGAAGTGGTCCGAGTATTGACCCGTCCAACCATCGAGGGCTTCCCGGGCCATTTTGCCATAGAAGGGATCAGCGTACTCCACGCGTATTATGCGAGAGATATCAACGCTACTTCCATCGATGACTGGTGGGAGATAACGATCTAGAACTGTAACATTTTGGTAACCTCTGTTCTTGAGCTCGAGGGCGGTTGAGAGGCCAAAGACACCGGCACCGACGATGACGATCGACTCGTTCTTGGCTACTGGTTTTCTAGAGGTCATTGTTGAGGGATGACATGAACAGTCTTATGAGTGAGTGTATAATGAGAGTATAATTTGAAAAGATAGCTCGAATAAACGAAACTTCTGGATTTATAGTAGACTACATATCGAGGAAAGAACGGAAAAGTAATGTAAAACTCCGCGTTGAGAACCATTGACCAATCGTGTTTCACGGTATCTCGACGGAGAGGGTACGGAGAATTACCACGATAGTTCCCTACTAAACTCCAGAGTCGCTAATAGACATATTATCAAAGAAACACTTGCAACAATTACCAAGATATGCTTAAAAAAGGCCATAGAAATTCATGTAATTCTTCCCGGTATGAAAAACTACAACATGACTCCAATTCCATCTCCAATTCCAAGGTCACGTGTCGGGATACTTGTCCTCCTTGGTGGGCACGGAGTGAATTCCATCTCCCCCAATCCTCACCAAACAACTTACACGCCTTGACTGGCCAATGCACATGTATCTTTCGTTTTCCTAAAAATCCCTGTCTAAGTGACCATGTCGTCTAACTCCGAATCTTCCGTGCGACGTGCCTGTGAGAGCTGTCGGTGAGTACCAATGGCATGGATCTCTAACCCTACGTACCATCCGAGGTAGAATACTGACTCCAGTGATGCAGACGCAAAAAGACTAAATGTACTGGCGAAAGACCTATATGTTCTTTTTGCGAGCGCCTGCAACAAGATTGCGTCTACTTGCCTCGTAATAGAGAGACTGTGAAGAGAAAGAGGAGGACGTCTAGAGCGTGAGTCAATCACTCTTTGTAAGCTTATGTCGTGCTAACAAAGACCCAGAGATCGAGCTGTTAATTTTCACGGTGAAATTCAAGACATTAATGAGCTGCTTGGGTAACAAACACCAATGGCTTTGTTATATAACTGGCTAACGTGTATATACATAGACCGCATGCCGCTTCATCAAGCACTGGCTCAGCCTTGACACCTGACTCCTTGCCAAGGTATAGAAACAGGGCAGGTTCCACGGTAGAAAGAACCTCAAGGCGCATCAACAGGATAAATATCCACGACGATCCCACAACATCTTGGTAGCTCTCCTCTTCCTGACTACGCCACATCTTCTAACCCCAGCAGGTCTTCCCATCTACCAGAGGTGAACCCATCATCAGCTTCACTTGACAATGCCGTCCAAGAGTACCGAAGACGGCTGTACTTTCAACCACTTCCTCTCTTCGACCCCCAAGGCCTAAGAGAACGTATCCAGAGGTTTCCCCTGTTTTTGCAATGGATCTTTCTTGCACTTGCCCTGTCCAATCTTCCGTATGATGCAAGCAGCGCCAAGGAAGCGGATCTCATCCATTCTCATGCGAGAGCCGCACGAGACACAGTATTAGAACTCGCCATGCGAGGAACAGCTCAATTGGAGATCTCACAGGCGCTGTGTTTACTCGCGTTGGGCGATATACTCGGTACTCACTCATCTTACAGACCTCCATTTTACCAGCGTGGTACTAATCTCGGCATTCGCAGAAGGAAGACCGGCCCTCGCTTTAATGACGATAGGAGCTGTTGGCAGACTTGAACTCGTCCGTGGAGCGGGATATTCCGAGTCCCCTAGCGACGCCAGTGTACGATGCTACTGGAGTGTCTTCATCCTGGAAAAGGGCTTCACCCCTCGTTTCACGCTTCTGTCCCAAACACACTCCAAGCCAGAATATCCTCACAGCGCACGCGAGCCCTCGCCCCCAGCATTCATAGGCGACGAAGAGTACGCGCCAGACTTGGTAACCATCCGCGATGACCTGAGAACAGATCCTGGAATCACTTCACATGCTGTACGCGCTGTATCTTTCTGCGGGGACGTTATATCCTATCTTCATGCTCTACGTATAGGAAAGGCGGATAACCCTGCTGACACAAACTCCAACTTTTACCAATTGACGAATACGCTTTATGATCTTGAGTCGCGGCTTGGACATATACATTTTGTCCGCAACGTGGGCTTTTCAGAAAGAACATCAGAGGAGTTTGAAAGACATAGGGAATACTGGGCGCCGTGGTTACTTTTCCAAATAACGGCACATGCGACACAGGCGCTGTTGAATCACCCGTTCATCCATCTCGTTACGTTGCGAAGGGCAAATCGGCCATCGCAACCCCGACTCTTTCTCCAGCAGACGGTAGATCAAGCCATGTTTCATTCAGCGTGGGTTACGAGGTTGGTTCAGACGTGTATGGATCGAGGATTAATGGTTTACGATCCGTTGATCGGTGATCTAGTAGCTGCGACGGCTACAATTCCATGGCTGTTCCAATATGCTCGCGATACAAAAGTTTCTGAAACTTCCAAGGAAAACTATAGGAAATGTATCGAATTCCTAGAGAGTATGCCAGATCCTTCTCCAAGAAGTATACAAAAGGTCCGTCCACCCATCAAGATGCGCCACTGAAAAAAGGTTCTTGACTGATAAAGTGACAGCGAGAACTTCTGCATCAGTTACAAAGCATGTCCAGCCAAGCCCACGACAACAACATGATAAGCTTTCAGCCCTCCAAGATCTGGCAGCTCATCGACTCGGACATAATGGACGCGGTGGCACCACAGCCGACGACTGGGGAATCGATGGGTAGCCAAGCGGATGCATCTAAGACGACTGTCAGCGTGCAGACAACTTTTGTTCACCCAGTTGGTGAGAGAAGGACGGAGCAGCGGCAGAATAACATGCCCGAGACTCTTGTAGGACCGGGAGATCTATATGAAGGGTTGGAGCAGTATTCTTTAGATAGTATATTCTCGCAGCCCATGTTTATTGATCATGCGTGGCTGCATGTATAGTCTAATATTACTAAATAATCTCCACCATCTTGAGCAACCATGCTCGTTGTAAGTGTTTGTTGTACTTGAAGATATTCTTGAATAAAAGGTGAGTAGATCCTGTCGGTAATGATTTGGCAAGAAGCAGCAGAGCCTCTGATCTGTCCTTTCTACACACACAATACCAATCCCTTAACCATACATCAAACAACGCTATCAACCTAGGCCCACCGCTGCACAAACTCATCCTTCTTGACACTCTTAGCCAAAGCCTTCTTGTCAACAACCGCATCCAGCTTCTCCTTCACACTCTCCACGTCCTTCGCCAACGCAACAACCGACTCCTCAAACTCAGGATCAAGCATCTTGACCTCACCAAAAGGACTCTCGGCCAATAAGCTATCACGCAGCAGCTGAATCGCCAACCTCGCATCATCAAGTCTCGACGTGACACTCATCTCAAAACCCTCCTGCGCACCGCGCATCACATCCGTCGTCTTATCCGAGCGGTCTTTAAAAGCCTTGTTCAGAGCAGATACCTGATCCTGGATGGACGCCTCTTCTGCGTCGGGGAGGGAGAGGTTGAGATCACGAAGGAGAGCTTCTATGGCGGGCTCATCTAGAATACCGGATGAGCGGCGTCTGCTTTTGCTGTTGGCGCCGCGACGGTTGCCGTCTGTGTTGGCGCGCATGCGAATCGGTGATGGGTTACGAATGGGCGAAGCTGGCATGGCAGCTCGAAGAGACTTTTTCTTCTCGGGAGAGAGAGAAGCAGACGATTCAGCTTTGGCGGTGGCTATGATG
Source organism: Fusarium armeniacum (assembly GCA_013618295.1). NCBI lineage: Eukaryota > Fungi > Ascomycota > Sordariomycetes > Hypocreales > Nectriaceae > Fusarium > Fusarium armeniacum. The sequence goes on along the minus strand of JABFER010000094.1, from coordinate 126,804 downwards.
GAAGATGCTGCTGCGTTGTGAGATTTGAGGGTTTCCACACGGTCTGTGAGGAGTGTTATCCTGTCTACGAGATGATCCAGACATTCATTGACCTAGTAGCGTTAGTGATGTCCCTTTGACGTTGCACGTATGATGGGTTGTTATACATACATATGTCACTGCCACAGCCGATCGACGCAGACTTTGTCCACTTTGAGCATCTGTTGACTTCAAAGCTGGTTCCAAATACTGTTGCTCAGTCGACATTTGCGCAACAGGAAGAATCTCAGAGTAAAGTGACTCAAGCTCTTCCTCGAGGGCTTTAACGTCGTCTTGAGTAGCAGACTTGACATCTCCCGAGCGCTCTGCTGCAAGGATAGCTTCGAGATAGATCCTGTCCAGTCTTGTACGAAGAGTCTCAACGGTTGTCTTGATCAATCTGCAAAAGTCAATATCGAAACAGCAAAGGGAAGGGAACTAAACACACCTCATACAAGTCTCCCGCAGCTTTTCGATCGTTTTCTCCTCTTCAGGATCCTGCTGATCAAGTTCCCAACCGAGTTTCTGAAGACTCGACAACAACTTATCATCAGACTGAAAAACGCTATCAACCGTTCTTTTCACGTTGGAGCGCGAGTTCTTAGCAATCTGCTCCAAATCCGCAACACGATACTCGAGACTCTGTGCCTCTCCATCGACCTAAAGCAGTGATTAACTTTTACAACACAATGACGAAGAGGGCAGTGGCCTGTGTTACCTCAAAAACCAGCTTTTTCAAGGCATGCCTGGTCTTGTTAAGACGCTCCTCTTCCAGATCCCTGCGCTGATGCTCCGCCTCGTCACGTTTCTTTACCAAGCGCGCCAGAGCATCCTGCTGCTGCCGTAACGTCTCTGTCTGCTTTGTTATGGTCTCTGTGGACCGGTTCAGCTCTTCTATGGCGGCACGAATGTCATCTTCGTTCACCGCCTGCACCTCTCCCAAGTCATGCAGGTCAGCGAGCCGATCGACCTGTCCGCTCTTGTCAAGAGCAGTATACCTGGATATCAGAGATGTCAGTAAAGAGTACACAAGAAAGGGGAGGGGGGTCACGACTCACAGTGCCAGCTCATCACCCGTGAGGAGATTATCTGTCGCGAGATGCAGATTCGCCCACTCGACAAAGGCCGTGTCGGATAGGGCGCTGCGGATGTCGTCCTTTGTGGCGGGGATGCCGTGCGCGCGGGCAGCCTTGAGCAGCAGAGCTTCTGCGCGATCCCTGGGGCCGAGATCCATTTTGAGCCTGTGGAATAGCGAAGTGGCGTTTTTTCAAGGTAACGTTGATGAAGGATTGATGGTGGTACAGCCAACGTTTCGGTTTTTGTTTGTAGATGAGAAGGCGGTCTCTGGTATAATTGAGAATGTAGATAAACCAAAACTAATTGGGATCTATCATAAGTAACTCGGTTGATGAATAAATATTTGCAATGGCGACCCAATGAGACGGTGTACTAAAGAGCCTCAAAGTTGTAATTCCAGTGCCAAGATAGACATGAGTAGAAAATACAATGGGTATCAGATACAAAGTGAATAATAAATAATCTGAGTGTCCTCAATTGTTCGGTGAAAAAGCTGCAGTGTGTCGTGTCGCGACGCTTGTATCTCATGAAAAGGTTGATGAAGATGTTGGAGATAACCTCACATTTTGGTTGTTGAAACAAAACAAATTGACAACGTTTAATAAGACGTCGGCTGAAGATCCGAGACATTGGGCGGTCAAACCTGGGCTACCCCTGTATTTCGTTTTTCAGGGGATGCACAGCCTGAAGGGCATTGATTTTCAGTGGGGTCACAAGACATCGCATCACAACATAACACAGCATGTAACACCTACAGCACATCTTGCATTGGTCAGGATCTTGTACTTTGGGCCGATAATATGATGGTTAGAATAGATTGAGATAAATAAGATCGTAACGGTTGTGCATTCCTCCTTGTATCGGTCAATGCAGGGGATAAAAGTTAAACTATGTTGCTGTCCATTGATGATAAGACGTGGAGATAATGTTGGTACAAATAAATATTCTCTTTGCCCTCATATTGTCACAGAATAGTACATCTCAATTGACAGAGAGAACACAAATCTAACAAACATCATCTCTCCACATCTCATACGCCTCTCATCGTCCCACGTCGTCCATGTCGTGACCCAGGAGACGTCACCATCACAACTACTACAAACGGTCCTACAACTCTCATGTCACAAATCATATCTCTGTCACCTTAGTCTACAGCCCTTTTCTGTACATCAAACCCCAGGGGAAATTAAGTCGGTCGTGTCTCAACTTCACAAAGCCCATGTACGTATGTATAACGTCTCATGTCAAACAAACAAGACCCTCCCTCGTACCAATGAAGAAAAAAGTAAGAAAAAAGAAACAAAAAAAACAACCCTTTCAAACGGACATCTTCCTCAAAGTCTCGACGCGGGTAGATTTCCCTTCAAAGGCCCGATCCCGTTCTTTCCGAGCAATCGTTACAAACACAAACTGATTTATCTGCAGCTGATCTATCCGTAGGTACCTGTCTAATCCCATCCTTTTTTGTAACAGTCCTATCTAGATTTGTATATTCCTACTCATCATCTTCGGGTCCCTACATTATCTTGTTCCAAAAGGAGATGCCCACATCAACAGATGTACTAGTTCAAACAGCTGTAAAATAGACCTGGAATCATGCATGTATCTAAATTCGAATGTTTGGGTAGAATATAGTGCCATTCACTGCTATGCAGTACTTCTGCCAGTGCAAACCTCTGCCCGAAGCTATCCACAACGGTCCCTGCCACTGTCAACCTTTCCTTTCCCTTTGCCCCTAAAGGTACCCTTATCTCATACCTTTTCCCGAGTGCCCTCGAACCTTTTTTAATCATCCTTCACCCTTCCGCAGGTCTGGTTGCGAAAGGGTGTATCTAAACGTCCAACCACCTCCTCCACTTCCCAAGCCAACCTTTCGTGCTTCGCTCACCTCAGCCAGCTGGGCTGTGTACTATCACCAAGTCACACCATGACCACCTTTAGAGACAACATTTCTGGAATCCTCCGCTGTCTCAGTCCCTCAAATGAAGCCGGCACCTCGAGGTCAACGGTCGATTTGACCAAAACACTGTTTCAATCCACCCGAGACATGTCGCTATCAAAGATTTGGAAGAAGCGACTCAACTACCTCGCCAGCAATGTGCTCGAGTTTGGCTGGGTCGTTGTGATTTACCTTATGAGCGAGCTCATCATCTGGGGTTTGAGCAGGGCGCTGGCGCCCATTAATCTCGAGTTCTTTTCTTCCATCTTTGGCATGATTTTGACCTTTTGCTGTATGGCTTTCGCCTACTTGTGCTTCAACGGTGTTGATGACATTTACCAAAGACACATAAAATCAAAGGTAAAGACTCCGACTGCCTCTGGTAACCGGTATTGACCGTCATTGCAGGTAGACTTCATCAACGTCCATTTGGGGCTGGGATTTCCTATCCCTTTGGTGATGCTCAACCAGAGCGATATTCTCGGTGGCCGCGATATTGCCTGCATTATTGGCAACTTTGGTGCGTACTGGTGCGAAATAGACGCCGGATGATATACTGACTCCCTTCTCTAGTGGTGACGAACCTTGCTTCGTGGGTCATGGTCTTTGCTCTGTCGCTCCTCGTCATGACCTTTGCAGCAAGATGGACCACACAAGTCCCAGACGACTTCTGCCTCCCTCAAGCTCACACAGAGGTCCCTCCAAGGGTTGAAACCAGCTGGCTATCCGACTCGACCCTGGATCAAGTGCCCCAGGCTATTATCGGTCGTCGTCAAAAGACTACGACCCAACCAGCACCTGACCGAGATACTACCCCTTCCACCACAGCCAGTCAACGATCATCCGTCGCTCTCAAGGACCCCATCGATGCTTCCCGAGTGTGGCACCTCTGCACATCCAACTTTCCATTACTGGCCTCATTCATGTGTATCTTCATCGTCGGCGCACCAATCGCCGCTGCCGCCAACGAAGACCGCATTCTCGATGGATGTGTTTTGTGGTTCATATGGGCACTTACCCTACGCCTCCAACGAGAAGTCAGAGCATCCAAACTATGCGCCGACATGCCCAAGCTCAAGAACGCGATCGTCACGCTTATGAATCCTGTTCTGTTCACGACTCTTTTGATGACGGCATACACCCGGGCCAAGGCGGGCGCATATGGCTTCGACAGTCTGTCCAAGGTACTAAAGGACTTTAGCAGCGGCACCCCGCTTTACGTCCTCTGGACTTCAGTGGTAACAGGAACACCCCTTTCGGATGACCGAACTCCGTGGTTCGGCGCTGGTGATGCTGCGCTTTCGATTCTCGAGTGTGGTATCCTGATATGGGGTTTCAAATTGTACGAGTGCCAGCGTCAGCTATTCAGCCTAGCTGGATTGCTAACGGTTCTGCTGGCAACAGCCGCTGCAGCCGGCAATGTCTTTGTTTCTGTTCTCGCAGGAAACCTAATCGGTCTGGATGCCCCTGAAGCATTATCGTTTGCTGCGCGAAGCACAACATTGGCACTTGCCAAGCCAGCGATGGCAGCATTGGGCGGAAACCTCGGTGTCAACGCTGCTCTCGTAGTAAGCAACGGGATCTTGGGTCAGCTCTGCTACCCCTTCGTACTGGACAAGCTGGGTGTCAAACGAGAAAACAGCACCAGATCCGAAAATGGGTTTTCTGAGTCAGACGGCAGAAGCTCGCGTTTGAGCCTCAAGCCATTGTTGAAGACAGCTCAGCAAGATCTGGCAAATGGCGATGACCCCTTTACCATTTCCGCAGGCATCGCCGTCGGTATCAACGGTGCAGCCATGGGTGTTTCATATCTTTACGAGACTAAATGTCGCGCTGCGCCGTACGCTGCTCTCGCAATGACGGTATCCGGTGTCATGACGGTGGTTTTCACAACGGTAGAACCCTTCAAGGGAGCCGTTTTGGACTTGGCCAGATAACAAGAAAGACGGTGGTAGATTCAGGATAGACGTTTGACGCGTTGAATATGCCTGATTGTTTAGAGTTATATACTTGCTTAGGAAGACGGATAGAAGGGCGAAAAAGAGCAAGCCTGGTAGAAACCAGTTGTGGACGGGTACTGTAGAAATTTAGATCTAGCAGAGTAATGTAAAAAAGACAAGAATTGATGATACACAACCTCACTGAAGTTCATGGTCCTCAAACGTATGCGTCACGGGTTTAAAAAATTGAAGAAATATTCGACAGACAGGCGAAGAATTAGGCGAGGGACGTTCAACGATGCGCGCGCTCTGCTTGGTCAATTTACAACGTTTGGTAATTTATATACTTTTTTTCTAATTATTCCAAACTATTAAAAGAAGTCAGTAACGAGTTTTGGTATCACCCAGAGGATGGACTTACCGCTCAATCAAGTGCAGACCACTGGCTGTCTCAACGATTTCGCTCATCTGGCCTGGTGAAAGACCAAAGGAAGCATCTTCGAACTCCTTCTGCATATCTCCCCTGCCAAAGTATCCCAAATCTCCTCGCTTGCGAGCTGAGGAACAGTCGGACTCGGTGAGAGCAAGTTCGCCAAGGCTGACGCTTCCAGACTTGATCTTTTGCTCGTGCTCCTTGATGATCTCAAAAGCCTCCTCCTTGGAGCGAGTAATCTCGGCCTGTAATAATTGTATTAGTCAGCGGGAAGGAGAAGTATCGTGGTAGGAAACTACATACCTCTCTCCAGCTGCTGGGTCGTCGGCTGTCGCGATGCTTGACCAAAAGGTGGGCAGCGCGGATCTTGCCCTCAGGGACACCGGGAACTGCACCAGGACGCGAACCAGCGCTATGGTTCGTCGCCATGTAGTGCTTGAGCTTCTCGGTGTCGGTGCCGGAGGGGGGTTCCCATCGCGACAGCTTCTCGGCCGAGTTGAAGTAGTAGGGGAGGTTCTTGGAGTTGGAGTGTCGGACCTCCCAGCCAGGAGGAAGACCGGTGTCAGCCTAGAGCGCAGATGCAGATGTCAGTAAAGAGTTCATGGAAGCCAATGGAATTGAGCGAATGAGAGCCACGAGAAGGAAGCTTGGTGTTGCGATGCTTACCATTTTTATGTTGGTGTTGAGTGGGTATTAGGGGAGTTTTGAAGTGAGTACAGCGTCGTAGTTGCGGTATGTAGGTATGTATCGCGGAATCGTCGTCTTGAGTGAAAAAGAAAAAGTAGGTATGTTGCAAGTAAGGCAAAGGTAAGCTGGAGCTGATGGAGCTGGCTCTGGGTCTTGTGTCCTTGTCCTTTGGGTATGGACTGCAACTACTGGAACAATGACGTGCCGTCCATCCCGCAGAAACAGAAATGGAAGTCTCCGCTCACCTTAGCAACGCTGCACAGCAACCAGTTGGTTCTATGCGCGGGGTTTGACGCGGGGTGGCCAGGTCTAAGATCCTCTATTCATTAAATGGAGGATTCTGATAGGTTCAGAAAGAATTAACTACCCTGCAGCGATACATCCTCCAACTTTCCCCTTGAACCAAGACGCCTCTTTTCATCGTAGCGAGGGATAAAAATGTAACTTGGTTAATAGCATGCGGACAAGTGTGAATCTGGTCCAATAAAGAGGCATGCTTTCTTGTTGGGGGGTCATGGGGTTGATTCTAGTGGATGCGCAAACAAGGGGTTTTGATCGTCACCAGACTCAGACTCGTAGCACTATCCGGAGCTGAAGTTTTTTTTTCTCCTGGGATAAATGTTAGGAACCAAATTCCCAGCACATAGTTTCGTTGAAAGCTGAGTTTGAGTCTGGGTCTTTGTTTTCTATTGCAGAGTACATATTCACGTCAATCCGTATATAATCTCTCGCTGAGGCTGCACCGCTTCCAGCTCCCATGCCTCATTGATGAATAGAGGTGAGATCAATATCCCCAGCCCATCGAATCCCCTTGCCTTACGTGCAGGCGGATCGCAAAAAACTAGACACTTGACAAGATTAGACGAAAATATTAGCACGCTCTTAAGCTACATACTCACTGAAGCTGGTCTAATATTTCCTTCAGTCATTAAATCAGTGCCGGTTATTATGCCACGCATTCAAGCCCGCAAGGCAATGGGGACGTGTACATGCTGTACGTCGACATCCAGTCAATCCGAAATGATATGCAGCAGGCCTGTCACTCTTCCTCTAGCCCTGAACCTTGTCCAGAAGTTAAAAAGCTACGTGGTGCGGCCCTGATTTTAATAGCCAGCCAATAAGTAACGGCCTAAGAAAACGGCCTATTTTATGGGATTCTATCTGTGCGTAGGGAGAAATAGAAACCGGTTGTAAGTAAATGCGATGAACACTATAAGAGCTTGGTCCACAAAGACTAGGCGGCGGTGAAAGGCTTGACAGATGGGGTTTGAGAGGTTTCTTTTCATGGTTCGATTTATTGTAATTTTGACAGAAACTCAACGCTGTGCTATGGAGTCTACTAATACCTTCAGCGGTTCTCATACTAGGCGCCAGAGGCCAAAACATCGGGCATGGTATTCCCCTCAAAATAGCATAACCGAATTCGTTTCTCGATTTGCGAGTGATTCACCGTTACAAAGTAGAATACTCGGCATAACTATATTTCCTTGCATTGAAATAACTCAGACCAAGTCTCAACTCACTCACCGTAAGTATATACTCGCCCGATGCTGAGACAAAACAAGACTGAGATTTGCTATCGTGTAAGTGGATTAATACTAGAGAAACATGAAAGTGGGCTCTCATTTAGCTGAACAAACACCGCTCTAGTGACGTATAGAAATTGAGGCTCAAGCTTTTAATCTTCCTGTCCAAGTTTAACGAGATCTGATGGTCTAGTTAATCAGCTTTTGACTGGTTTGAGCGTTGTTAGCTATATCGACTCGGGACCTTGTTTGCCCTGGTCACTTAACCGACATTCACTGTAAAATCGAGTATGCTAGCAGTACCTAGATACGTACTGATACACGTGGACACGCCTGAGGCCTTTTCTGTTGATCGTGTCTCAAATCCCTTCTTGGTGCGATCGTGATGGTCTCGTGGACCTCTTCCAGACCTTCATGTGCCCATTAGTGATCACTTGTCCCGCGCCTACATCGTTTGAGGTGGCAGGAAAGCGTGTTCCTGCATCCGCTTTCACGCTCGCTGATCAATCATGAAGTGGTAATTTGATGTGTGTCTCTTGCGTGCATATCACTATAATTTAGTCCCTATCGTGACAGATGTTACATTGTGCCTGATTAACGCACAAGTGATGATGTGAAGAGCCCCTGCTTGTCCAGCCTTGTGTTTTTGACATACAAACCTAGACCTGGTATGCATCGGCGAATATTCAGCCACGACAGCGAACCAATGAATGAGAGGACATGGTGTACATTCACGCCTCATCAAGTATCTTCTGGCTGCCTCTAGATGAGATTCTCCCAAGGCATCACCGCTTGACACCTAATCAAGAATTATCATCGACTCGCTGAAGCCGTGAGTCACCACGAATAAACCCTGTCAGAAAGCACATTGTCCCCAGTGTTTTTGCCTTGCCACCTGCATATCAGACCGTGAGAATAGAGGGAATGGGAGTCAGCCATAGCAAGGCGCTGCAAAAGAAATCAGATTTTTGTCTGCCCGCCCACGTGTGACCGCCCACACGAGGCCACAGAGGGGATGAAACTACTGACTGTATGCCTGGAATAACATTTGTGCCTTGGTTTTGTCCAAGAGTCACTTGCTGATGTCCATACCATCCCCATCCATCCCCATACAAAACCCGATCATCTAGCCGCCCAACCTTGTAGCTTTGTTCTGTCTCCTCTTGTTCTATAATTTAGACTCGAATCATTATTCTTTTTTTTACCGAGACAACAACAGTCAACCCTCAAACAACTCTCACAAATCAACAACAATTATTTATTTACTATAAAACATTCCAAACATTGGTTGTCTTGTCTGTACACCCAAGTCAGCTCAGCCCAACCAACCACACAAAAAAGCCAAAAACCAGGCAATCAGCTCAAATTCAATACCCGAAAGGAAAAGTGGGACACTGAAAGCAAAGCTGCCAAAGCGAGCCCCTCCCCTAGACTCTATTTTCTAGCACTCGCCGCCTTTCATCAACTCTCCCCTTCTTCTTCCCTTTTCATCATCACATCGACCTCTACCTTTAGAGCGACAAACCGCATTTAATCACGGCTTGAAGATACACGAACATTTCAATTCTTGCATCTGCTTTTTGCATTTACAACAAGCGGGCAATTATTCTGTTCATACTCGAACTACTACTACCTACCTACACAACAACGCGACCGATATAATGGCGACTCCCCAGTCCACCACCTCTTACGAGGGAGCCGAAGACAAGAAGCTCGAGCAAATTACTTTCCGATTCTGCTCTGAATGCTCCAACATGCTTTACCCCAAGGAGGACCAGGATGCTCACAAGCTCCAGTTTACTTGCCGAACCTGCCAGTACACCGAGGACGCCAAGTCTACCTGCGTTTTCCGCAACAACCTCAACACCTCGGCTGGTGAGACCGCCGGTGTCACCCAGGATGTTGGCTCCGATCCGACGGTTAGTGATCTTCCACCTGTTCTCTGCCACGGTTGTGGTGGAGTCATTTACTGCACCTCTTGCGGCAAGCCCGATTGCCATATGGTTGCCTCTTTGAACAAGATCAGTCAGCCCATCACGGGCATGTGCCAGTTCACCTTGCCATGGGAGGACCCTTTCGCCGCCTACGATGAGGAGATGATGGACGAGGACTTTGACGATGCCAAGACTGAGTCCGATGACTTCTTCTCCGACGTGAGCGAAGAGTTTCTCGACGAGATCTCTATGATGTCCGACTCATGAGTTTCTCTCTCTCAACACGACTTATGAATCTGCATCACGACGACTATGACTATGACGACATTACTGGCACGAACATTATTACCTTTGGGCTGGCTGGCACATGCTCGGGCTTTGGTATTATAATCCGGCGGCAAAATCTGCCGACCGTGACATATGACAGAGTTGAAGTTGGAAACAGCAGTTGGAGCACGGGTGGCTCGCGTTTTCTTTGGAACCCGCTTGTCATCGCTTAAAGACTGCTGGCTGACTTTATTTTTCTTTTGCGCGCTGCAGCTCCCGCGATCTACAAAGACCTGTCCTAGTTGCCAGCACACCGAAGCTGTCTTCTTCCAGTCTCAGCAGCGAAGCGCTGAAACCGGCATGGTAAGATGATTCCGTTCAACGTACCAGCAATCATCGTCATACTAACGGCGGCCCAGAAACTGTTCTACGTCTGCTGCGAATGCGGTCACATTTTCACTTGAGCGAGACCTTGTATCGATACCCAGGCACCGACACGTCGCTGTGCAAGATGTTCGCATTATCATTTGTATTTGGCAAGGCGTTTACAAAAGGTTATGACAAGGTTCTGTCATGGGCGCTGGAGACTTTTTAGAAAGGAAATTGAACCTGTATATTTTAAACATGATGCTGTATTAGACTGCATATGGCAGTAGGAGAGCTTGGAGAAGGAAATTGAATCTTGGCAAGCTGCAATTCGCAGTCTGTCTAATCATTTTAATGAATTGTGCTACGTGAAACTTGTAAAAATGTTGTGAAATGTCAAGAGCTGAAAGGTGTTTTTATTCTCGCATCAACGCCTCGCATATGCCCGAGTATAGTATTCATAATTGTACAGTATTCCACTCGTACACGGCTGTTGTCAGCCAACCCTGTTCCTCTGGTCTATCCTGTGTCTTGTAAATCACCACCCGTCCCCTCGCTTCCCTAACATTGTGTCGTAATTTGTTTATGCCTGCATAGGAGCCATTGACAAGATCTTGCTCCACTTCTTGCGCTTCAGCTCTGCGCCGACAGCGCCGTTGATACGTGAACCAACGGGGTCACCAGACTTGTTCAACAAAACACAGGCGTTGTCGTCAAACTTGACGACTGAGCCGTCGGGGCGCTGTGTAGGGTATCGGGTTCGGACGACGACGGCGTGACGAATGTCACCTCGCTTGACCTTGTTGGCAGCAGACATACCAGCCATACCACCAGAGGAGCTACCACGCTGCTCCTGAACGACGACAACGACACGGTCACCTGGGCAACAGTTAGTTATTTGTCGAACAGCTTCGAGTAATCGTTCGAGTCGTAGGTGTCATTGTGATTGGAAGGTCATCGTACCGATTCGGGCATGTCGCTTCTGGCCAACGACCAAGACGCATTCAACAAGGGCAGCGCCCGAGTTGTCGATGCAGTTAAGCATGGTCTACCATTGTCAGTATACAATAATAGATGAATTTCCATAAAAACGCACCTTTAATTGAATCATCTTGACTGTGTATCCGCACGCGGAGGATCGATAGCTCTACTCTCACCACGGTTCAACTCGGGATATCGTCAACTTGCCCAACTGAACTTTTCCACTAGCATCACGTGCAGCAGCCACAGCTGAAGCTGCGCCACATATTGATTCAACATCTCATTAAGACACAGCCCCACCCGTCGCCTGGCCAATGCCCCCAAACCGGCCTTGATCAGGGAAGGACGAGCAAAGCAACCCCTAACCTCCAAGGCCGGCGAGACACTAACATGTCATCCCACCTTGATCATCTCTTCCCTCCTTCAAGTCCGATTCCTTGAGAGGTTATACGTTGCATCGCCGTTTTCTCACCAAAGTCTGAACCTCGTCTGTTCGTTATATCGTTCTTTACCGAAGAGACTTCAGTATCCGCTGCCCTCGCTAAGGCTATGACGTTGCGGCACGGATGAAACTCAATTAGAACAACAACGACTGATATCGGCTTTCTCTCTTTCACCTCCGACATCTGTGCTTCACGGGAGCTGAAAAGCATCGACCGTCGCTCTGACAAGGCTGTGATTCAGTGAACCAACGATCGGCATCTCCGCTCTTTTCTCGTTCGGACTTTTGCAGCTAGTCTCTTGAGGGACACGTACGCTCCTTTGTTTCTCAAACGGCAGTTTTACCAGCACGATTATCTCCGAGGAGACTTCAAGTTTGGCGAGATGCCTCCTTCACAGACTGCGGCCAACAAGAAGCCGCGCATGACACTGGCTCAAGTGTCAGCATATGATGACATTCTCACTGATGCCCTTGTTGATCATGTGAGTGGTTTATGATTAAGTATCCTATGAGAAGGCAATGCGGCTCTAACACAGCTAGGTCTTTTATTGGACAACAGTTCCAAAGAACCGTACATCTTATCACCCCTCGCGAGGTGTAAAAGAGGAAGAAATTAGCAAGATCCTACAAGAAGAGGTGGTTCTGAAGAAGGATTTGGAAAGTGCCGAGAAGCGATTGTTGACAACAAATGGACTCAAAAGATTTCACAATGCATTGAAAACCGACAAGGAGAAGGACGACTTCCGAAAACATCTCAGACGTTATGTGCAAATTTATCTACCGGATTGTCCCTGGGAAGTCAGCTCAACGAACCGATACACGATTGTCAGCCACGAGGCAGCCGTAACAGCCAGACGAGCCATACGGCGCAACGAAGCTATCAAGTACCTCTCAGGTGTCCAGGTTGTCATCACACCAGAGGAGGAGAGGGCAATCTCATCGCAAAAGAAGGATTTCAGCATTGTTGTTAGCTCACGAAGCAAGTGCACAAGTCTTTTCATGGGACCTGCCCGATTTGCGAATCATGATTGCGATGCAAACGCCAAGCTTATGAGGACGAGCCATGCCGGGATCGAGATTATCGCAACGAGGGCGATTGAAGCAGGAGAGGAAATCACAGTCACGTATGGAGATAACTACTTCGGCGAGAACAACTGCGAATGCTTGTGTAAGACATGCGAGGATCTGTTGAGGAATGCCTGGGAGCCAGAAGAGGGGACAGCGCCAGTTCAAACGGGCATTGAGCAGATGCAGTCGGACGGTTACTCGCTTCGACGACGACGAAGGGACGACAGTCTGTCTGGTTCTTCTAGGACACCATCAGTCACCCCGGATATGCGACCACGAATTACGAAAGCTAATTCGAGAGGGTCACTACTGGCTCGAGATTCGTCATCTGTTAGATCTCCGTCCGTCGAACAAACCAGTCGCAAGCGAACAAACGACGTTCTGGCCACACCGCCCAAGACACCAGCCAAACGACAAAAGCTTGGAGTTCAGCCAATAGTCTCGGATTCTTCATCGCGCGGCACATCTGTCACAGCTAGTGAATCGAGCGGAGCTGTCGAAACAGATGTAACCTCACCTGAGAAGGAGACGCCAGAGCCTGTTCAAACACCATTGAAGGGCACATCAAACAAGCAGAACAGTGAACAAAGCAGGATCGCACCAGTCTCGCCACAGAGCACGGAGGGTTCGCGATCACCACAGCAGAAGAACGGGACTACGTCGAGCAATCGAAGCAGTTTGGATACTATGTCTATTCAAGCTATTTTGAACGATCCACTAGAGTCCGATACGGAAAGAGAGTTTGACGCAAAGAAGATGAAGGAAGTAACGGTGGTACCTCCACTAGTTGAACCAGTTGCACCAATTGCAACTAGTATTGAGGCAGTTGAGGAGGGCCAAGCGGCTGATGCAGAACAGCCACAGCGGAAGAAGCAACAACGCCGTGTCTACAAGGAGGACACGCCCCCAGCTCGAGTACGAACACCGGGCGATTACCTTCTTACACCGTTGCTTTTATCAGAACCTGAGATGGCTTGGATTCAGTGCACCATCTGCGACGGTTACTTTGTACAACAGAATGCGTACTTTACACGAGCTTCGTGTCCTCGATGCGAACGACACTCAAAGCTTTACGGATATATTTGGCCAAAGACAGACAAGGCAGGACCTAATGACAAGGAGGAAAGGATCTTGGATCATCGCACAATTCATCGATTCTTGGATCCTGATGATGAGCGAAGGGTGAGAAATCGCAAGAGTTTTGGAGCCCTCAAGACGAATACGGAAGAGGCCGAAGATGACCGAGGACGCAAGCGGAACAGCACAACTGGCTTAATTGGAAGGATTGCTCCAGGAATAGAACAAGACTCGGGCCACCGAAGGAGTGGAAGGCTACGAAGAGTGAACAGCAGGTTGCTTGACCCGTGATATAACAATCATGAGGAATAGTTGATGAAGGATATTTGGACCAAACACATTTGCATTTTCTTTTTGAGGCGAGCGGGATTTATTATTGTATACTTGTAAGAAAGCATAAGCATGTTGGTTACACCACGTCCTGGGCTAGTACTAATAGATAGTCGACCCACCATCCAGGCAACGTTATTTATTATAAATGCTTCAACGTTGAAGGACTTTTGCAAGTTGCCCACTCCGATTTGAAGCCGAGAATTGATGAAACTCTTTACGTGGCTTCACATGAAATAATGGAGATCTCATTCATAGCGATTTTTGACGAATGAGATTGATAATCACAACGTCATTGACCCATAATGTTCAAGTACATAAACTGCCCATGCCGTTGTTACAACGAGATTGGAGTTTCATATACCGTGATATCTTTATCTCAACAGAAATAATCTCAACATGGCCGCCTATCTCACCAAGCGAATTACGAACTCTCACCACGGCATTCCTCTCTCGAGGCCCGAAACTCCTGCTCCTGCAAAGAAAGAAAAATGCAGCCGTCCCATCCCCAACGTAGCAGCCAAGGGCGTTCCCTTCTTCACCCCAGCACAGGATCCCCCCGCGGGATCGGCCATCAAGCCTGAAGATGGAAGACCTGTGCCCAGATTGTTTCAGCCCCTCAAGATCCGAGGTGTCACTATGCAAAATAGAATCTGGGTGAGTCCCATGTGTCAGTACTCATGCCATGAGGGTTTTATGACGCCCTGGCACATCACCCATTACGGAGGCATGGCTCAGCGCGGTGTAAGTGGCGTTCCCACTAATAACAAAAATAAAAAAAGACAAAAACTGACATGAATAGCCTGGACTTATAATGGTCGAGGCTACTGCTGTGCAAGCCAATGGCCGTATCACACCCGAGTAAGTTTTACTCGGATAGAGTTTCGTATCATATAGAAGCTTACTGAACAAGGGACGCTGGCATCTGGCTTGACGCCCACGTTGACACTCTCCGCAAGAACGTTGACTTTGCGCACAGCCAAAACGCCAACATCGCTATTCAACTCGCCCACGCAGGCCGTAAAGCTAGCTGTGTGGCCCCTTGGCTCAGTGCAGGTGCCACAGCCACAGAAGAAGTCAACGGCTGGCCCGATGATGTTGTTGGACCCAGCAATGAGCCTTTCAATGAACACTACCCCACGCCTCGCAGCATGACCATCCAAGATATCAACCAACTCAAGAAGGATTTCGTCAAGGCTGCGAACCGAGCCGTCAGTGCTGGGTTCGATGTTATCGAGCTGCACTTTGCGCATGGTTACCTCGTCAGCTCATTCTTGACGCCCAGCGTTAACAAGAGAACTGATCAGTACGGCGGAAGCTTCGAAAACAGAACTCGTCTCGCGCTTGAGCTCGTCGAGGAAGTCCGCGCCGTCATCCCAGAGACCATGCCTCTCTTTGTCCGCATCAGCGCTACAGACTGGCTCGATACTAACCCCGAGTACAAGGGCGAGAGCTGGACCGTCGACCAGTCTGCCAAACTAGCCAAGCTTCTCGCCGAGCGCGGCGTCGATGTTATCGACGTGTCCAGCGGCGGCAACCACGTTATGCAGAAACTGCAAAGCGGACCGGGTTACCAGGCCAAGTTCTCCAAGTATATCAAGAAAGAGGTGGGCGACAAGATGCTCGTCAGTGCCGTTGGCAGCATCAAGACAGGCACGCTAGCTGAGGAGATCATCTCTGGTGGTAAGGATGAGAACGATGTGGCGCTGGATCTTGTCGCTGCGGGACGAATGTTCCAGAAGAACCCTGGACTTGTGTGGGCGTGGGCGGATGATTTGGATGTTAAGATCCAGGTTGCGCATCAGATTGGTTGGGGATTTGGAGGAAGGGCTGGATTTTAAGATGGAAAATGTGTGCATGATGTACCTGAAGCCCTGTAGTATGTAACTGGGACGAATAAAAAGGCGGTTATGATTGGGATATGACCTAATTTGGTAATTCATCCTGTGACTATTCTGATGCGCAGAAGTGAGCAACATGTGAGTGAGTCCATGTCTGATGTCAAACTGTATGTTCTTATATAGGCCTGTGATATTGATAGCTCATCTGTATCACTCCTAGCTCATCCATACCTAGGTTTCATCAACTAACTATTTCTTCTCTCTCCATTCCTTGTCCAGCCCCTGTCTTCCCTCTTCCACTCGCTTTTCGACGATGAGAGGTTTCTTCTCATCTACCTATATTCCAATAAGTATACATTCTCCACCTCGGTCACTCAGCTTACTTGATTCTCAACATCAGTCGTTTCCGCAAAGGCCTTGTTGAGTGTGTCGTATACATCGTTCTTCCACTCAGTCACGCGGGCTCCAAGGCCAATATAGAGTGTATAAGCAGGGTGCATTGTAGTTTGAGTATGATGATGAAACTTGAGAGAAGGGAATGGTTCTATTTCAAGTCAACTCCTCGTCATGTCAGCGTCAGCAGTTGAGCTCACGTAAGCGACTTAACAGCCACAACACCTCGACCCCTTCACTCGGAGAAGCAGCTCACGGCGTATTGCGCGAAAGAGCTACCAAAGCTCCTATGTTAGCCATCTCCGAACGCTTCGAAGACTTACTAAGCCGCCTCAAACCTCGATAAGCGCCAGCGCACTGAGCAGCAAGGTGATACTGACAGCGTTGATATCCCGACGGGGTTCAGATAGCTTGTTGATTTGTGTATTCGTTCAAGAATTTGTCATTGATCATGGTCATAAAAAACACCTCTTATATCAATATAAGATCCATGTTCTCTTCCCGCATAAATTCCCTCCACATCCACCAATCCTTTGGGATTGTCGTCGCTTCGCATCTTTCACATCGCTCGGATGTCAAACGAGGGTTGCATTGGCAACATGTTTGGTCGGTACCGTCCACTGTCAGTTCATCCCGCTTCTTCCACCATTTCTGTAAGAAGATAATCACATCATCTGTGTGTCCAAGCCCACAGTACCGGCTGTATGCTTGTACCTTGTCCAACACCAGCTGACAGTGTGCTTCACGAACTACACTCACACCACAAATGAAAAGCGGGAAAAGCGAGCAGGTCACGGCACTATCATCCTCTGAAATGTGTTCGATGAGTGTGAGAAGCTGTGTGAGACAATCCCAAGCTCTTCCCTGGTTGGGAGGGCTCGTTGGATAGACGGTGAAATGCAACATCAGTGAAGCGGCTAAGCGATAGCACTGCGCAACAAGACTTTGCTGACTAGTAGAATATTGAAGTGAGATATCATGTAGTGCTTTTTCGATCGCCAAAGCTTCCATGAGCTGGTTTGGCTTCAGCGCGCGCATTACCAACTGATCAGTTGCAGTCGGCAAGATAGTATTGACCTGTGACCTTGGCTGTACACTTGTTACGCCATCATCTGTGGTCAAACTGTGAGATTCATTTGATTGACGCAGGATAATTATTCGTTCAATGATTGCTAACAGTCCGTCGTTGACCCCAATCCACAGTGATTTTGAGAGTGGCTTGTTACCGAAGCACTTGGGGAGAACCTCTGCGGCACCAGAGACGCCAAATGCATCCATCGTTTCTGCGCTCACAGAGATGCCAGGCCTTTCAGTAGATGTGACTGTTGCGAGAATGTCATGAAAGTAGAACCACTCCAGAAGTATCTGACTGGCATCGCTGAGAGCACCAGACGATGCGTTGGAACGCTGATCAAACTTACGGCGTACGAGGTCACGGTTGGCATCGAGGTGGATTCTCCAGTTTGCCTCATCACCGCCTTCACAAGTGCTCCATTGACATAGAAGCATAGTCGCAGCGATGGCGTAGTCGATTTGTGATACCTCGGGCTCTTGCTCGCCCTGGGCTGAATTATTCTGTTGGATCACCCAAAACAGGTTCCTAGCATGCCGTGTCAGGGCATAACTATAGTGTTTCCATTTGATCTTTTCCAGTTGACGACGATCTTCTGTGTCGTCAACCGCCGTCTGTCGCGAAAGGGCCCTAGACAGATGGCTCGCGGAGAGGCTGAGGACCAAGTTCAACAAGCCCCAGTCTTGCTCGTCTTGCAAGGCCATAGGCAGGACGACGTTATTGATGGCGTTGAGATCAGTGCAAGTCGCAGATATTAAGATTTTGGAAAAAGTCCCAATGAAGTGGTGAAGAAGGCGTCTCTCTAATGGAGTTTGAACCTCAGGAACTAGAGATGGCAAGACAATGTTGCCAAGTAAGTCGGGTGGGCTTGCCCGTTCCTGGTTGTAAACGTCGAGCCCATCATTGGAGTCGTTCGCGGTAGCTTGAAACTGTAATGGTGATGAGTTGTCGACTGTTTCAACAGCTATATCTGGACTACCAAAGGCATTGGATGAGTCGTCTGGCACAGCTACTTCCGGCTGCCTGTCCGGACATCGCCTTAAAGACATATTCTGCTGTACTGGGGCATCGGGCTCAGTACTGGCAAGCCCAGAGTCAGCTTGCGACTCAACCGATGCTCCTTCTGTGGTCGAGTGAGTGGACTTCCTCGTGCCGGTGCTATCACGCCTTACGCCGCTCGTTCTGTGTGTTTTGGAGGACCAAGTCCTTGCCGGCTGATAGCCCTCGCAGTCCAGACGATTCCGAGTGCAGTTCCAACATACTGGCTTCCCTTCATCGCATTTCTTACGGCGCCTGCGGCATGTATAGCATCCGGTTTTTGTGCGAACAATGTCCTTGCGGGTTGTCGGCATAACGAATGCAAAAGCACGTCAGGCCTCAGAAGCGGGGATGATCTAGCTTACGATATGATGATGATGTGTCTCGAGGTTGGGATGCTGTATGGAAGGAGCTAGGAAGGCGAGAAGCGAAATCGGGGGCGATGCTATAGACGGTAGGTGGGGGAGGTCGTATTAAACCGTAGGCCACTCCTCAGGGTATCAGAAGAATTGGCCGCTGGAAGCATAAGAGACGAAATTAGTAGATCAGTTTATGCTACTTAGGCTAGACTTCTTAGACTACTTATTTTTGTACCCTAAGACTTTGAAGGTCATGGAACTTTTCTGCTACCCACTAGCCACTGCAACGACAGATATAGCGTGCTATCCACTATAATACAGTGGCCTCTGGGCCTATATCTCCGGTTTAATGGGTCGTGGCTGCTTTAGGCACGCCACATATGACATAGCCTATAATTTATTATCGAAAATGTCTGTAGCCAGCAGGAGTCTAATAGATCTCTTAGTAGTCTGCTTTATATGGTTTACTACCTCATATAAGTTCAATCCGGCTGTGTAAGTAATACGAAATATTAATATAGTAATTTAGGTCGTCACTAATTCCAGCGATGTAGGCAACAGAGACATTGGTGCGGTCCAGCAGGGACAAGCCAAAGACGAAGGACAAGTAAAGGATGGTACGCCAGTCGATTTTGTGCCTGAGCTTCAGTTTGTGGTAGACATTTGCGTGGGATCTGTTCTTACACCAGCTTACGCTCTTCTTCAGGAGTCCAGTCCACGAGCACCTCAAGAGTCTTTTCTAGGTCGGGGTCACAAGCCTAGGGCGTATGGCGCGCGATGCATTAATCCTTTTGATCTGCTATCCCGCCGTCTGCCATCTTGAGCGGGTTGAGCGTCGACTAGGTTTTGGGGAAGGGAAGACGGAGAAAGGACTTGTCTCAAATTCTTGTGTCTTTGCCTGCTAATGTGTATAAGGATGGTGCATCACGATGTTGACAAACGCCAGTGAACCGAGACACAAAACAGGGTATCGCTTCACGAGTCATAACGCCCTGCACCTCCACACATTTGATGTATAAGTTCCATCAGGGTCAATCTGGAAGTGGACGACGCTATCAGTCTTTGAGATGGTTCGGCGACAAAATAGAGTGATCAATCTTCTTTCCGTTCTTGATCTAGAACTGGGTCGCGGGGTATAGACTAACAGTTGGGGATATGACATGTGGTAGATCCCCGCCACCTCCACACTTTCGACCCCAGACTCCTAAATTATACCATTTACGGAAACACTGCATGCGCGCACAGCGCGCTTACAGCGTTCGCAGGCAGATCTGCACTCAGGGAGTTGGATCGACGCACTTATATCTTTGACAGCGTTACCCCACTCAACCAACTTACATGGGCCCTTCGACGCAATTGTTCGAATGTCAACATGCCTCACAGGCCTCAAAAACCCCAAGCCTCGAATATTGTGCTTATACCGGCGCTGGTCATTTCTTCATTAGACTGCCAACACTCTGCTGTGCTTCGTGTATCAAGTCCAACTTAAACCTCGTTCTCATATGAACACATGCACACTCCTTTCAACACAGCCATGTTCACAGTTCAGGACCTTCTCGATATAACCGCCCCTCATGCTTATGCTATAGGGGCACTCCTGGTTATCGCTATACTGGCGACTTTGGCAAGACCTTTGCTCGACAAGTTTTTCAAAAGAGCTTCAGAGGAGATTGCTGCTCCTGCAAAGCCCTTTGTCAGACCAACGGCTGCGCCAACAGACTACACTGCTGATTCTTTGCCTGATCCGATCCTGTACCGTCCCTTCCGCCATGGTCCCAATTTCATCACAATGGGCATCAGAAGGCTCAGCTGGGATCATTGGATTGAGATGGACAAGTACTACCCGCACTACCACGACATCAAGGCAGCTGAGCTCAAGAAGGATTTCGAGAGCCATGTCAAGTTCCTCGACACGCCTGAGTTGCGCCTTGCATGCTTCGAAGTGTACGATGAGATTACGGGATATCTAACCAAAAGGTATCCCAACATCTTTACAATTGCAGACGGCTTCCTTCGCAACGCCGTGACTGGCGAGAAGTTTGCGCACCCCCCGAGTATGTTTGCCCTGATTCATTTCTTTTCTGGCCAACGGTTTGCTAACAAATTCATGTAGCTGATCCCCATACGGCAATGGCAAATGCGGCTCTATGCGTTCAGGAAGATCTCATCATCATGGCAAAAGAAGACGGTACGTTTTTTCTTGACGCGCTCTTACCACGTCCGAAGACCTTTTTTTTTTCTTTTTCTTTTGCTAATATACGAGTCTTCAGACGGTCAGTATCATCTTGATGGGGCCGCTGTCTGTTTGCCCGGCTTTTGGCGGTTGCGGGAGAAGTACCGCATGTCCTTGGATACGCTACATATCGAGGCAGGCGTACCGTATTACCAGGAGAAGCTGCAGAAGTCTATGAACCGCTACTTCGATAAAATGGGCCCGGAACAAACCGTTACACGCAACAACGTACGTTATGCCTATTTTGCTTGGACTGGTGAAGCCCCCGTGTACTTGACTAATTCGTTATCTCCGTCCCTTTGTAGTATTTCATTCAGCTAGATGACGGCCTTCACTGGTCTCATAGAATGGGCCCTCAGAACGGAAGCGACCCAGCTTGTAAGTCCAATCCAAACCTTTCTCGCGAGTTCCTTGAGCATTGAACTGACCAACTTTGACAAGCCTGGGCCAAAGCCAATGACAAAGGCATCACGATCGAGGATTTACATTTCCGATCTGAGCGTCAGACTCTGCGACGTCTTCCAAAATCAGGTGTCTTGCTCTTCACTGTCCGCACGTACTTTGAGCCCATCTGCAAGATCGCCCAGGAGCCACACATCCCAGGCAGGTTAGCTGAGGCAATCCGCAGCTGGGACGACACAGTATCTTACTACAAGGGTAAATCTCATTGGGATAAGATCCTGCTGCCTTATCTTGATGATCAGCACAAGAAACAGGAAGCCAGCGGTCTTCTGACCGAGGCTTCTGAGGGAGAGTTCCCACTCTAGAGAAGTTTCATCCCATATAGGAGGGCCGACGGGGTTTGAGTGTGGAGTCTTGATCATCTCAGTCGATATATCACGCTGAAACCACGCGCTGACATTCTCTACATGAATGGATTTTTAGATGACTAGCTGAACTTTGTACCTTTATCAATAAAGCTGTTCCATTTCCCGTGCTTCGAATCTTTATCTTTGACATGACGGAGCTTATTAGTAAACATTTACGGGCGGCAGTCTGTACCTACCTTGCCTTTTGATTTATCATCCAGTAGTCTCATGGTTGACTTACAAGCAAGGAGACTACCTAGAGGAGGGTCCGAGTTGACTTGTCCAGGCAAATATCGCCGAGCCCTTGACTCCGGACCCCGGAACCACCACTAACTGCCTCGGAGGCCGTGCTCTGGACGGTCTGCACATCAGACGCCCTACGTACCTAGCCGATATAATTCAAACAAAATGCAATGATTAGAATATTGATGATAGGATGCCTAGAAAAGAAGAGAGAAGTTCCCTTCTCAAGCATCACTTGACTTGAGGTGCTCCAAGCGGCATCAGAGCAGCAACGAGGTCAAGCAAGCCCCATGGTGCAAGGTATACAAGAACATGCCGCTCAATCGATCCTTTCCGAGGTACGTCTGTCTACCTGACAAGATACGGCGATCCAAGCGTACCTTTAGCACTCACTAACCAATAAACACCAGAATGGAGTCAACGCACCCCGTGGTCGAGTTGCCACAACACCGCAACAGGTCATGAGCGCGACAGGCTACTTAGGTGAATGATGAATCGCAATCCAAGAGAGTGAGGTGGCATGAATCTCCCTGTACTAAATTGTTGCCTACCTTGGTGGTTCGGGAGTTTTGAAGGCCCAGATCTTAGCCGGGGGTCGTGGCAAAGGCACATTTGATAACGGCCTCTAGGGCGGAGTACGCAAAGAGAACTCGCAGGCCAAATCCAAATCTTCAAATTATACCGCGAGAGTTATGTAGGGGCTAATGACTGGCACGTTTCTGCTTCGACGATTAGTTCCCTTAATGCCCAGGAGCTCGCTGGTCGCATGCTCGGTCATCGCCTCCCCACGAAGCAGACCTCAGAACGAGGTCTTGTCGTCAACCAAATATACTTCACAGAGAAAGCGCAGTACAAGAAAGAGTTCTAATTATTCTTTGCGGTAGACAGAACCCAAAGCAAGCCCGCAATTGTCGTATCGAGAAGCGGTGGAATGAATGTCGAGGAGGCTGCCGAGGAGGACCCCGACAGCATTATCAAGCTGCATCTATCCTACGGAAAGGACATTACGAGGAACGATGCGAACGATATCGCAGAGGTACTCGGTCTTGCTAGCGAGCACTCTATCGAGAAGTTGCACACAATGGCCTTCCGTCTGTACACTATCTTCAGAGCCAAAGATGCAACCTCCTAGTTCAGTGGGCATAAGTGAATACCTCACGAAAAAACGACCCGTCCTTACTAGGATTTTGAGATAGTCATGCTTGGTTGTGGCCGACAGACTTTCTCCATTGAGCTTAGAGCATCTATCTCTAGGGTAGTATAACGGTCAGGATCGTATATAACAGGTATGCAAGGAGAACTAATTGCTCATCCTGGCCAAAGATAATTCAGCTTGACTAAACTGAATGAAGTAAGCCAAAAGGGCAAGGTTTGTCTTTCCACCCCATCGCCGTTACTTCATACCAGCTTTCCATTCAGCTCCCCATACCCATCTATTATAACTCAGAATTGCTGTCTAACCAAGCCTGGCTAGTCTGGTCGCGGGTCTTCCCGTCATGCGGGGCTTACCGATCAGGTTTTAGAAGCTCTCTAGCCTTCGCTCCTCCATATCCTCCCTCTCAGCTTAGTAGGTAGACAAGATTGGAGACTTTGAGCTAGCTCTTTTGAGTAACTTGATAAGCCTCCTTATCAAGTGACATGTCTGACATGCGGCGTCTCGCTCGGAAAGCGCGCTTTGCGCGGTTCTGAACAATGAATGTGGGGAAGGGTTGGCAGACTTGACTGTATATCAAGATCCCCAGCGTGGAGAGCTGTCAACACACTCAAATCAATCCTATCTACTAGACTACTGACGAGAAGCGTCTTCTATCTTTCGCGAGAGATTTACTAAGAATTCAGGGTAACAGAAACGAGCGCTATCTGTTCCCTAGACATCAGGCACAAAGAGTATAATGCGTGGCCGACTGTCAAAACCTTGCAGTCGGGACGAATCATCGAATTCTGTGAACTGTTTCATATCAGTTCTCTTCCTCGAAAACAAATCCACTTCTTCTTCTTCTCCTCTTCCCCTCTTTGCGCTCGAGACAGCCATCATGTCTAAGGCTCAGTTTTTCGATTACCGTCCATGGCGCGGAGGCCAATGGTGAAGCCTTCCACTATTCACAGGTCGCCCGTATCGGCAATGTGCTCCGGACATATTCAGCGGTGGACTGGTAAAAGCAAGTCAATGTCTTTTGCCTCACTAGGACTGGACAAGTCCCCGAGGTAAGAAAGGAAGATGTAGCCCATCAAGGCCCTCTGGCTATCATATGACCACGGCGTGTTAGTTCAGATCCTGGAATAAGTCGGTCCACGCTTCGGGCAGTGACTCCAATTCTCATGATTTTGAGATCCGTTGCTTGACGCAATCCACATAATCGAACTTGAGTGATTGGTGAATGAGGTCAGCGGTTCTTCCTTCGCCGCTTTGGAGGCACCAGCCCAATGTGCTGGGTTCTGCACCGCCCCAATGGACTCGGATATTTTACTTATCTCACGATGGATCTGACCTGTTCTTTTTGCCTTTTTGGTCTTTTTGGAGGAATATAAGGGAGAAGAAACATGTCAGAAGGAATAACAGGTTCCAGAGCGACAAAGGAGACTTGGTAGGTTCACTCTAAGTACTGTCTATCCATCCCTCAGAACGCCGTCAGGTGAGAGCACATAGAACATGACCGAGCCAGTCTACTGTAGCAACACCAAATCAGATCAATTCAATACTATGTACTTATTAATAACGCCGGGCATGACACGCATTAGTTAGAGATTCCCTAGACGTGCCAGTGGTCGACAAGAGATACGACGGGTGAGGGGTTTGGCCAATCTTTAGACCATATTGGGGTTGGTCTGGTTATCGTTCCTGAGGATCCCTGCAGCGCTATTCCCTAGTACTGCGGGGAAGATGCAACGGTCTCCACCTGGAATCTGGGGATTTCCCCAATTGATCAGTAAGTAATGATAACACTACCAACTCTCGCCACAAGTTCCGGTGGTGTTTCCAACTCTCAGGCTGCTCGTCTGATGCTATGGCTTAGCATGCCTAGGATCTAGATAGATTAGGTAGGTAGATGGTCAACAAGCTGGAGCACGAGGAGAGCCATGTCAATACACGTTGCCTGTCCACACACACTGGTCATCTGCTTGTCCTGATTCATGGGGTCTATTAAGTAGATAGCCCATGTACATACCGCTGCGAAGCGCCATTGATAATCCATCTTGTTCTTTTTCCAATCATCCCTTACTTTTGTTTGTCTTGTTCGTTTGTGGAGCGCACCTACCTGCGATTGATTGTCCGTCCTTGGATCATATATATATACCTCCCTCTTAACGAAAGGTACCAGCACGGAACAAGACTTCAGACGCCCAGCTATACATCATGCTTGACACCCCGTCAGTAGCTTCTATACCCATGAAGGAGACAAATGAAAAGGCAGACGAGCCTCTGGCAGCGTCACCCAGCCGACGCGCGAGCATCGAGGACGTACGCCTTAGTGAGCTTGGTTATGTGGCATCCTTCCAGCGTACGCGGTCATTCACGACAATCCTATTCATGACCTTGGCTATTGCTGCTGTTCCATATGGTCTAGGCGGACCTCTACTCGTTGGCATCATTGGTGGCGGTCCGCTCTCCCTGTTTGTTGGTTTGCTTGTCGTCTTGGCCCTTGACGGCGCCGTCGCGATATCTTTGGCAGAACTGGCCTCTCGATACCCTACTTCCGCCGGTCCGTATTACTGGACGTTCCAGCTTGTTTCTGGATCGTCGTCCAATTTGAACTCCCGCGGCAGGGCTGTCCTGTACTCGTACTTGAACGGCTGGATCTGGCTCATCGGAAACTGGACTATTGCACTCTCAGTCAACTTCGGCTTCGCCTCGCTCATCGCCGGAACAATCGCCATCTACATTCCCGATTGGACAGCTACTGAGTGGCAGTTAGTCCTCATCTTCTACTGCATCTGTCTCCTGACCTTTGCCATCTGCTTCCTGTCCGACAGGTTCTTGCCCATGGTGGACACCGCTGCTGCAACAACTACCTTGGTTACAGTCGTCGCTATTGCTATTGCCTTGTCCGTCACCGCAAAAGCTGGACGGCATGACGCTGCTTATGCTTTGGGTCACTATGACGGATCGCTCTCTGGATATCCCGCGGGCTTCAGCTTCTTTATCGGACTATTGCCCCCTGCTTACACTTTTTCGGCCATCGGCATGATCACATCCATGGCGGAAGAATGCCGTCACCCAGAGAAAGAAGTTCCCAAAGCTTTGATGTTTGCCATCCCCATTGGAGGAGTCGCAGCATTGTTCTTCCTGCTTCCCATCTGCTTCACACTGCCTCCTGTCGAGGGTATCCTCGCTGCGCCCTACGGTCAGGCCCTACCTTATATCCTTCACACTGTCATGGGTACACGTGCAGGGGCTGTCATCATCATGACATTCGTCTTTGGTGTCACGCTGTTCTGCTCCATCAGCATCACCATTACAGCGTCTCGTTGCACCTTTGCTTTCTCCCGCGACAAAGCCGTTCCATTCTGGTCTCTCTGGTCCTCCATGTATCACAGACAGCCCTTCGCTGCATTGGTTCTTGTCACTGTTGTGGAGATGCTGCTTGGTCTGATCAATCTTGGAAGCTCAAGCGCTTTCACAGCATTTGTGTCGGTTGGTGTAGTGGCCTTGGCCCTAGGCTACATCATCCCTATTACGACAAGCCTCTTAAATGGACGACGCGAGGTCTCAGTGGCGCCGTGGAATGCGGGCCCATGGCTGGGCCCTGTGGCAAACGTCGTTGCTATCGTATGGATCTCCTTTGAGCTTGTGCTCTTTAGTATGCCAACTTCGCTGCCAGTCACCGAAGTATCCATGAATTACGCATCCGTCGTCCTTGCAGGGTTTGCCGGTCTGGGTGTTATTTTCTACTATACTTATGGCCGCAGGAGTAAGTTCTCGCTGTACCCTTTTCCCATAGATAGCAGATGACACAGCACATCGTACAGTTGCTAACGTTTCTGTTTTCTTTACAGACTTCCATGGGCCCGGTGCATCATGAGATCTCAGTCAGCAGCATTTCCACTGGACAGCGCAGTCTGGTGAACCAAGCGGTATGGACTGAGCCTTTGATCAAGTTTTGATTTGAGGGTGAAGTCCAAATCTTTGAGAGCCTTTGCAGTTGTATACTAGAGTCTCTCTTTGTTGTTTTTTATATGTATATGTACCCAATGTTTGTATATATGTTCCCATTCTCTGGGCCCACGAGTCGTGATAGCTGCTCACTGTGTTCTGTGACGGAGCAATGAATTTCGATGGGTTTTTGGAAGAGACACCTAGAAACAAAAGAAAGTATGCTGTGTGACTCCAACCGCGAGAGGCCAAAAGGGCTTCGGGGCTCGCGCTTTATAGTGTTCTTGTGGCCTGTACGCTCGTAAGCGACGACTGATAAACTACGTCAGGTCACAGATAGTGGCGCAGGCGTTGTCGATGCTCTTCGTAATATGGACGCGTAGAATAAAGGCCTGATCCATTCGAGATATTAGCGGCACCATCATCTACAAAGCAATTTGCGCAACTTTGAGAGCCGGGCAAGACCAAAGCCTTGTCGTTGGTCTGGGAGATGACTTCATGTCGGGTACCACTATGAAAGAAGCTCTTGAGGTGCTGCTACATGATTCGGCCACAGAGGCGGTCATACTCATTGGGGGAATCGGAGGTTCGGCTGAGGTCGAAGCAGCTGAGCTACTCAAGAGCTTCTGCGCTGAGAACGGCATGTCCAAGCCCATCATCAGTATCATATCAGAACGAACGGCTCCGCCTGGGCGCGTCATGGGTCATGCGGGGGCTCTGCTGGCAGCTGGGGAGCTTGGGGCAGATGCAAAGGCGAGAGTACTGCAGGACTCTGGTGCTCGTGCTTTAGATCATCTTGGGTTGCTGGAGAATGAGCAATCAAGTGGGTCCCTGTTCCATCCCTCATGCTGAGATGCTCGAGGCAGGCAGCTTTGAAGATGTCGTAGGAGCCGATCTGAGAAGCTGTCATGAGTGCCGCACCACTAACATTGGACCCAAGACCCGTGAACATGCTGGCAAGACCTTCTTCTCTTGTAATTGAAGCCATACTATAGAAAACGCTTGCATAGCCACGTCTTTGCGCTGGTGGTAAGGCGGCATCTGTCTGCATGCGAAGATTGATGACATCCGCGGGATTCCCTGCGATACCGTCGGGAGCACCAGCGATTGCTGCCTGAAGAATATACAGGCCCATGCTCGGTTTTGCGACGCTACCATCCTCATTGAAGGATGGTTGACTGTATTGGGTCTTGAGTTTCTCGTACACTCCTAGACGAACGCTGGAATACGTAAGTTGTCGAAGAAGTGCGGCATTAAGCCCTGAGTATACACCACGGGGCCCCTCGACAGTCTATATCTGTCTTAAAGTAGATAATATGGAGTTCCTTGATCTAGCAGATCTGTGCTGCAAGCGAGCCTTGATAAGATCGAGCGGGTGGGTGAAAAGTGCTGCAGCAGCAGCTGCTGACCCCTAGCCAGAAAGGTTGTTTCCTGCGACTGGCCGTCGCTGACGCTGATTCTTGTCTTGACTCATGTTTGGAAAGCGCTTCAGAGGGCACGTTCTCTCTTTTAAAAGAGAAGGGAGGTTGTTGTTTTGGCTCGTTAATCATGAACTATAACTTTTACTATGAGATATCGCAAAAACTCGCGAATGTAATTAGGTCGGATGGTGACAATTTGTCATGAAAATCATGAGAACGTGAGAACAGAGAGATCTTAAGTCCTTGATATAATGTTTCATCCCTGTTTGCAGGGCAGCGGCCAGAGCGAGCTGTTAAAAATCACCGCGGCGATTCGGATCTCATCTTCTTAGGCCTAGTCTGAGGGCGACCCGCGTTGCTAGGATTAATCAAGTCTGAAATTGAAGCTCGCTCAGTCGTAGACTCTTATCGCTGGTCTTTTATACTCAACCAAGTCGTTTCCCCATAGCTGACAACCAAGGTGGAGGAAGTGGTTCTTGGTGCCGAATCTCTTTTGCCGATTGGTTTTCGCCAGCAGCTCGTACCGAAAGAACTGTTTTCATCTATAGGCCCAGTCAATCGCAACGATTTACGTCTTACTTGTCGTCGCAAAAAATATACACATTTATCACAGACATTGTGGTGTTCCCAAGAATAGCGATGTTCCTGTTGACAGCCAGCCAGCTGTTGACTGCTTTCAATTTACCCTGGTAGTTCTTGTACTTGGATTTGGATCGTTGTCGAGGCCGATTATGCGGTTGTACTGTCTGTGCCAACGTTTTTTTAACGACGTTGCTGAAGACGACTGAATTGGTGATCCCTTTAAGTTATTGCACTGGGGCCTTTCATCTCCTATTGCGGCAAAGGTCTTGGGCACTCTTCTTTCTGGACATTATGGCTAACGCTTCGCAAGGCAAACAGAATCAGCGACCGCTGCTTTTTGTTTGTATGAATACTGGTATGAATAGATAAGACGACACTACCTCCAGGGTAGGGTCACCGCCAAGACACGGGGAAACAGCCCTGAAATCCGGGCCAGGCAAAGATAAGCAATGCCTCGGGTTCCTGGCATAGCAACCAAGCTAAGCTGCAGTAGCTCAAGATCATCACGTCACAAGCACTGGAGCTTGTATCACCTGCCCCCGGGGAACCAACCGGGACCTGAATGACACCCTTCCCTTCTTCTACCTCCTCACCGTATCGTTTCACCCTTCTTCCTTCATCATCATCATCAATACAAAAAATGACAACAAAGGGTTTCTGTCTGGTCGCTGCTACGGCCGCTCTGTCGGGCGTTTCAGCTCTTCAGATCCCTCTCAACCTCCAAATCCCCAAGCTCTCATGGAGTCCCTCCGGTCATCATGATCTTCCTCTGGTGGACACCAAGGAGCTGCAGAAGAGCATCAAGCCTGAGAACCTCGAGGCGCGAGCAAAGGATCTGTACGAGATTGCCAAGAATGGCGAGGAAGAGTATGGTCATCCTACTCGCGTCATCGGAAGCGAGGGTGAGTTTATCACCGACATCGGCATTGCTTTATCATGAAATTCAATCAACTAACATCTTGTGACTCAAGGTCATCTCGGCACGCTGTCCTACATCCACGCTGAATTGGCCAAGCTCGGTGGCTACTACTCCGTCTCGAACCAGCAATTCCCTGCCGTTTCGGGCAACGTTTTTGAGTCGCGACTCGTTCTCGGCAATGATGTCCCCAAGGAGGCTGCGCCTATGGGTCTGACTCCTCCTACCAAGAACAAGGAGCCTGTCTACGGAAAGCTCGTTCTCGTCGATAACGAAGGATGCAACGAGTCGGATTATCCCGAGTCTGTCGAGGGAAACATTGCTCTCATCCTCCGTGGAACTTGTCCCTTTGGAACAAAGTCTGGCAACGCTGGCAAGGCGGGTGCTGTTGCGGCCGTTGTGTACAACTACGAGAAGGGTGATGTTCACGGAACTCTGGGAACTCCTTCTCCTGACCACATTGCCACTTTTGGTCTCGGTGGTGATGAGGGCAAGGCTGTTGCTAAGAAGATCAAGGATGGCGAGGAGGTCGATAGTATCGCATACATCGATGCTGAGGTCAAGACCATCTCTACTACCAACATCATCGCCCAGACCCGTGGCGGTGATCCTGAGAACTGTGTTATGCTCGGTGGTCACAGCGACAGTGTTGCCGAGGGCCCTGGTATCAACGATGACGGCTCTGGCAGTATCTCTGTGCTCGAGGTTGCCGTCCAGTTGACCAAGTACCGCGTCAACAACTGCGTCCGTTTCGCCTGGTGGGCCGCCGAGGAGGAAGGTCTCCTCGGATCCGATCACTACGTTTCTGTCCTTTCCGAGGAGGAGAACCGCAAGATCCGCCTCTTCATGGACTACGACATGATGGCCAGTCCCAACTTTGCCTACCAGATCTACAACGCCACCAACGCTGCCAACCCCAAGGGATCCGAGGAGCTGCGCAACCTGTACGTTGACTGGTACGAGGAGCAGGGTCTCAACTACACCTTTATCCCCTTCGATGGCCGCAGCGACTACGACGGTTTTATCCGTGGCGGTATCCCTGCTGGTGGTATCGCTACTGGTGCCGAGGGTGTCAAGTCTGAGGAGGAGGTCGAGATGTTTGGTGGAGAGGCTGGTGTTTGGTACGACAAGAACTACCACCAGATCGGTGACGACCTGACAAACGTCAACTACACTGCTTGGGAGGTGAACACCAAGGTAAGTCACATTCTATCATCACATGTTTTGAAAACGGTAATACTAACATAACACCTTGCAGCTCATCGCCCACTCTGTCGCTACCTACGCCAAGTCCTTCAAGGGATTCCCTGAGCGATCTACCGAGGCTACTGTCCAGACCGAGACATACTCTGACAAGACCAAGTACCATGGCAGCAAACTCTTTATGTAAGAACTGTGCATTGGGTTTTGTTTGACAGCATAGCATACATATCATTGTAGCATTCATAGCACACGCACTCCTAGTAATGGTTGATTAATTGATTGGATGGATATCTCTACGTTAATAATTGCAAATGCCCAGCTAAGCTAAATCGACTCCATGTAAAAAGTGAGAAAGAGGTAAAAATCATAACACATAACCAACAACCCAAGTGTAGATAAAAAAGATACCCGTCTAAATCCATCCCCAATCAATCCTTAAATGTAAGTAAAGTAGCCAGAGCTTGGCTGTAAAACTGATTTCAACCGAAACACCGACTTTGCATATTTGTCATCTTTATCTAGACGACTTATCGATCCACTGAGGAGAGGGGGGTTGGTTTCATCATATACTCGAGACAAAAGCCTCATCGCGCTGATGTAACATTGTACGGGGTGCCAACAAGCACACCACCGCTAGGAAACTCGCAGCTGCCGACCTGTGAGGGTGGCATGCCGGTGTAATACTCAAAGTCATCACGCAACTCCCTCAACTCTATAGGCAGAACGATTCTCGACAAAGCCTTTGGCGTAGTGAGGTTGGCGAGGGTTCCAGAGTATGGTGACGAAGAGGTAGTTGACCATGACGAGGCCGGAGGGCGGTGCCCCACATTGACGGGGGTGATCTCGGGGGATTCGGTGACTGAGACGGTCGTCTTGGCAGCCGAGGAACCGGATCCGGGTCGTGGTGTATGTCGCAATCGAGCTGAGAGGCCGACGTTGAATGTGAGGAGTCGAGTAACACGATGAGCGAGCTCATCGCGACTGTTCTTTGCATCTTTTTCTCCAGGGCTATTTTTTCCACCGTCCCGTCAGCATGATGCTCAATTAATCCAATTCCATTGTTCGACAACAAGTCCGTGTGCCAAGGCACGAAGTGGGAATTAGCAGGGTATGCCTGCATGTCTTGCTTTCCCATGTCTCGCCATTGCCTTGCTTTTTTATGTTTCCCTTTATTCCCTCCAAAAACACACACTTACCAGTTTATTATTGTCATCATCATAGCAATCGATAGGTTATGCCACCGGATCCTCGCGCAGAGCGCTCTGATGCGCTTCTCGAAATGCTTAGCGGCATCTTCGGGGCTGGACCTTGTAGATTCTTCGTCGACGGCGCAGCACAGCGACGAGAGGCGTGAAAATGCGAGGACGGTATCTGTGAGAGTCGCGACGAGGGTTTCGATAGAGATCCAGGCGGCGCGAGCGGGGATTGGGATTTGGCCGTTTTCGATGAGGCTGAGGGTTTTGTAGAATGCGTGTACGGAGGAGCGACACTCCTTAACCTCGCGTAGTAGGGCGTTGAGGACGAGGGTGTCGTGCTGTGGCGAAATGTTGAGGTCGCTGAGGATGTCGATGGCTGCAGCGCCAACCTCTAGGAGGCCTGTGATGGCGGTTGTAGTAGGGAGGCCGACGACGGCGAGGGGATCCATGTCGGCCTGCAGAGCGGAAGGCATCTATCGCGGTATCATCCAATAATTGGGTAAAAGCAAAAAACAAAGAAATTGGAGACAGACGACGTTCGTGAGGCTCAAAATTATAGAGAGAGAGTAGTTGTGAGTTGCAAATGAGAGTAAAGGCGGGATGGAGAAATCTTGGCGAAAGACAGCAGCCCAGCTTCTAGGCCTTCCCCCCCTTTGGCTTAAATGGGCCAGGCAGGGCCCCTGGGGCTGAATGGGGAGAGTGACAGACAGCTGGAGCTAGGAGAGTCGCCCGCGGGAGTAAACGAAGGAGCGAAAGTCCGAGAATAACCTAAGGGGGCGTGTGTAGAAAAAAACAGAAAAAGGGCTGATCCAAGAAAAACCAGGAACGGAAACTTTGGAGCCACTTGACGAGATTTGAGGTGAGGGGAATGACGACGAGTTGTTTGTAAGTTGAGTAAGTGAGGAGAAAGATGAGAGAAGTTGGGGGAGGAATAAGAAGATGGGAGAGAGCTACAGGGGAATGAAGCCACTGTAAGTTTGATGGAGGATTCTATTCTTAGTCTAGTACAGAGGTAGCCATGTAATGCTAGGTATGGGGAATTGTATGTATCTGTGCCAAAAGGCAAGCCAAGGTCTGGAAGAGACGGCACCAGGGAAAGAAAAAAAGGGTTCAATGGATTTGAACTGTGAACGGTGCCCATAGGTGAAGCCGTACTTCCGAGACAGTAACGGGCTGTTGTCCACTAAGAGGAGGAAGAGGGGGTGTGTGGTGCACTATATCTCGGGTTCTCTGTTTGATGATACGGCAGAAGCGAGAGAGGTAATAGTGAATGACATGCATTTATTTATTTTATTTATGAATTCAATTTTTTAGGGGGACTTATAGTGGGGTTACAATATAGTAGCTACTATCTGTATATAATTAAATATCAACTTGTTCTCTTTCTTATACATCTCTTCTATTACCATACTCTTTCTTATGTCTTCTCCCATCTACAGAGTATCCGTCTGCTGTTACAACCACCCCAGACTAAAAACTGGGCGTTTGGAAATGGTGGATGTCGAGATGCCGACTTGCCGGGGTCGATTGGGCGCGATCGGATACCGGCACGGCGCGGTGAGATGATGCTATCCTGTTCCACTTTTTATCTTTCCCTCTCTCTCTCTCTCTCTCTCTTGTCTTTTGGCAAAAAAAAAAGACTCGCTCTCATATATAGTGTTTGATACTATTTCGGCATATATATTCCGTCC
This sequence comes from Fusarium armeniacum, assembly GCA_013618295.1. Taxonomy (NCBI): domain Eukaryota; kingdom Fungi; phylum Ascomycota; class Sordariomycetes; order Hypocreales; family Nectriaceae; genus Fusarium; species Fusarium armeniacum. Next base: position 92,630 of record JABFER010000094.1, on the reverse strand, counting down.
GGCATTTTTTTCTGAACCCTTCGACTCGTGTTTTGTATGTAAAATTGAGTCATGATGACTGACAGACAATCCACCCTTTTGTTTTTACGAGCCGATATCCGAAAAATCTCTTCTGTCACCTGTCACCCTGTTACGTCCATGTCTTGTCTGTACCTGCGTGGCTTGAACCTCCCCCAACGTGGCTTTTGATAGGCAACCTACCATTTACTCTACTAGAGAGCTTACGTAGCTATGATATTACTGCAACATCACGGGCTGGCTTAAGCGCCCTTAACTACAGTATCTGTTACTTGACAACAAATTGTCCACGCTCATCATCACTCAAGTATACAAAAATGATCGTCCGACAATAACGGCTCTGACGGCACAAACTGAAACCCTTTTTAGTACAATGCGTAATTCCAATCTAATCCCGGGGGGGTTTTTGTTTAAGGCGGCTGTTTCACCGCCCGCAAAACCTACATTCAAACATCACTATGCAAGCAAAAGTAAACAAATCATTCAATAATTAAAAAAATCAAGACTCCATTTTCCTTTCCTATATGCCGTTTACCGTGCCGTGATATCCATGCTCGGCCCGAGATGATCTCGTCTGCGTATACTACTAGACCTGGACTATGGAGTATCATTTTACCTTACCCTTCCTTACCTGTAATACCCGGGGGACCCATTCTTTGATTCGTACGTATCCTACGTACACTTACTGACTTACACGCACGCGTCTTCCAGAGACGGGACGACATCAGTCTGTAGTACCTTACCTTAGCCTTCCAACAATCCGCTGTCAGAAATCAGTAGTAAAGGTGTTGATGACAGTTTAGCCTTCATCATTCCGCTGTCAAGAATCAGCAGTAGACGTATTGATGACAGCTAAGCTGACCCTTTTGTTCTACCAGAGACCAAAAGTCAAGCGCCATCCAATACCCTTTACTTACCTTGGCCTAGAGAATCTCCTCCGCTATATTCCTTTTTCGCGTTCCGCAGCGCGCGGGATAATTCCAGCAAGCGAGCCAGAATAGTCGAGACGACTGAATAGACTAAGTCAGGTGCAGGAGTCATATCGGCATCCCCCCCCTCGCCAAAGTCTTCACTGCCATTCGAGTACTCAGTCTCACCGCATAGAGTGTCCACTGCCTTCCTCGTCTGCTTCTTGGTCTCTGCTGTCCTCGCCATTGACAAAGTTAAAGCCAATACCTGTGAAACCAGAGGAATAGCGTCTCAGGAAGTAAGTAATAGCGGGTTGTTGATCAATAGGTGCTGGTGGAAAGTGTTGGAAAGTTCCTGGGCCAGGCTCTGGTGTAAGGAATCTCACCCCAGATGGTACCGCTGGCACTGATGCTGGAACTCGAAGGCCCCCATATCTCGGCCGCCACTCACGATCATTCCCTGGAAACTCTCCCATCGAGGGAATGGCAGCAGTGGCAAGGTGAGGCTCGTTTCTAAACCAAGGGGTCTGTCCCTCCAAGGCATGGTGCTTGTCAAGGAGCGCTTCACGACGAATAGTCAGCATGTCTCTAAACTCGTCCCTAACAATGGCAGCAAAGGCCGAGATGATGTGATTCTCGGTGACCATGAAACGCTGCTGCTCCAGCTTTCCTACCAAGTGGTAGAAAAGAGGCACAAAGCCGGGTTCCAAGTCTACAAGACCCGCTGGCAACTCACCTTCGTTGATGTCCCGTTCAAACTCCGCACTCGCCTTGCACTCTCTGCATCGAGCGCCGCCGCCAGGCATGATTGCTGGGACTGACGAGGGCGGGCCCTCCTTGGGGATGGGTATAGTCAGAGCAATTCTCCCGCAGTCGACGCACTCCAAGGAAGCGCGGCACATGGGACACTTGCGGTTCTGGGATGGGTTGGAATCTTCATTCAGCATACAACATTGCTGGCACAGAATGTGACCGCAAAGAAGGACCTCGCCGCGAGTTGGGTCTGCGCCCTCAAGGTCGCTCTCACGCTCCGGGACGGGAGGGAAGCTGGTGACTGCAATGTCCTCCATACAGATGGGGCATTGAATGTGAGAGTCCGAGTTGGGTTGAGAGGGGTCGTTGTTGATGTTGATACCCTCCTCGATACGGGGCCAGAAATCCTGAATGGAAGACATGATGTCGGTAGTAAAGTAGGTACTTACTAGAAAATTGTTGGCGGGTAAGATAGATTCTTACTGTGAGATGTTGCAAAAGTGCGTGGATGTTGTGGTGATGGTTGATTACCTCAAGATGTTGTGAGTGATGTGAATGATTTCAAGATTCTTACCAGAAGAAAGTGAAGTCGTTTTGATCGAGTGGTGTCAGTGCAATCAAGATGTAATCAAGATGTGTGATGAGATCGGGATGAGAAACAATGGGATCATCTACCTCCTTTATACTGATTAGTTGACTGTGAATGTTATCGAGATATTGGTTTGAGAACAAGAACAAATATTGTGTTCCTCAAGCTGTAAGTGTATTCCATTGTGATAAACAAAGTGTCCTAGTTTGACAATGATCTCTCGGTGTGTTCTGCATAACGCAACTCAATTGAACGAGAACATGCACCAGTTCAACTGAACAATGTCACACGTTGTTCAAAGTTCTCAACTAACAAAGGCCGGACCAATATAGCATTATCGTCTTTACTGTTGTGCTTCTAGGTTTGCATGGGTATTTCTTTTTACAGAGAGATGAATGTCTCGCCAACAAATAACATTCTTGTCTATTCTCAAATTCAAGCAAATCTCGTCTCATATGAATCTACTGCTGAGCTGCCTTGATCTCCTCCTCTCCCTTTTTCCTCTCAATAGCAATAATCTCCTCCACCGTCTTGGTGCTAACTCCATTTCCAAAGTATTTCTCCGACAGCTCCACGCAACGAAGGTTGGCAGAAAGCTTGTTCATCGTCTCCATCCACTCATCCGTAGGATCACTGTCGTAGACAATACCACCACCGGCCTGCATGTATGCCACACCGTCCTTGACAAGCATTGTTCGGATAGCAATACACGTATCCATGGACCCTTCGTCAACATAGATCTTGTCCTGCAGCTCACTGCTCTCGTCGACGCGAACAATGTCGTATCCGAACCATCCAGCAGCTCCGGCATAGATTCCTCGCTTCTCCTGCTCCAAGTCGTAGATCAACTCCATGGCTCGAATCTTGGGTGCGCCAGAGACGGTACCAGCGGGGAAGATAGATCGTAGGGCGTCCCAGCGTGTGCATTCGGGCCGCAACACTCCTGATACCTCAGAGGTGATGTGCTGAACGTGGGAGAAGCGATCAATTCGCATAAGTTTGTCGACCTTGACGGTCGTAGGGTGACAAACCCGGTTCACATCATTTCGAGCAAGGTCGACCAACATGACGTGCTCAGCGCGATCCTTCTTGGATGCCAGAAGTTCAGCTGCCAATCTGTCGTCCTCAGCCGCACTCTTTCCACGGTGGATTGTTCCGGCGATAGCGTGGTTGACGATACGGGGTCTTGATCGAGCCTCGGCTGCTGAGTATCCGAATCGAGAGTCCGAAGGTAGAGGTGCATAGCCATCAGTCTTCATCAGACACTCTGGCGAGGCACCGACAATGTGGAAGTCTGCACATGACAGGAAAAAGACATATGGTGAGGGATTCAAGGTCCGGAGAGTTCTGTAAATGTTAAAGGGGTGAAGCTGTGTGCTACGACGGAACCGTTGTGAGGGCACGGCCTGGATGATGTCGCCCTTGACGATATACTTCTTGAGCTCTGTAACAAAAGTCTCATAACCCTTACGACCGACGTTTGATGAAAACTGTTGATCAGACTCGGACTGCGTTTCAAGTGTCTGCTTGGGCAGGGGAGTCTCGGGCTGGAAAATGATGTCGAGAGTCTTTTTGAGGGTCTCACAGGCTTCGTCGTAGGCGGGTTGAAGATCGTCGGAGGGGTTCTTTGGTAGCTTCATGTGTGTAACAATAGTGAGTGTCGAACGGAAGTGATCGAGAGCGACAATGGTGTCGAAGAGCATAAACAAAGCCTCGGGAATCTTGAGGTTGTCTTTTAGCGGTCGCTCCGTCTTGGGCTCAAAGTACTTGATGCAGTCGTAGGAAACATAGCCAACGGCACCTCCGGATAAGGCGGGTAGTCTTAGCGAGGGAATATCGAGAACACGGTCGTGAGAAAGCTCGGCCTCGAGGGTCTTGAGAGGGTCGCCAGAGTGTTGGTAGCCATCGCCGGTAGCCAGCACCTTTCGAGGGTCTAGAACAAAGACTTTAGAGATTGCCCACCATGGTTGGTTGCCCTTCAGGAAAGTAGCTTACTGGCACCGATAAAACTGTATCTTCCGACGGTCTCTGTGCTACCTGTGGCACTCTCGAGAAGGAATGAGTACTCTGCGGTTGCGCTGCGAGTTGTGAGTCAGAGGATGGTATTTGCCATTGGTAGCATTGTGGTTCTTTACCCAGAGGATAGCTTCAGGTAGATAGTAGAAGGAGTCAATAGATCGGCAGGGGCGGATGCGCAAACGGGGAGAAGCGTGGGCTGAGTAGATGGCGTCCATTCTTGATTGTAAGCATTTCGAGCTTCATCGGCAGTTGGCCGTATATCGAGCTGGCAGAGAAGTTTAGAATAATCCATGGCTACAGAGAGATTGAAAGATGGTGACAATGAAAGAGAGCATGTTCGTACCTGTGCTGCACACATCCTTTCTTATAATTTGATCCTCAAGGGTCAAGTGTCTTCTTTTTTGGTGGCTTGAGAACAAAGAAGGAAGAACAATGGAAGATTGTCTTGTTGGTGGATGTGACGCTGGTGTTTGCTTCGGAGTCACTTTTTGTCAATTGCCAATTGTAGACGCCAATTGTTAGTGGGGGCGGGGCAGGCCGATAGCGGTTGTTTCGTGTTGTAAGGCCTGACTGAGTACTACCACCTCGATGAGCAGTCCCCTGGTTTAGGGTAGCCATGATGAGATGCAGTGATGCCTTGCGCTCAAGGCCACAACCGGTACTCAAGCTCGCTTCCGTATGCAGCCTAGCGCGTAACTGCTCTGGTCTTCCTTCACCCAAACCATCTACAGACGGAATCTCGTGTTTCGGTACGTCACGTCACACTCGCTCAAACACGATTATTGGTAACTTTTCTCAATTCCACTCGTTTTTTACTGAGAAGCGCCATTGTCGCCCATTCATTCACAATTACTTCCTTCAAAATTCGAAATCATGCCTTCCGACCAGCATGAGGACTCGGTCGAGCCTACTGGCGATGTCGAGATGACCGAGACCAACCAGAACACGCAGGAGACACCACTGGAGAATACCCAAGAAGATGGCGAGGGCGAGCAGAACGAGAATGCGGACGAAACAGCCCTTGAGATTGTCGATTCCAAAATCGCCCAGCCTAGAATTACCTTTGCCAATTACCTTATGAGCCCTATTGTCACTCTTCTCATCGGCTCAGGCGACCAATCTATCCTCTCAGCGCATCAGGGCCTTTTGACACAAAGTCCTTATTTCAAGGATATCTGCGATCGCTTTGTCGAGGACGGCAGCGTTAGTAACTCAACCCCCCAAAATCAACCCTCTCTAACCCCCTGCAGCCCCGTCAGATTGAGCTCCCCGAATACGACATCGACACTGTCGGAAGCTTCCTCGAGTACCTTTACACGGGCGAGTACTTCCCCAAGAAGCTCCCCGGCCAGCGCGTCCTCGAAACCGACCCCGCGATCCCCTCGATCGACGACAGCGGCGACCAGCTCCTCAAGCACGCCCGTATCTACACCCTCGCCGAGAAGTTTGGCGTCGAAGGTCTCAAGACACTCTCCAGCTCCAAGATCCACTGCGTCAACTCGACGGCCAAGGGCGAGATCGCATACGCTCGTTACGTCTACGCTTTCACCAGCAACGACGACATCACAATTCGCGCACCCGTCGCGAGCTTCTGGGCCACGCGCTCGCATACCCTGCGTGCCGAGGCCGAGGACGAGTTCAAGGCTCTGTGCTTGGAGCACCCCCAGTTCGGATACGATGTTCTCAGTATATGTGACGACTCTGTAATGGAGGAAGTATTTGCTAACAATTCTCAGCCCGCGTCTTGGACAACAAGCTCAAGCGAGAGCGCAACGACAAGATGCACCCTGCTACCAGCAGTGCCCGAAAGCGCGCCCGTCACAGCAGTGGCTCGCGTGCCGATTAAGCAGAGTCATGATCTGTATTACTGGCGTATTTCGAATCTCTTTTGTCTTTTTTTGTACTTTAATACTATTTGGCATATACCCGGCTGTTATATGCAGCTTCTTCAAAGAAGGGATACTGGGACCACAGGGAACAAGATCAAAAGAGCCTTTGGAATTTTGTATCTTGATCAACCAAAGATTTCTCGGAAGCCTTTCTTTTTTCCGAGTTGCACATTGTCATGGCAAGGAGTTTTCTTGAATTCTAAAGGGGAAAACGGTTTATTTTGTTCATTTGATGACAGTGTGTCATGTTCATGAAGATTTTGGCTGTGAATTCTTGACATACTTGGTATGCTGCCCATGCGTAACAAGCTTCAAAGTCCCATCCGCCTCAACTTTGAAAATCTTTATCGACGAAAAGGCAACACTCCCACCAACTTTATCCGCCGTCGAAACGATCTCCACCGTGTCCCCCAAGCGCGCTGTGCTGACGTAGCTGATGTGCATATCCACACTCGCACCCGTAGTCTCCCTCAGATCCCAGCTCGCGATGGCCAGGCCTGTGACAAAGTCGATGATGGTGGCTGATACAGCTCCGTGCAAATTTCCGCTGCTGTTCAGATGGTTCTCGTTGAGCGTCATACGTGTGGTGACGACGCCTTGGCTTGCTCCGATGAGTTGCGCGGGAGCCATTATGAAGTTGTAGATGGGACTTTTGCTGCGTAGACGGTCCATGAGGTTTTGGACGTGGGCGGTTCGCATCGCCTGCGAGGAGTCGACATCTGGGGTTTGCACGCGAGTTGAAGGTGGTTCGGACATTTTGAGATGAAGTCTCAAGTATTTTTCTTACAAGATGTTTGTTAATTTGATATGTGTTATTTGTTTCTCAAGTGTAAGTCGAGCCACTCAAGTCGAATTGAGCTGTTTAAGAGAAATTTCCTCATCGGGCAATTCCCGCCCCCCTTTGATGAATATCCTCTCTTCTCTGCATACCTACAACTCTCTCTCAAGCCTTTTCAAAAACATCGTTCAAGTAATCAAAAGCACCCAGAGGAACACCCTGCGTGCGCATGATACAATACGCAGACGTGAGGTGAAAGTGAAAGTTTGGAATAACGTATTCACTTATATACCTCTGTCCCGTGAAGCGGAAATTGCCCATCTTGGTATCCATGATGATCTCGATATCTTCCTTGCCGTTGATGAGATTCGGGTCCACGTTCTCCAGGATTTCGACTGTTTTGGCGATGCGGTCTTGGAGTTGTTCAAATGTTTCTTCGTTATCTTCAAAGATGGGGATGTTGGGGGCGCCGAAGCGTGATGCGACGAATTTGGCTGTGTTGGAGCAGGATTGCACTTGGTAGGGAAGACTGATACATGTTAGCTGGATCTTACCGACTCCATATGAGGCGAAAACTTGCCCTCTCATATCAGAAATGAGACGGTATGATAGCATTTCTTCATGTCTTAGACTCTTTTCTTCACAGAACTTGGCGCCTTTTTGGAGCATGAAAGAAAGGTTCTTAAGGTACTTGACCAGTACAGGGATACTTTGTTGGTAGAGCGTGGTCATCTTGGTTGTCTTGATAAAGGTAAAAGTAAGCAGAATGGTTTCTCTTGGATTACTGAACGTCTGGTTACATGGATGCCACTTTATATACTGCTTCGGAAATACCGGTTCGCTATTTGTTCAATACCATGCTTGGTTGTCACACCCTAGACAGCTTACAATATAGCAGGGTACGGCCATAGATCTCTTAGTGTTGACTGTACTATTAGCGCTTACTTTCTACGTACAATCAGCCTTTACTATAAACTCAAGACCTTCTCATTTTGGTTGAGTTCAATTCTTGAAGGATTTCGTATTCGGCTTATATCAGTTCAGGAAGAGATGTAAGCTGATGTTGCATATGATATCATGATACAAGCCATTGCCGATGCTTGAGGTCAAGACTTCATAACAGGAGTATTGTAATGGTTCTTTATCATTGCTCAGATATTCAGACAGAGGGAGCTGCATCTTCAGTTCTATACATCTATGCCGCTTGCTCAAAATCAACCGTCAGTCCAGGGAGAAGCTCAATAGACTTGGGACTATCCTTTGTGCCCAAAAGAGTCAATTTGATCTCTGCCTTGCCGTTTCCACCCTCAAGTGTCGACAGAACAACCTTGTTGCTTCCCGAGTTGGGCCCAGCAGGAAGATCATATGGCCACGAGTACCAATTTCCTTCAAGAGCCTTTTGGTTGTGAATAGCGTCATAAACCGGTTTGTACGTCGTGATATCCTTCTCTGGCAGTAGAATAGTAACTCGTGAAACGCCCTTGGCATGAGAAGGATGCTTTGTGTATTGATGCAACCCATCACCACCATCTGCCTTGAACGGTGATCGCAGATGCCTCTCCGTCTCATCAACGCACCAAAAAGGAATCGTGCCTGGGAAAATTCGACCACCCTCTGGATTAAGAGCCACCGAAACAAGACACTTCATCAAGACGCCATCAGGTCTATGTCTCTGAAGAGAAGTGAGATTGCCGTACGTGATCCCATTCCCAGCATTAGCGACTCTCTTTTGGAGAGCAGCATAGTCGGCTTCACTGTTGAGAGTATGAGCCCAATCGGCAATCTTTCCCTCTTGGAGATTTCCCCAGCGATGAGCGCGGCGCTTCTCTGGGTCGACGCCTTCTACGAAAGCGATGAATTCGAGATATGTACCGTCTGCGAGATGGATGAGTTTGTTTACTGTGAGACCGTCTGCGTGGGCGCCGCCGTCGATGACGAGGAGCGAGTCTTTGAGGTTGTCTGTGACGGATTGGAGGGTTTGGTACGAGACCAGGATTGCAAAGTGATCGAGAATTGGCAGTGACATTTTTGATGATAAAGAGTACGGTTGATGATGGAGTGTTTGTTTGGGGTTTGTGAGAGTGTAAGAAGAGGCTATTGCGGGGATTCGGAGTTGGTTCGGGAGGAGCTCCGACTTGCATGTCTAAGCCGAATTGAAGCCAATTCTATTTCGTAGCAGCAATGGAGATTATTATACGAGTATCACGATATCATCATCTAGATTGACTATTTGAGGTATCTAATACTGTATCATCAGGTGAAATGGCATTGGATCATTTGCCGTCACTCATTTAGCCATCAAGGTAAAGAAAGAAAAAAGCGATAGTTATACATAATATGGCAAAAAGTAGTGACAAATATGAACATGCTTAACAGGGTATCTGAATTAGATCCTCAACGTCATACACTGCTCCTGCATCTCAAGACGATTAATGCCCCATCTAAACTTTGGCAGACGAAGTCTACCACTGCTGGCACAAACTAATACAAAGTTCAAAGCTTCGCAGATCTGCAGAACACCAACATCTCGTTAGATTGCGTTTCAGTCTCGCTTGAATCTCATCAAAGATTCTCTTCAACGGCCCCTTAATCGACAGTTCCTGCGTACAATACTCCTCCACCGACTCGGTCCGTCTCAAATCCCACACCTGGCCTGTCGTTCTGGCCGATACAACTATAGCATCTCCATCTGGAAGCTCAAACGGGAAAAGAAACATGGGTGCCAGATAATTGACGCCTATGATGATCTCGGCTGCTTGGCAGTCGCCGCATTTCTCAGCTACCACGCCCCCTTCCGAGAGCGTGGGCGGAAAGTTTCTGATTTCCTCGATGCTGGTTGGCATGGGCATGCCGAAGTGGGAATGAAGACAATCTCTGTGAAGAGGAAATACGACACGGCAGGTTGGACAGGATATAGGTAGATCGTTTGCGACTTGGAGGTCGATCAGCATCATGGCGCACTTGCTGCCGAACATATGTCCACAGGGTAAAATGCGAGCTCTGTGCGAAAAATTGGACATTTCTGCATCGTAAGTGTGTTCATGCTGGAAGACTGTCATTTTGTCAAGACACATTCCACATTCGAGATGGAGATTGTCGTAGGAGGATGGGTCTTGTAGGAGTGCATCTCTGAGGACGGGCCAATAGGTGCTACTGAGTTCAGATCGACTGGCTGAAGGTGAAGGTTCCGGGTTGAGGATGTTGTTTATAGACATTATGTCTGTAGATTGAAGAGCCATTTTGGCAAGTTGTTGTTTAGTTCAGGTATAGTAGATGAAAATAGTAAGTTGTAGTGAGATAATACAAGATTGATGAGAATTCTATTTCTTATCATGGCCAAGACTGTGATTCAACTACGCTCTTAGTCCTGAATTCTTGTTGTAGTCTGTGAACATATTCATCAACAAAGGCATTCGTTATTCACAATCCTTTATTAATTGAAATGATCGTGAAGAAGTTTTGTTCACTACAACCATTGTTACTGCCATTGTATTCTTCAACAAAGAGTCTCTGCCAATGTATCAGAACAGCCTCACAGTTAGAACGATCTGTGAAGCTATGTTACTCAAGCAGTGTGATTCAGAAACAACTAGAAAAGAACCATTGAGTTAAATTCTTTCCTAATCATGGCGTACAGTATCTGCGTTGGGTATCGAGAGAAGGGAGATGATTCGTCACATATTCTAGTCATCTACACACGTTTCTACTGCCACTGGGATAGAAACTCTATGATAAAATCCCCAAACACCGTCCCTACTAAGATAATTAAGATCTCAGGGACTGAAAACTGAAAGAAAAGATATGTTCTTATGAGCGCAATTACCCTGTGCCTTTGACTTCATAGAAGTTGTCAAAAAGCCTGACTACAACATCCCTGTTTCATGTTTAAGCCACAACTAGATAGATTATACCCAGCGTTTAACAAAAAACACCGAAAGATTGAAGTTAATGCCCTTTCGAACTGGGGCTTGGAAAAGGGTATAAATAAGCTCTTCTCCCCGTTCTTCTGATCACCCTTTCTGTTCAACAAACCAACTTGGTCTTCCAACGGCAACAGCATCTTGAACGCAAACAACCACACTCTACAATCAGGATCTACAAAACGTCTACACGATCATCAACTCACAGATGAACTCCCCACAGTACATTCTATCCACCAACAGTCTTCACAATGACTTCCACCAACAACACCCCCACCATCTGCGTGACCGCGGTCACCGGTGAAACCACTTTTCTTCACAACCCCAACACCTTCTGGCCCAGCGTTAAGCAACGGGTCGAAAGAGATGAGTTGAACCTCCAAACTGATGCACTGCCATGTGTTGACTGCCAAGGGCTAATGTTCAGCCGCCCAGGTCAAATGCAGCACAGTCCTTGGATTCTCCCCTGTGGGCACATGCTGGGCTACAGCTGCCTGGAGAGATTGGCCCAAGGTAAAGGTTTCTCTGATGAGAATCTAGCCTTTCTATGCCCCGTGTGCCATTCCCTTCCTTCCTACGAGTGCGGACACTGGGCTATTGGTATGCAAGCCCCTCTCGACAAGGAATCACTTTCCTGTGTTCCCCCTGTTCTATCCGAGGGCGGCCTCACAGCTAGAAAATGCGGCCTCTGCGAAGGTAAGTCAGCTCTTGAGAAGCTCTGCGCAGTTGCAAAAGTCGACCCTCCTGACATCGGACGAGGAAAGAGGATGAATCTGAGCATTCTCGCCGAACCCTTGTCCCTTTACATTGTCTACCAGGAAGATCGTTGCAAGGTGGTCGACCGCAGCGACAACGAAGTCTGGCATCAAAAGACGGTGGAGTATGAAGGCATTCCTGAGACTGTGAGGGAGTGCTGGGAGGGGTATGTCAAGGGCTGGTCTGAGCAGGTTCAGCAGCTATGGTTCTATCCCAATCCGAGTCTCTTTTCTCTTCGTGCCTCTGAGGCTGACAAGCCGAAGGAAGAGATGGGCTTCTGGGAGAGGGTCTGGGGGTAGTTGATGAGTTAGAAGGGGGGTGTTATGGGGTAAATGGTGGGTTGGGAGGGAGAGATGGATTTCTTAGAGTACCAAGGGTAAGCGATAGGGTTTGAAGGCATGGAAGGGAAAGTTTATAGAGGCAAGCACTCTCTAAACATGTTTTTGAGGGTATGGAAAATTGGTCTCGAAAGGTTCGATTTGAAGAGGCAGGTACTCAATAAAATTGAAGTAAACATCAAAACCCCCAAAGTATTTCCTAGTGACATGCTCATAATCCCATTAAGTTCGCCCTGTAGATGAAGTTATCCCCCCATCAACCACAATCTTTTGCCCCGTGATATACCTCGTCTCATCCGCCGCCAGAAACACCACAGTATTAGCAACATCCCACGCATCTCCCATCTTCCCCATCGGAACTTGTCCCTCTCTCATTCTACAAAACTCTTCATACCCTCCTGGTGCGGCAAACCTCTGCGCCAAGCTCTTCGTGTAAGGCGTATCCATAAGTCCCGGGACAACAGCGTTAAGTCGTACGCCCTTTGGCGCATACATAACCGCCGTGGCCTTGACAAATTGGAGTATCGCCGCTTTGGTCGTATTGTAGGCTACTTGCGGCTTGCCGATGTATCGAAGTCCAGCGATACTCGAGATGCAAATGATTGAACCACTTCCTTGGGATTCCATTATAGGAAGAACGTGATGGCATGCCAGATAGACGCTTTTGAGATTAATATCCATTTGGGAATCCCATACGTCTTCTGCCATGGATGCAGGATCTCCTGGCTGAGATTGACCAACGCTTGTTAACAGGATATCAATCCTTCCATGTTTCTCCATACAAGCGTCGACAAGAGCCTTGACGGATGCAGAGTCTGTAGCATCTGTAGCGATGATGTCGCATTGTCCGCCTTGTTCTTGGATGGTTTCTTTCGTCTTTGTAGTCGAAGCGATTGTTCTGTTTCCGCCAAAGATGATGGCTCCTTGTCGTGCAAGGGTTACGGCGCTTGCTGCACCGATACCCCAGCCTTCGGTGTTAGTTTGACCGAGGCCGATGACGAGAGCTACTTTGTTTTTGAGATCGAGCATGGTAACTAATAATGAGACAGAATACAATACTGATAGAAAGTGTATTGGAATTCTAGTTGTACTAATTTATTCGTATTTTATATCTGATGTTTTGCTACTCATCGGGACTCTCCCGTCACTTAGACGGGACACGTCCGGGGATTGCGTGATGACCGGCGCGGGGTTACCCCGTTTACAACTCAGTCAACTTATTCAGGGAAGCAATAAATAATCACTGACCACACTCGTCAATTACAATACTCCCAAATCCATTAAAAGTATCAAAATGACAGACTTAAACAATAACCCCATCAACCCAGACTATGACCTTGACAAGCCCATAACTTCCAAAGTCGGCCTGCGTCAAGGTCTCGCATCATACGGCGACCCTCACTTCTCACTCTTCCTCCGCAAGGTCTTTATCAAAGCTCTTGGTTACAGTGAAGATGCCCTCTCACGACCAATTATTGGTATCGTCAACACATACTCCAGCTTCAACCCTTGCCATGCCAATATTCCCCAGCTTATCGATGCTGTAAAGAGAGGTGTGCAGCTCAACGGTGGATTGGCGATTGACTTTCCTACCATCAGTATTGCTGAGTCGTTTTCGTCGCCGACGAGTATGTATTTGAGAAACTTGATGAGTATGGATACCGAGGAGATGATTGCCGCGCAACCTTGTGATGCCGTTGTCTTGATAGGAGGTATGTTATTTATCTTGTTCTCAGGTGATGGATGATATCCACTAAACGCTCGAAGGTTGCGATAAAACTACACCTGCTCAACTTATGGGTGGTATTTCTGCAAACAAGCCTATCCTCCATCTCGTCACTGGCCCCATGATACCTGGTAGTCATCGCGGAGTACGCATCGGAGCTTGCACTGACTGTCGTAACAATTGGGCCAAGTACAGAGCTGGAACTCTAGATATTGAGGATATATCAGCCATCAACGATGAACTAGCACCAACTGTAAGTCTCAAACTCAGTACACACTCTCATACCTGACAAAACAAAGGGCGGAACTTGTGGTGTTATGGGAACAGCATCTACCATGGCAGCCATACTCGTCGGCCTAGGTATGATGCCCTTTGCTGGCGCCACAGCCCCAGCTGTATCAGCCTCAAGACTTCGTATCGCAGAGGCAACTGGTGGACTGGCTGTAGCTGCTTGCAAAGATGTTGAACGGCTACGACCACAAACTTTGCTAACACGAGATTCTTTCTTGAATGCTATTACTGTTCTGCAAGCAATTGGTGGTTCGACAAACGCCGTGGTTCATCTCATGGCTATCATTGGGCGACACCCAAAGGTAGCGGGGACTATCACGTTGGATACCGTTGATGAGATAGGTCGCAAAACGCCCTTGTTGGTTGATCTGAAGCCAAGTGGTGATAACTACATGACTGACTTCCACAACTCAGGTATGTACACTTTCTTTCATGTGTCTGCTCCATCTGACTAACAATCGCAGGCGGAATGCTCGCTTTGTTTCACCAACTCAAGCCCCTTCTTCATCTCGACGCTCAAACAGTCACCGGCCGAACCCTCGGTGAAGAAATCGCCAACCAATCCCTCATCCCCGTCCCACAAGAACTAAGCGTCATCCAACCCTTTGACAAGCCCCTGTATCCATCATCTTCCCTGGTGGTCCTCCGAGGTAATTTAGCCCCAGGAGGCGCCGTCATGAAAGCGAGCGCCTCCAAGTACAGACATCTACTCCAGCACACAGGTCGCGCAGTCGTATTTGCCAACTCTGCAGACATGGCCGAAAGGATAGACGATCCAGATCTCGACGTCACTCCCGACAGCGTCCTCGTGCTCCAAAACATCGGCCCTGTTGGAAACCCTGGTATGCCGGAAGCAGGCATGATTCCGATCCCGAGAAAGATTGCAGCGCAGGGTGTTTTGGACATGCTGCGGTTGTCAGATGGTCGTATGAGTGGTACAGCTGGCGGGACGATTGGACTACACATATCGCCAGAATCAGCAGACCCGAAATCGCCGCTTGGTATTGTCAGAGATGGCGATCTCATCACTTTGGATGCCGAGAAGAGACAATTGTCTGTTGATCTCTCAGACGAGGAGATTTCTCAAAGAGTTCAGGAGAGAATCAAGAGTTTTGAACAGAAGGATGCAGAGCCGTGGGTGAAGAGGGAGGGGATGAGAGGGTATCGGGGATTATACATGCGGAGCGTGAACCAAGCAGAGCTAGGTGCTGACTTTGACTTTTTGACGGCTGAAGGTCCTTCAAGGCAATGAAGTATTATTATCGGTATCATAGTTCAGTCGGATAAGTAGGGATAAAGTCCTGGAACAAGTCTCGCACAATATTATCAACGTTGATAGAATCCGTCTCCTCAAAGTATCCAGCGAATGAATCGTTAAATATGCAATCATCAAACGGATTCTGCAAAAAGCCCATACCATCTGTGTTCATCAAAGATGTATCCATAGATGCATTCTGTAGCCCTAGCCCTGAAACATCCAATACTTCGGTTGGAGCAGGACCATGGTTGATAGCTTGCGGCACTGAACGACTATTCACTCCATTCGATAGACCATTTTGATCACTGAGATGCCGAATAATCGACTTGCCAAGTTCATCCAAGATATCCCTACTGCGCTTTGCCCCAGACCAGTGTTCACCTGTGGCACTCAATACGCTGAGGGATATACTCAGATCAGCCATCAAGACGTCTATTTCTGTTGTACGAGCAATATCCGGTACGACTTTTATGCAGTACAGAAGAGTGATTGTGCTCAGAACAAGACCGTGGAAAGTAGTCCAATTATGGACGAGAAGATCCTTTTTGTAAAGCTGATCAAATAATTGTATACTCTCGCGAGCACTCTTGTGGCACTGTACTAGAGCTTCGTTGGAGGGTTTGGGGATACCGGGGCTTGGTCTTAGGAGAAGCATTCGAAGACCATGATATCGTATATGGCATGTCGTTCGTAGATAGAGAGCTGAAGGGTCATTTTGGTTTGGTGTCTGGCCTGCCCATTCGTCTAGTTGGTGTAGCATGGTGGTTTGCCAATCGTTTATATCAACGACTCTTGGGTAGGCATATCTTGGTGAGTCCCTGGTTATACTCTGCGCGATATACTTGATCTCCGAATTTAGTTTGGCGGCTTTGAAGAGATGAATAGCAAACGCCATCTCACTCGAAGTTTCCGTAGTGGTCTGTTGATACGGTGTAGCAAGTTGCTCATCTGACAAACCAATAGGCATCTAAAACCGTCAGTCTTCACTCATTGTCTCAAACATGCATCAACACTCACTCGTAGTTCACAGCCCTCATCTCGTATCCCAATAGGTCTTCCCATCATGGTAGCAATAACACGATCAAATGTATAAATCACCCAAAATATACGCGCTCTCATTTCCTGCTCCAACAACGAAATGCCAGCCCCCGCGCTGATATTTCTCTGCAGTCCGAGGTCAAGCAGGGCAGCTATGCAGTGGTAGTTCAAATACCACACGTTCAAACGAATAGAAGGGCTGTGTATTGTAAACACTAAAAGTAACAAAAGACACTGTGCGCCTTGTAACGAGTTCTCCAGGTTCAAATCATCGAGATATTGAAGCGCAGAGAGACAGTATGACTCTGCTGGGATGCGAGCTCTGAGGCGGTCGGACAATACAGCAGAGCCGATGGCTAGAACCATGAATATCTGAAACCGTACTACTGGGTCCTGATTGTCTTGTTCATATACCTGTTCTAGCATGTTGTCGAATGTCGGACGGTGAAGGATGGGGTACTGCAGATTGATAGCGCTGAAGTAGGCGTCGCATAATTGCATCGCCATATCTCTTGATGGTAACGGCAGAGGTCCTTGAATAGCCTCGACCAATTTTGTAGGAAATGGGGTATTTCTACCCCCACGACCGAGTCTTTCATCCTGTTTCGAGACAGAATCAAGCATGACTCTAGCTAGGAAGTAACCACTTGAAGGACCGATGTATCTTGGGTCTTGGTTCGTTCCAAGAGATACCAGTCCTATCTCGTGAGTTATAGCACCAGCTCCCGTTGATCTCACTGGCTGATTGGTATCAGATATATCGACATTGCTTGTTTGTGCAGGTGGCGATACTGTTGCTGTTATGTCTTGAAGAACGGTATCATCCGAAGCTTCTTGGATATCCGAGGGAGCGTCCTGGGACAAGTCTACGTCTGGACATCTCGATTTGACAATAGATTCTAGCCAAGCTATCCGATTCTTCAAAGTCGATATGTATCTATAATATTAATTGGTATGTCGTGCTGAAGAATGGTGGTGCTCACTCTCGAGGTAGGTCTTTCAGACGAGCTGATTCTCCATCTGTACAGGCAGCCCCAGCGTTACGGCAATTCTTACACGTCGGTAATTCTCCATCACACTATAGACAGTTAGTCCACAAATGTTTGTTTAGTTCATAGGATGTGAGTAGGTACCTTGATCTTTCTTCTTTGGCAACGGAGACAGGCCATGCGGAGTCGGGGATTCTTCCGGCTTGTCTGACCACTCCTCCTCGCACGCGTTTGTCTCGTATCACCTCCGTCGTTATTATTTTCCGACATGGTGACAAACAGTGTTTGATGTAGGTTGTGAAGTTGAACAATGGGGAAATCCCGTGCTGCATTTGGAAGCGCGGGGAGATGCCGCTAGTAACAAAATGGAGAAACGGGGTTTGCCCGCTAGACATAATTAAGTAGCTCACTCTCTCACTCAGTCAATCATTCATTCTCACTTATAAGAAGACCATCATCTTCATCAACTTATTCAAGAGTAAAACATAAAGTAACAAACACCAAACAACAAAACACTTACAAAACAAATAACCATTTCTGTCAAACAGGCCATCACCACCATGGCAGAAGAACAATCATCCCAGAAATTCAACATCGCAGCCTCAGAAGCCGAACGCTTTGTCCGAGATGTCCTCAAAGGAAACGGCATCCCCTCGGAAAATGCTTCAATCATCGCTCGATGCCTCATAGCAGCCGACTTGCGAGGTGTTGATACCCATGGCATGAACCGTATACCTTCATACATGGAACGCATTCGACAAGGTGCCCTCGACGCCAAGGCCCAACCCATCCTAACCCAAGTAACTCCCGCAGTTGCTCAGGTCGATGGTAAAAATGGATTCGGTTTTGTAGCCGCCCATAAAGGAATGGCTGCTGCGATCGAGTCGGCACGCGTCTTTGGTATTGGAATGGCGAGCATCAAGCACTCTAACCACTTTGGTATGAGTGCCTGGATCGTGCAGCAGGCCCTTGATGCCGATATGATGAGTCTTGTGTTTACAAACTCGAGCCCTGCTCTTCCTGCTTTCGGTGGCAAGAGTAAGCTCATGGGTGTTTCTCCTATTGCCTGTGGTGCGCCTGGTAAAGGACCCATGGAGAACTTCATCTTGGACATGGCACCTTCTGTTGCAGCACGAGGAAAGATTTACAAAGCAAAGCGACGAGGTGAAAAGATTCCTCTGGATTGGGCTCTCGATTCAGAGGGAAGACCTACGGATGATCCCGAGGCTGCCCTTGGCGGAGTCATGCTGCCCATGGGTGGCCCAAAGGGTTCTGCACTGTCTATAATGATGGATGTATTTTCTGGAGTTCTATCTGGTTCTGCTTTTGCGGGACACGTAACTGGACCATATGATCCTTCCAAGGCAGCAGACGTGGGCCACTTTCTGGTTGCCATCAAGCCTGACCTTTTTATGAGCCTTGATGATTTTCGAGAAAGGATGAAGTACTTGTATGAGCGAGTGGTTGGGTCTGAAAAGGCCGCCGGTGTTGATCGTATTTATTTCCCTGGTGAAATCGAGCAGATGAATCGCAAGGAGAGGGAAAAGACTGGTATTCCTCTTGTACAGGCTGAGATTGATGCTTTGAATGCCGAAGCGGAGAAGGTTGGGGTAGAGCCGTTGAGGTATTAACTAAGTAATCGATCGTGATAATTACCTAAATAACATAAACAAGAGGCACTCCTATCTGCACGAATGTTAGTATACTTTGCACCTCTGAGCTTTAGGGTACAAAAATAAATGACCTAAGACGTGTGATCTAAGTATCATAAACTGACCCTCTAATTTCGTCTCTTATTCTTTTTGCGGCCAACCTTTCTGACCCTGGGGTTTGCCTGTGTTACTGGCACAGGAGAAGGGTTTGCCTGAGTTGGCGGCATGTAATAAGGGTTTGCCTGGGCTACTACCATAGGAGAAGGAGGTGGCTGGTTTGCTGGCACAGGACAAGAGTATGATCCATAGGTGGCTGCAACAGGATGAGGGCTTGCCTGAGTTACTGGCATACAATAAGGGTTTGCCTGGGCTGCTACCATCGGAGGAGGATGTGGCTGGTTTGCTGGCACAGGACAAGGGAATACTCCATAGCTGACTTGGGAATGATAAATAGGGCGGTCCGCCAGGTTCCTTTCCCAATGTCCAGGTATGCCATACATTGGGTCAGAGATAGGGCCGATTGGATATTGTCCCATGGATGATGAACCTATGAATTCGGGGTTATGGCCAATATTGTTCATCGCGGGGTGTGGGTTACCCATATGATTCGTCTGTATACTCGAAACACCACGCTCGAAGCCTGCTATCGAATCGTTCAGGTCAAACATGTTCTGGGGGAAGGTATAACCACCATAGCCTGTCGGGACAGACTGGCCAAGATGAGGCATAGCATGGCCTGTCGGGACAGACTGGTCAAGATGAGGCATAGCATAGCCTGTCGGGACAGACTGGTTAAGATGAGGCATAGGATCATATGTCATGTGAGTCTCCTGGTTTCCTGTCGATAATCTTTTCCTGGCTGGGGATCCAGCGTCAGATTCAGCTTCCTTCGAGTCTTGTCGACATCTCTTAGGAACTTGAGTAGAGTTGGCGGAGTCGTGAGGCTGAGACGTCCCGTTTATGACCTGCTGGAGAGCCTTCAGATCAACATCCTTGGTGTTTTCTTTGTGGTGACAAGGAGCTTCTTCGAGATTTACGGGCAGGAAAACACGCTGCGGTCCATGCCACATAATTACACCGTCTGGATCTGAATCGTCGAAAAGCACCTTTTCTTTGCGGAACCTTCTCTGGTCAACGAATATAGTAGGGTCAACTTGGAGTTGGCCGTCTGGCGTGTCGCGTTCCATGGGGGCGTCTGTGTTCTTTTCTGCTTTTGTTCAAATTAAATGCTGAAGGGATTTGTGCTGCTTGCTTACATGGGGGTATATGTTCAGTAGAAGAGAAGGGGGGGATGGAAAGGAGAACAGGCGCACTTTCTACGTCGGCATCAAAAAGTCAATCAGCGTCGGCACCTTGTTATTATCGATTAAATTAAATTAATCGATTGGTAGGTAGCTCTTCCCTCTTCTGCCTGTCGCAAACTGAGTACCAGCCCGTGAAAGCATCCGCGCAAAGAAACTTTGGTCGCAAGACTTCCTTCTGTCGCGAAAGAGGGGTTGTCGCGAGTTGAGAAACCTTGATACGTTTGCCTTGGCTGGAGGGTATCAGACGATTCTTTGTGCATTTTGTGCACTTTGTATACCCATGTAGTCGCCAGTATTATCGCTCAGCGTCGAAGGAGAGATAAGTGGTGAGGGAGTACCTGCAACGGCCCCATCGTGACTTCCGATAAGGATTTGTGCATTCTTCTTCTCGGCACGTCGTCTCCAAGGTTTGTACAATATTATGGATCCCAGGCCAACGAAGACGAAAACGCCGCAGATACTCCCGCCCACAATGTCAAAGTGGTCGCCGATCGCCGAGACGCCGTCCCAGAATCGTCCCTGAGGGTCAGAGACGTTCTGAACGAGGGAGAGTAGCTGGATGATTCCAATAAAGGCAGAGACGATAACAGTGACACCGGTCAAGACTATTGAGTAGTATAGAATCGCCACGACGTCTCTTGAAAAGGCGTTCGAGGTGTAGAGGGCCATCATGAGAGCGCCGTCAGTCGTGTCGAGCATACACATCCCAGCTAGAAAGCATAAGTTAGCAGGCAGTATTTGTTGAGGAGCAGCCGTCGGCAGTGCAAAGTCTATCCCAATCAACAACAGAGTGATTGTGACTCACCTGTGAACAGAATTGGAAACACGAGGATCAACCATATGCTCGTCCCTTGCACGGCTTGGATACTTGCGATTCCCAGAATAGCTATCTCTGAACTGGTGTCAAACCCTAGACCAAAGACCACACCCAGAGGGTACATCTTCCATGGCCGATCGATAACACGAAATAGTCTTTTGAACACCCTTGTGAGAAAACCGCCACCTTCAAGAGCAAAGTGGTCCTGGATTTGAGTTTCCTCTTCTGCGAAGTGCACACGATCTCTTCGATCTTTGAGGATTGCCTGTAGACGTTGAATCAACTTATATAGAACCCAACCATTTCCAATACAAAGAATGATCAGGAAAGCAGCGCTGACGCTCGTTCCTACTATATTACCGACGCGCTGGAACCCGTCAAAGCGGTCCCTCAGAGCCCCGCTCGTGGCAGCAACGACGATACAAGTCACAATGACAATGGTACTGTGACCGAGAGAAAAGAAAGTTCCGACAGTAGCGGGTCGTTGACCAGACGCAATGAGACGCCTTGTCATAAGATCGATTGCGGCGATATGGTCGGCGTCCAAAGCATGACGTAAACCGAGGACATAAGATAAAGCTGCCGGCGAGATGAGAGCGGGGTGAAAGTGTAAGACGATGGCGACAGCGATCCATACTAACGCATTGACTCCGATGAGAATTGCGATAACATAGATGCTATTGTTGGGAATCCCATGGAGAAATTTGGGTTTGGAAAGTCGGCGAAGATCAAGGAGGGGGTGCATTTTGAAGTCTCGCTTGTGAGTATATCGACAAAAGTTTGGTGTTGATTAATGGAAATAGAACATGATATCAAGACACTGCAGTGTTACAATGTTACAATGTCAGTAGAAATAAATCAAGAATTAAGGTAGACACTCGACCGACTATATAGAGCCGTCTGAGCAAGTATAATATAAAAAATGGTGGATGGTGTGGACACTTTGCATACAATGGAAACCAGAAAGAAAAATGCAGATATGAAAAGGTGGGAAAACGACGGGGAAATTCCCCGAAATGTGAATAATATTGATAGTGTTTCGCCAATTGCCTCTATGGACAAACCCTTATTCTCAAATATGGATAATTTCGGATAGATCAATCGCGGGCCATTCTGACGCGGGGTTGAGTTTGTGGCCGCCGGCCGCCGAAGGCTATCTTTGGTGTTTTCTTCATGTCATAATGACATTTAATCCTGAACATCAAAGGGGATTTTTACGATACAAATGGATCAATATTGATTCAATCAAGTATCACTTTTATCTAACAAGACCGAAACTCGTCTCAAATGAGTCCTCATCCTTCTCATCAACCTCAAAATCGAACCTCGTAACATCCTCTGCATACGGCCATAGATATTGACTTGTTACCCTATAGCAACCCATAAACATAAGCTCTTTGCAGATAAATGAATAATGAGGAAACTTACCTGTGGTGCTCACTGCTCGCTTGGTACTCGGCCAACGCAGCAGGGCTTTGATGAAAACTCAACAGACAAATTTGATAGCCCTTGCTACGAGCGATGGGATCCGTGATGGACGGTCCGCCTACAACTAGACGTTGGTCTTTGACGCATGATAGTGTTTTGAGCGTCTTGAGTTCGTTGATGAATGTCTGACGGTGGGATTCATCCACTTCGGCGCGGAATTTAAAGAGAACTGGGCGGTTAGAAAGTGTTGCGAGAGATGAGATTTCAAAGTCATACCAATGTGAACGACAGTCATTTTGTATATTTTATTTGCTTGAGATTATTCGTGATGTTTGTCAAGACCAATGTGGTACTGACAGTTATATATCTCACCATGCGGACTTGTCCCGTTGACGACAACCATGGCCTTCGGAAAACGCCCGTGTTACTATCTAGACGGACAGAATGACTTATTACTATGCCGTGATAGGCCATGGAATAGCACGTATTATTTCTCTTTAGACTTGGTATACTATTTCCTCCATACCATAACGCGATACCCTCCCAATGTCCTTCGGTGAGTCTTTCACAGACAGCACACCTCACTATTCGCAACTACTCGGATAGCGATATATCAACATCTCAAACTCTCAACTCTACCTGCTTAGATATATATAAGAAAGAGCTAGAAACTTCACACAATTTGGAAGAATTTAATAGATATCAAATCAAAAACGATCTCTTCAAAGCCTCGTTCCTTCCTCGACTGTCTGTGGTTGTGGCCATCTCCACAATTACCTCTTTACTCACTGCAGCAACACAAACCACATCGAACCACCACCTTCCATCTTCCATTAAACAACATCGAAATCTGCGCTACTGCTAAAGCTTGAATTCTTCATCTACAGCACATATTGCGCCATTTACATATGTGCTACCGATCAGCACTGAATTCCCTCAGCACTGACGGTCTCCGACATCGTCTCGGCACCTCCCCCAACCACGACACTTACTACAATAAACTTGTTACACCACGCTACAATCTTCGACGGGACAGATAAGCTTGTGGGGATATCGCGGCGACCGATACATTTGAGGGGGAAACAAAGACGATCGGAATCTGGGGAGGTAAGCGGCCCATGTACTGGACCTACCTACCTGCCTACTAGGTCCAGATGATAATCTACGTGACTAACGGGGTATCTCTTTGCGGCAGAGTCGAGACAACTACCACGATAAGACTACCCTTGTTTATCTCTTTTTCAACCTTGTCCTACCGTTGTATGCCTGATGCAGATGCACTTCCCCGCCAGCAAAGAGCACACTAAATGCGGCTGAACGACATTTGAGGCCTCGCACAACATCAGCCCCAGGTATCAACGAGGTTGCCTATTCTATTACTACATTGGAGTCGCAATTTCAAGTACGATACGCCCGAACTACATCCAAGTCAGCCAAGCTCATGTCAGGGTTGCATAATGGTGTGGAATGGAATAATTAGGCTTTACAGGCCACGAGGCTGGACCCGTCCATACGACCCAAGTCACAAAGTCCCATGCTTGAAATCCACGTCTACCAAGACCCAGAAATCCAACCCCAGATTTTGTCGATACTCGAGTCAGGCGCTATTGTTTTTTGGCGCTGGCACTGGCTTTTGAGCCGAACTACGCGACGGCGCTAAGAGAAACCGCCGATCGGACCTCGTGTACGGATACCAACTCGAGTCACCCAGACCCCGAAGCCTGCCTATTTTGCTCCGCTCACCTACTGTGTTGTCTGTTTACTACGCCGCACAACTTGAGGCTCTGTTGTGCGCCTGCTTAATTAATCAATACTCCAGGAGACCCGTTATCGTTATCCATACAAGACCTCTCGATCTCCGCAATTAATACACTTGCTAAAGATCGAGAATGTGGGGAGTCTCTTATTTGACCCTGGGATGGATACTTGAAACCGGCGCCGAATGTGAAGAGAATGGATTTGCGCACTTCAGCTCGCCATCTCTCACTGATTACCTAGGTAGGTACGGAGCAGTAAAGGGTTGAAAGAAAAAGAGTCAGATCCATCCCCGTTCTCGGAAGTGTTGCCACCCATTTCCACCACAAACTAGGCTAATCCGTCACCGCTTATA
The DNA here is from genome assembly GCA_013618295.1 of Fusarium armeniacum. Lineage (NCBI taxonomy): Eukaryota > Fungi > Ascomycota > Sordariomycetes > Hypocreales > Nectriaceae > Fusarium > Fusarium armeniacum. Next base: position 68,049 of record JABFER010000094.1, on the reverse strand, counting down.
GGTCAATCGCTTATCACACTATCGATGAGGTACAGTACCTCGTGGTCTGTACTGATAACTGTCTGTTCTTTTCTCCGCCTCTTTGTTCCAGAAGCAGGGTGCCACCGGCGGCGGAATTGGCGATTCATGGGAATGACATTAACTGTCTTGGTGACAATCACACTAAACTGTTCCAGCCGCCTGTGTTCGTGAGACACTCGCGACCAGTCATTTATCGCCTTGAAGGCCTCAGGAGAGAACGGTGTTTACGACGAGTTTCCATGCGCCTCGAATGCTCCGTCCCTGCTTCTGACAAACGGGTCCCTCCCGCACTGTTTGCCTCGCCAAAGTACCTTAAAGGAGTCGACAAGGATTCCCCCAGGACCCTGACAGCGTTCTAGGTTGGACCCCTAGAAACGACAACGACCCACATCCCCTGCTTCCGGCTCAACGATTCAGGAGTTTCTAGTCTCGTTGTTTTGACGAATCGGAATAAAAGAAACTTGGGTGGTTTTTGCGACGGTGGATGGCAAAGATTACAGATCTTTGACACGCCAAAGTTTCGGTATACAATGTCGTGCTTTGCTTCGCTTTGCTGTACAGTACAGCACTGTCTGCTTTGTAACCAGCGGATCCGAACCGGTCATCGGACTGTCCGTCTTGAAAGAAACTGTCGTCAAAACTCCAGTTGACTGACACCTCCAACTCGGTCGCGTGGTCGACTGACAAGTCTGCCAAGGGGCATTCAGATTAACAGAGCGGTCTGCAATCAACAGGTCGCAGAAGGGGGAATGCTCTATACCATGTGTCATGCAAGGCTCGAAACCACCTCTCCGTCTCGACGTGAAATTGGTAGGCTGCTAGGATAAGGCATTATACAACTTCCTTCTTCTGGTACTAGGTACATTCTACACTTCCACTTCCGGGGGGCCTGAAGACGCCAGCAAAGACCCTTGCTTCTCGTCTCCGCCAATCCACACGGTAGAAGGACCCTTACCCGGTGCCGCAAGTGAACCGTGCGTCACTGGTGGCTTCTGCGACAGTTGGGAATATCTGTCGATACTGTATGTACTCGGTACTGTACCTCAACACCTTGCCTTAGTTCGGGTCGCGAGGAATATGATGAGCTTCGCCATGGCCTCCCCTTTGTCAGTCGGTGTAGCTGCACAGTACAAGCTGCAGGGCTGGGTCTTGAGTTGATGGGCCCTGCTGTGAAGGTTGTGGCGGATGACTAGTCCCATCCAACGATAACATTCCCGTTTCCTTCACCCAGCAGTTCCTCAGTTCTCGTCGCCTATATATACCCTTTCCTCCGGCTTCGCTGGTCCCTTCTTTTCGATTTCCTCCTCTGTTATCGGGACTTTGTTCCTACCACATCTCATCGTTCTCTATATACTAGATACTTTCTTGGGTCTCTGACCTTATCTTGTTCCTCAACAAGTCATACCCTCCATCCTCTTCGTCTATAACACCCTCGACTCCTAACACTGGGAGAACACTCCTTACATCCGGTTTACCATCCACAGTCATCAACATGCACGGCTACAGTTCATCAGAAGAGTCCGACGACCCTCGTCGGCCTCGTGCTCAACCTGCTGGTAACAACAACAACAACGACAAGACAAAGAAGAAGAAGAAGAAGCTTCCGCCCCAAAAGTCTATCAACCAGATTTGGAAGAAGTTCTCCAAGCGCAAGTTCCATAAGGCTCTCGCCGTTCTACCCTTCGACCCCGTGCAACCTCCCGCCACATACCACTCCAACGAGCTCCTATCGGCCGGTTACGAACGAGCTGCTGAAGAGTGTCGACGAAAAGTCGAGAAGATCATTAAAGAATGCAAGCGAGTGAATATGCGATACCGAGACCCCGGTTGGGATTTGGTGAGTTATTCTGGGAAACCCCAGATTACCCATGCATGAATGTGGCGCTAACGCACGACCAGGACTGGGATCTCAAGTACGAAAAGGGCCATTGCTTGAACAACCTTGGAACACAAAAGTTCGAGCTCAATAGAACGACACTACTCAGCTCCAAGGCTGCTGTTCCCAAGGCTGTCAAGCGAGTGCATGAAATTTTCGAAAAGCCAACTTTCATGAAAGAAGTTAGTGGCGGTGACGTCAAGCAAGGAAGCTTAGGCGACTGTTGGATCATGGCTGGCCTAACAGCCCTCGCCAGTGTACCAGAGGGCCTACAGCGGATCTGCGTCGCCCATGACACAAAGATCGGCATTTATGGTTTTGTGTTTTACCGTGACGGCGAATGGATCTACTCCATCATTGACGACAAACTTTATCTTAAGTCCCCATGCTGGGACTCTCCTAGCATGCAGAGAGATCTTCTGCAACAAATCGATCGCGAAGATAACGAAAATGTCTATCGCAAGACGTATCAGACTGGCTCCAAGGCTCTTTTCTTTGCCCAGTGCAGAGACCAAAATGAGACTTGGGTCCCCCTCTTCGAGAAGGCCTACGCCAAGGCTCATGGTGACTATGCGTCATTGGCTGGTGGCTGGATCGGCGAAGGTGTTGAAGATCTCTCTGGCGGTGTAACCACCGAACTTCTGACGTCTGATATCCTCGACATTGACGAATTCTGGGACAAGGAGATGTCACGAGTCAACGATGAGTTTCTCTTTGGTGCCTCCACCGGTCTTCTCGAGCACGGCTATGGTGAACGCAATGGTATTTCTGAGGGACACGCTTACGTCGTTCTCGACGCTCGCACCCTCAAGTCCGGCCAACGTCTAGTCAAGCTCCGTAACCCTTGGGGTAAGGTACGCAAGGGTATCTGGGAGGGAGCTTGGAGTGATGGTTCTAAGGAGTGGACTGCTGAGGTCCAGGAAGAGATTGACCACAAATTCGGTAGCGACTCAGTCTTCTGGATTTCCTACGAGGACCTCATCCGCAAGTACTCTCACTTCGACCGCACCCGCCTCTTCCGCGATCGCGATTGGCGATGCTGCCAGCGATGGATCGGCGTGGATGTTCCCTGGAAGGCAGCATACCACGAGAAGTTCCACATCAAGGTGACACAAGATACTCCCCTCGTCTTGGTCCTTTCGCAGCTTGATGGTCGATACTTCAAGGGTCTTCACGGCCAGTACTCCTTCCGCATCCACTTCCGACTTCACTACGAGGACAGCCCCAATGCCGAGGATTACATCGTTCGATCTCATGGTAACTACCTGATGGAGCGCTCGGTCTCTGTCGAGCTGCCTGATCTTCCTGCTGGCAACTATGTCGTCTATCTCAAGGTGACTGGCGAACGTGACTCAAATGCTCAGTCCGTTGAGCAAGTTGTCAAGCGTGAGGCCGCTCAGAGAGTCGAGAATGAGAAGCTTGCTCAGGTTGGCTACGCTTATGACCTTGCTCACAGCAAGGCTTGGGACCACATGGATAAGGTTACCAAGCTGCGCATGAAGCAGGATCAGAAGAAGGCCTCTGCTTGCCGTCAGAAGGAGCGACGCCGAATGTGGGAGAAGCGTGCTACTAACCGCGATGTCTCCAAGCAGCAGACCAAGAAGAACTCTGAGAAGAGAAAGCGCCGTCGCGCTGAGTGGGAGGCCGAGCAGACTCGTCTTGATGAGGAGTTCAACGCCAAGGTCAAGGCTGAGCGAGAGCAGATGAAGAAGGAGAGACTTGCCAAGGCCGAGGCTGAGAAGGCTGCTGAAGCTGAGAAGAAGGCTCAGGAGGCTGATGATGAAGCCTTGAGCAAGAAGACAGAGGAGGTCAAGCTGTCGAACGACAAGGATGAGACTTCTCTTGAAGATGGTGTCATTTCATGCTCGACCGGATCTCCTCACTTTACACCCAAGAGTGTGGACTTGACAACAGCTGATGCTACTCAAGAGAAGCAAGAGGTTCCACCTGTCAGCGGAGCTCCTCCCGCCCCTCTTGAACAGGAAGAGCCTCTTCCTGTTCGTGCTCGACCTGCCTACGACTCTGCTGGCGAGTCATCAGACTCTCCTGTTGAGGATTGGGAGGCTTTGTACAGCAGTGACGATATGGCTCGCAAGCCCAGGTTGACACAAGCCAATCCCGCAGCTGCTCAGGATGATTACGACTCTGAGGAGGAGAAGATGCCTGAGCCTTGGAATGCAATCTGCATTGTTGGTGTTCGCGTCTACTCCAAGGATGAGAACCTCGAGCTTCGCACTGTGATGGAGGGCGGTGAGCTTCTCGAGGGAGGCATGGGTTCCAAGGGAGCCGCCGATCTTGACAACGCTCAGTCCAACGCTGGAGGTGGCCGCGTTGCAGATAAGAAATCTTCCGAGGCGAAGCCCGAGCAGGAAAGCAAGGTTTCAACTCCTCTCATTCGCAAGGATGACAGATACATGGAAGACGATGGCACGTCTGGTGAGAAGTACTCTTCCATCAAGAGCTACTTCCACATTGACTCTGCTTTCACAACCAGGGTCAATTCTCCAGCACCGACCCCATACGAGCACGATCGTCGACTGGAGTCTCCTCCTACCAGCCGATAAGAATATGTACACGACATTGCAATTTTAGAGAGCGTATTAGACAAGATTCTAGAATGATCACGCCTCGAATGTATACGATATCGAGATGATGGTTTATGGGTACTTGAGGGTAATTGATGATTCCAATGGAGGAAAGGCGTATATGGATGGATTGGATTGCATTCTATTCTTTGAAGGACGATGAAACGAACGATTGTTTTACACAGAGATATCAAGATTGTTTTAGAGCAATTGATTATAGTTATAAATTGCATTCCTTGTCATAAAAGACTTTAATTGCGACACAAGTGGTTCAAATGGCGGTATCATATTGCGCCTTTGTTTATGTTTCCACGTGGTACCCGACAGGAACGGAACTCCACGTTCCTGGTTAGACTAGTAGGCTACTGCGCAGACCCGAGACGAGACACCCAAGACAGAGACAGCCTACAAGAGTGGCTCTTAACTTGCCGAGACGCCTGAACAAGACCGGCTTTTAGTTCCTGGAACACTGGGCTACTACTTAACGAGTCAGTCAGATTCTGGCTTCTGAGTCTGAGTCTGAGGGCACGTCAGCTGCCTGGAACCAAGTGGAGCCGTTGCGATAACGGAAGCTTATCACAACTTCCGTCATCGCTCGCAGCTATCAAGCTCTCCCATCCCAACTCGTCTATCTTCACTTTTCTTCTTTTCCATCTTCTTATCCAATCGTTAACCCTTTCATTCTCTATTTTTAAATCTTCCCATCGCGAAACTCAATATGTAGCCCATGGGTGATTACTAGCTTTTTTTTACTTCAAACCCAATCAATACATACTTACAACTTGATCATCATGGCTTCTTCTTCAGCTACCTCTTTGCGACAAGGTTCATCCGGAGCCTCGTCTGGTCATTCGCATCCACATTCGACATCACTCTCTCGACACTCAAACTCAAACTCATCACGCTCGCGATCCTTCACACATCAAGATGTCGATCCAAACGCGCCTTCCATCTCTATCGATACTCTCGTCAACCATCTTCTCGTCGCTAAACGATCGCTTTCCTCCATGACCCTTGTCCTGCGCGCAAACGAAATCGCAAACGCTGCGCGGCAGTCCCACGAGGATGTCACCATACTAGCAGCCCAGGCGGGCTTCCTAAGAGAGTCTATACTGGACCAGACTACGATACTTGCTCGTGTTAGGAGGAGCTTGCAGGGTACTTATGACTGGGGCAAAAGGGACTTCAAGAAGCTCATCAGGTCGATGGACTTGGTCGATGGCGGGTTGGAGAATACCATGGAGATGCTCCGTGAGACGAGTGTCGAAGGTGTCTTCCGGCCCGAGGGTGAGGAGAGAAGAAGCCTCCTTGACTTTATCGATGAAGGAGGTGTTCACGGAGTTCGAGAGGCTATGAAGAAAAGTATCCAGGAGCTACAGGTAAGCGAAGTCAAATGAAGCCATCGCGAAATCATCCGCTGACTCAGAATAGGTCATTCAACAGTCTTTCGACGGCGACTTACTCCGCTTCGACACCGACATTCGCAATCTTAAAAAGATCATCACCGATACCCCAAGCCTGTCACACGATGACACCCACTTCCCTGCCTTTGAGCTGCTGGAAGGCTTGGTCGACCACTCAGCCAATATGGCACAGCTCCTCGTCTCCCTGACGCACCACTTCGACATGTGCGTCACGGCGATCCGGACAACCGAAGGCGGCGTCGCTCTCGCGCGACGTAGAGCCGCTGAAGCAACACAGTCCCAAGGCAACGACGGCGTGTCCATTTCTGGTGTTATCGCCGAGCAGGAATCCAACGTCTCCGACCTCGAACCCAAAACCGCTAAGGACCGGGCGGAGATGCTCAAGGTGGTCGTCCAGGATGCAGGCGAGGTAGACGACGTTGTTCAGGAGATACAGGAACGCCTCACGGCAATGGAGCAGGACTACCTCGTGCTGCAGGAACAGCACGAAATTTCGAAACAGGCGTACTCAAATATGCTCGAAGCATACGCCGTCCTCGGCGAGATCGGCGATCGACTCGCTAACTACCTCGCCGCCGAGGGCGACTTTAAATCACGATGGGACATGGAAAAGGAGAGTGTCTTTTCCAAATTGCAGGAGATGCAGCAGCTCAAGGAATTCTACGAGCGGTACGCAAGTGCGTACGACAGCCTCATCCTCGAAGTCGAGCGCCGTCGCGCAGTAGACGATCGCGTCAAGAGCATATGGCGCAAAGCCCAAGAAAACGCCGACAAGCTTCTAGACGCAGACCGCGCGTCACGCGAGACCTTTAGACAAGATGTAGGCGAGTACCTCCCCACGGATCTGTGGGCTGGAATGCAAGGGTCTGCCAAGAAGTGGACTGTCGTGCCCGACGGTGAAGGCGAGGATGATGTGCAGGGGCCGGCGCTGAGGAAGAGTGTTGTTGAAGCTGCGAGGGAGAGACTTGGACGGTTGGAGAGAAGGTAGATGGGAGACGTGTTGGAATACAGAACAGAGCAGACAGATGTACGATTTACAGCGAGGATTGGGATTATGGCGTTTTTAGGTACTGGTTGAATAGCGGCTTGTTTTATTTAATTGAATACCACTCTTTACATAGTTTCTGTGTATCAGGATTTATCCTGATCTGATGGGTAATGTCGGGTTTCGTGAGAAAAGATGAGGTTTTAAAGTGAAGCTGTAACGCTCAGTCGGTAGGCAAGCTGATGCAGTAATGAACCACCTTACCGACCATTGGATCTTGGCTCGCAAAGTCAGACCAGCAAACGAGGTGCACAAGTAATCGGGGTAGGTATTATGTATTAGATGATGGATCATTACATATTCTGAAACCAGTACAAGCGCCTCTAGACGAAGCACAAAACGGGTTTCCTCAATGCGAAAAGCACAATTTTCCTCCAATATCCTTCTATGGTATCATTTCAAAGCCAGACAGTAGTAAACTCAGTTCTTACTTTATGTTCAAAGCAAGACATTCCCAGTTTAGCGGTCCTGAATGACCTGCTGGACCTTGGGGTACACCCTGACCATCTCATTGTACAGCTCCGGGTGATCGCGCCACATGACCTGGGGGTCCCAACCAGCAGCGACAAAGATGGTCTCGATACCGCTGGAGATGGGCGTGGTGAAGATGTTGGCGATCTGGAAGCCGATAAGGAATGAAAAGGCCATAACGACGGCAGTGTACTGGCCGTTGTTGTTGTAGGCGGGGTCGGTGAAGTAGAGGTAGAGGTAGGCGAGAAGGGCGCAGGCGTATGCGATGAAGAGGGCGCCGAAGGAAAGGACAGGTCCGATAAGACAGTCCTATGCAAGTTAGTGGTTGGGATGGGGATAGCGGTAGCTGTACTTACATTGATTAGAGCGTCGATTCCTCGGTCCTTGATCATCTTCCATGTATCTTTGGCAGCTGCAAAGTAGGCCTTTCCGTAGAGAGCAATGTGGCAGAAGGCGTAACGGTTGATGAATTCAACAGCCCATTCCAAAAGACCCAGCAAGCAGCTGACACAGCAGAACACGGCGTATCCGACCATGCTTCCATCTGCGCCCTCCTGGTTGCGAGCGGCGTTGCAAATCTGACGGAGGAACTGGATAATGGCAACCAACAAACTACCCAGGGCAATAGAACCAAAGCTGTATGTGAGGGCACGCTTGGCAGAGGCGCGAGTGGCATCCTTGGGGAAGTTGTGAGGGTTGAAGTACCAAGAACCATATACACCGGCAATTGTTGTATGGATCGTGTTCTTAAGCCACTCGGAAAACCAGTACATGGCAAAGGTGATAAAGACGATGAGGCCGATGACCTTGCCCTGGCTGCAACCACCGTCGGCGCAAGAAGGATTATCGTTGGCGGGCTGGTACTTGATGTAGATTCCGACAAGGGTAATGGAGTACCAAGCTGCAAAAGCTGTGGCGATTATGCCTCCAATCAGACTGGTAAGATAAACATGGCCATATTTCTTGCTGACGTCGATAGTGGTCTTGAGCATGAGGGCCGAAAAGGGAATTCGCGAGATCCACGTCCAGAAGCAGAATGCCATGAATAGACCGAAGATGAGGAAAACAATTCCAGCAGACCAGTATTTACGCCAGAGATAAAAGACGGCTGTTCCGATAGCCCAGCATACATTGAGGATACCAGTGACCCAGATGAACTGCTTGGGAAAGAGTCGTGCCATCCAGACATAGGCATATGATAAGACAAATGCAACAGCGAGAACAAACATGAACAGAATGACCGTGCTCGTGTTGAGAGAGAAGTCGTTGGGATTGCCGTAGATTCCATCACCAGCATTGCCCTTGTTTGCAGCGTAACCTTGAAGGGCAAGACCAGAGACGACGACAAAACCGGCAAACACAAGGATCAAGAGGATACCAGCCCAGAGATCGTTGTACTTTGGCTTATTGATCTTGAACTGCTCGTCGAAAGAACCCTTTTCGTTTCCATTGTAGCCTTGAGCGGGCATGTAGCCGTTGCCATTGCCATTTTGGGGAGGACCTTGCTCGTACGGCTGCTGCTGGTATGGTTGCTGTGGATAAGTTGCAGCAGGAGGTTGAGGTTGGTATTGCTGCTGATAACCACCGTTATACGGCTGCTGTTGACCCCCGTTGTAATAAGCGTCAGATTCGCCCATGATGGCGGCGACTCGATGGAGTTATCGACGGGAAATTGGGTGTTTGTTTCCGTGTCGCGAATTGGGTCTGAGTGATCAGCGCAGGGGTATCGTGGAATACGTAAATACAAAAGCCGAAGCTAATCAATCACTGCCGGCAGCTGAGTGAGCAATTGAGAAGGACGCGAAAATGATTATGTCGATGGATGTTTGATAGAATTGATTAGATGGATATCAGAGAGAGAAACATTGAAAAGGGAGGTTTTCAGTTGCAAACAAACATCATGAGATTGCGCGCGACACACAAGAAAAAGGCAGGCGGGGCCTCCAAGATTGCGACTGCCTCTTGAACCAAAAATCAAAGACATCACAGCAGCTTGGCTCGTCTCGATGAGGTCATTGAAGCGCCAGCACGTCCAACCTAAAGCGACGAGTGTAACGGCATTTGGTTTAGCCAAGCCTTTAATATCCAATAAGCGTCGATCTTTCTAGTGGTTACAGGGCCTGAGCAGCTGAACTGCGCTGGACAAGAACTGCTAAGAGCCGCTAGAGGCTTCGCAAAGTGCCGTCCTGCCGAAGTGCCAGGTCTTTTGTTTCAAGGGTGTCCAAGGAATTCGAGCATTCGTTATGTTTACGGTGATAAGCTTAATTTCTTGGCTTTGTATATCTGTAATGCCTGAGATATACAACCTCACGAAAGGTCTTGAATCGTGAGGTAGGACGGTGTTCGAAAGCAACGTTCTGAAATGTTTGTCATCTGTGACTTAGTTATCACGAATGCAGCTCGCCTAATGTTGAAAGAGATCATCGCATGCGTCACAACACAGACAGCTCTAAACCATTCTAGTACCTGGCATAAGCCGATTGAGTTCAATTGGGTTGACAGCTTGCAGGTACTTTAGAACGACTAGGACGATTGACGGGCCGTAGTGTCGTGGATGACTTTGTCTTTATATCATTGGCAGGTGGGTGCCGAGAACCCTTTTTTTTTTTCCTACTTGCAAGAATGTCGAGCTTGATGGGGGGTTAAAATTGCAGTGCAACAACGCAGATACGCTGCGGGAGGAGGTTGACCGTTGACGACGAGCCGGTTGACGAGTCACTGCAATTTTAACCCACATCAAGCTTGACGCTCTTGTAAGTAGAAATGGTAACAGTCTAGCTCACAATGCACCATTAAAGTTCACTGCAATTCTAACCCTCACCAAGCTAAAGTATCTAGACAGAAGAGAAGACTCTCGGAAACACTATACAGATGATAATTAAATCAGCCTCAGCATGTGTCGTTCATTTTCCCGTATCCACTGAAAATGACTTGGTTATAAGAGACCTTTAGTGGTCTGACAACCCCGTAGGGTTTACCAAGAACCTTTTCTACTTAATAGAAAAGTTGATATTAAGCTTGGCAAGTCAGGTTTGAGGGATAGGGTGTGTAAAGTTACAGTAGAATACGGATAGTATATGCTGAAACACACTTTTTATTGGTAGAGTCTGCAGCGAACCTTTTCTGCGTACCTAGATACTTACAAGAGTGTCGAGCTTGATGGGGGTTAAAATTGCAGTGCAAAAAACTAATATATGTTCTGAACATGCCTTTTTCATGCAAAAGATCTGTTGGAGTGCATGCATGGTCGTGGGCTGCCAATACCATAGGGTTTACCAAGAACCTTTTCGGCTTACAAGAGTATCAAGCTTGGTAGAGGGTCAAAATTGCAGTGAAAATTAGGACTTTGGGTTACATTGAGATGCCACATGCTAAAACAGACCACTTCTCATTGGCAGGGTCTGCACTTACAAGCTTGAACAGCCAGCTTGATGGGGGTTAAAATTGCAGTGCAGAGAGAGGTAATGGGTTTTTTCAATTTTCCCCTGCTTCGAAGTTTTTTCAATTTCCCCCTGCTTCGAAGTTTTTTCAATTTCCCCTTGTTGCGTGATAGGTATCACTCTCTCCAATCATGTGTCATCAGGAAACTTCTCATTGGCAGGGTAGGTCAGCACTTAGCAGCAAGCTTGATGGGGGTTACAATTGCAGTGCAGTGCGAACATTTTCTACTTACATGAGTGCCAAGCTTGGTGGGAGTTAAAATAGCAGTGCAATGATGCATGCACGAGTGTTTGCATGACATGTTCTGTTTGGAGGACATGCAAACATCTATGACCAATTACAGAGGGAGATTCCGGGGCTTGGGGAAACAAGTAAGGCTTACGGATCGTTGGGTAAATCAAGTTTCACTGCAATTTGACCCCCTACCAAGCTTGACACTCTTGTAAGTATGTAAAGGCCTGTTGGAGCGCATGTGAATGATGGTCGTGGGCTGTCAACAGCACAGGGTTTACCAATAACCTAGGTTTTCTCCAGTATTAAGCTTGGTAGAGGATTAAAACTGCAGCGCAAGTCAGGTTTGAGGGGTAAGGTGTACAAAGTTATAGTGGAATACAGATAATATACACTAAAACATACCACTTCTTATTGGCAGGGTCTGCGCTTACAGTAGAGAGCATCAAGCTTGATGAGGGTTAAAATTGCAGTGAAAATTCGATTCTGTCTGATGCACAGAACATGCCATGCACATGGAGCGCATATGCATGCAAGGTAGTGAGCTGACAACGCTAATCACGTTGAATGTTCTCTGATCCTTTATTCCCGTCGCTGCTTGGTCAAAAACCACGAGTGGTGTGAGATTGAGGCTCTTATGCACTGCGCCGCAACCAACACGGTGATACTCACTTTACTCTCAACGATACACAAGGAGGCCCTCTCAATAAATATCTTTCTATTACCGCGGGAACCAACATCCTTAATTAAAAGGAAGCTGTCAAAGATAGAATAGTAGCCCACAACGTTGAACCTATCGGACGTGAGCCATGGACCTCACTTCATGCACACAAACCCCTTGCGGGAAGATCTCCCGAATCTAGCATTCCTATCACGATCCTAGCTCAAATGGGAACAACCCCGGACGATTGATTATCTGCAACGGTTCAAAGCCATTACACAACTCCATCGTCAAAGAGTTTGTCACTCGAACGAGTAGTAAGACGGGTTGGTTGTAGCTTTGGTGGGGAACAAGGTACGGATTAAGATTGTCGAACCATGGGGTCAAGCACGGAGAAGAGCTCTTTTAAGCTTGGGTTGGATTGCTTATATGGGGATTAATAACGCAGGATAGGGGGTTCGACGTTTGAACGTGCCATCCGTTGCTTGGAGACTAGAGGCGTGATGGGTTAAGAGGTGACTACTTGGCTGGGGATGACAGGCTGATATCCGATTGAAGGACTAGGTAGCTGCAGCTGGAAGTAAAGTCTACCTATCAAAATGTGCATCACGAATAACACCCGTACCAGAGCATCGGAACACGATCAATTCATGAGTCAATTCGTTATGTACTGTCTGTCTCGGCCCGTAATCGCTAAAAACGCCCGTTCTCATCCCCAGCATTGGGGTTTGGGGATGCAAGTGGAGAAGAAGAAAGAGTTTGTACATAATAAAAATACAAAAAAAAAGACCCAATCTCGAGTCTCGAAGCAAACCAGGTTCTCCTCAAAACGGTTTGACTCCATGGATGCTTATTTCCATAATCTGTACGTAACTTGAACTCGGACGTTTCGTTGTCAAGACCAACCAACAATTTACCAGGGATCTTTTGTCGTCGTATTACCCAGTCTTTTTTCAGATCCATTTTATTCCCAGGTTTTGGAATGATTACACATATCGATCCTCCTGGTCGGTGCACGCCGATAATGGAGGATATGACTGCATTCAAAGAGTCACAGTTGATACATAACTTAGTACCTAGTAGACAGATATTCGGAGATGGGAGGTTGTCGTCGGCAAAAAAGCATATTGCGCGCAAAAGAAGAGCCGCGTTACTTGGCAAAAAACCTCTCTACCCCTACTAGCTTCCCCAAAAAACCCTTGCTAATTAATATCGACAGTTTTCCGTATAACCCAAACCATATCAGGCCATCGGTCAGCAATAAGCTGTCCTATTTCAGAAAGGGCTGCATAGAACAAATCGAAGCTTGTTTTTCTCTTGTTACAGTCGCATTTAGAACAACATCGCGTGGCTGTTTGACATGCAGAATCAAGCCACTAACTGTTAAAAATTCTCAAGACAGCTGCAGCTTTGATTGGATGCTTATAATTCTCGCAGCGGGCAAAGCCGTGGCAAGGATTTTTCTTTAGTGGCGTTTGGTTTGTTTGGTTGGATGGAACCCCTGACGTTTTTTTTCTTGGTGCAAGTGAATTTTTCTTTCGTCTTTTTGGACAGGGATTCTTTCTTAGTGGCGGGATCTTGAACCGGTAACGAACCGGAAACTACAGAAATATGCAGGCAACTGAACATAATCTCGCGATGTTTCGCTGTAACATTGAATCAAGAGTATCGCACGTCGGAGCTCTCCACGTGGTCATTATATGTCTCTTATGTTGGGAGATGTACCATCATTATGTATATTCTTGCAAGAAGAAGTTGGGAATTGACACCAGCATAAATGAGATGATCAATAATGACATCCTTGGAAGAAAGTGATCATCATGAGCTTCTATTTAAGAGAAGGGAAAAAAACTGCATTTCGCTCATTCCCGAGAGGCAAAAAAAAGATGGACTCTCATAGAGGAAAAAGAACCACTCACACTTTTGAGACAGACTTATCTTGGAAATCTCACCCTGACCAACTGACTACTGAATGAGTCTGGCCTGTTCGTTCCGATATCGAAATTTTTCTAATGGGCCCATTCAATCTGTTCCCCATCCCCTTGTACGCACTTGGTCCGTATCCATATGCCATCTCCGGTTGACATTTCAATTTTTTTACATAACAAGCCCACTTGGCCTCGGTGTTTCTTCTGCTTGCCTCTCTTTCACTCACAATTCACATCACATCATCGTTTCTTCTCGCCTCGTGTCTCGCCTTTTCTCTTTTCTCTCTCTTTTTACCCAAGCGAGAGCAGAGATAATCAATCTTCTTTTTTTGTTTTGCGTTTCGCATTATTATCATCAACAGCCTCACTTGAGAGACACGCGACATATTTTAAAGAAATTTTATTTCCGTAATAGGGAAATAAAATCCACTAGCGTCAACAAAATGTTTGACTCTTCATCGGCGGACGAAAAGTCCCCTCGTGTGAGCAACGAGAAGAAGCCAAAGACCGACAAGGAGGATGTCGAGACTGGTGAGGCTGGCCTTGATAGGTCTATGAGCTCTCGTCACTTGCAGTTCATCGCCATTGGTGGTACCATTGGAACTGGTCTCTTCCTCGGTGTCGGTCCAGCCCTCGTCAAGGCCGGTCCCGTCTCTCTGCTCGTCGCCTTTGCCTTTATGGGCTCTGTCGTCTACTCTGTCATGGTCAGCTTGGGAGAGATGGCCGCCTACATTCCCATCACTGGTTCATTCACCGCGTACGCTGCTCGTTTCGTCGATCCTACCTTGGGTTTCGCCATGGGATGGCTCTACTGGTTCAGTTGGTCAATTACCTTTGCTCTCGAGCTTGTCGCTGCCGGTATCATCATTCAGTACTGGGACTCGGAGCTCAGCATCGCCATCTGGATCAGCGTCTTCTGGGCTCTGTTTACCGCCCTCAACTTTGTCCCCGTGCGTATTTTTGGCGAGATTGAGATGTGGTTTTCCATGATCAAGGTCGTCACCATCATTGGCTTCATCATCTTCTCCATCTGCATCAACGCTGGTGTCGGTGATGAGGGCTACATTGGTTTCAAGTACTGGAACGATCCCGGCGTTGCAAACACCTACATGGGCATTGAGGGCGCCACTGGCAAGTTTGTCGGCTTCTGGGCTGTTCTCGTCACTGCTGGTTTCTCCTTCCAGGGAACTGAGCTTGTCGGTGTCGGAGCCGGTGAGACCGCCAACCCCCGCAAGGCTATTCCCGAGGCTATCCGCTGGACTTTCTGGGGTATTTTCAGCCTTTTCATGGCCACCGTCTTTTTCGTCGGTATCAACGTGCCTTTCAACGACCCCGCCCTCGACAGCGGTGCTCAGGATGCTTCTGCGTCACCTCTCGTCGTTGTGGCTACCCGCGCTGGTGTCAAGGTCCTCCCTGACATCATCAACGCTGTTCTCCTCTCCGCCATCCTCACAGCTGCCAACTCCAACGTCTACTCCAGCAGTCGTATCATGGTCGCTCTCGCTGAGGATGGTCTTGCCCCTGCCTTCATGAAGCGCACCAACAAGTACGGCACCCCCTACTTTGCCGTTGCCTCGTGCTCCGTCATGGGTCTCATCGCCTACATCAACCTCTCCTCCAGCGGAGAAAAGGTCTTCAACTGGCTTCTCAACGTCAGTTCCACCTCATGCTTCATCACCTGGGTTCTGATCAACGTGTGCCACATCCGCTTCCAGAAGATCATGAAGGCACAGGGAATCCCTCGTGACGAGCTCCCCTACCTAGCACCTCTCCAGCCCTACCTGTCGTACTACGGCGCTTTCTTCGTAGGTCTCATCACCATTACCTGTGGTTTCACCGTCTTCATCGAGTGGGACACTGCCGACTTTTTCTCCAACTACATCAGCTTGATGCTTTTCTTCGTTCTCTACGTCGGCCACAAGCTCATCTGCCGCACCAAGGTTGTGCCGCTGACAGAAGTCGATCTGAGCAAGGGACGAGAGGAGATGTAAACGAAGAAGCAGTAGTCGATTTGGGAGTTTTGGTTGTCTTTTGGAAAAGTGTAGCAAAAAGTTTCTTGTATCTCTTCTCTTTTTTTTTGGCGTATAGCAGTGTAATAGTTGTATAATGAGACGTATGATGATACCCTGAAAACTCGAGTTTCTCTCCTTTTCGCATGTGAAGTCGAAGTGAATATTCGGGTCGATGTAGAATCGGTTGTCGTTGAAATCTCGCCGTCAAGGTCAGGAATAAATATTCCGATACAAGTAGAACAGAACAAACAAAGCCCAGGGGGAGAAGGGAAGGGTGGACGGTTAATATAACAGACATCACCTTACCCCAACGTACGATGAATTTATTTTACGTCAAAGCATGGCCGGGCCGTCACGATTTAGGGAAGGTCTCCCGCATAAAACATCAAATTATTTGGTAATTTTTTGTTAGCGACATGTCAAGACATGGCAAAGGGCGCTGTGTTTTGACATGATGGGACCCAGCGTGAAATGACAAGACATGACAAAGGGCGTCGTATGGGTGGGGCTTTTTTTTTCTTTATCTTATCTTTTGACAATGTTCAGAATGGGATACCACGCCAGGCTGGTGGGGCCGGAGTACCTAATTGCTATGGTTATTCTTAGTCTTTCGATGATCAAGAAAGTCTTGTCTAGAATCCTCTAATACGGGACTTCTTTTTAATTTTTGAATCAACCAGTGCAAGCTGTCTAGGATATTACCTGACTACAGCTCGAGACATTGGCCAGGTAGCTTTCTGTGTGTGCAAGGTCCTCGGGCACCAAGCAGGACTCTGAAGGATGGTGGGTGTTAGGACTGGCTCATAGATTCGACGGTTCGCATCCAAAATCCAGTCCGGAAAAACCACCTAAGAAAGGTCGGGAAGGGGACATCACTCTCCCTGTGCCCTCCATGCCCTTTCTATACCATTTTACCGCTTCCGGGGATCAGAAAACTTCATGGCCGATGGAAGGCATGAGGAACGAAATCAACAGGCCAGTTCATGCCACTTTAGCCTACATTAGTTGCCCATTCATTTTTTTACAGCATTGGCATTAGAGGACAGCGCTGATGTTGCTGTTACTCCCTAACCAGCTCTAGGAAGGATAGTAAAAAGAAAACATAATTCAGGCCAAATACTGCTGAGAAGTGCTCAATCAGTAGTCTCATTTAGACAGACCAGTGATGACGGGTTAAAATATTTGCTTGAGGTTTACAAGCTGCCATTGGCCTCTGTCGGCTCTTTGCAGTAAGACGACTGACGTCGTCTGCTGCCAAGCCTTGACCTTCTATTCATGGAAGATGGAACACAACCATCCAAAACAGAGATGCAGGACACCCCACGCTTCAATACCACCCTCCCTATTTGCCCCTTCTGGCTCTCTTATTGAGACTTTCCACACAATCTCCATCTTGGACATTTGTCAAGAAGAACAGAACAACGACATGCGCGTCATCTTCACTCTAGCAAATAGTTACGCATGACATTTGATCTTCCTCTAACGAATCCACAATCCCCCTCCCCCCTTCCGAAGCCAAGACTCCAATCCCCTCGCTCCCCGAAACAAGCTCACCTTTAAACAAATCTAATTCGTCGGCCCTCCAAGAAACAGACTCCCCGAGCGTCATGCACGAGAATCAATAGGGCAATGCTCAACGGTGGCGGCGATGGTCCGACCCCTCTACTTCGGGTCGTCGGCGCCAATCAGAACAAAGTCAAGACGGGGAGAATCGCGATGCTCTTGACGAAATGGAGAGTGATTGGTGGTTTTTTATAAAGAAACAAACTGATGAACTGCTACTCTTTCTGTTGGGGTGACTATCATGGGGACTTTTGTGGTTTCTGGTCAATCAGGTGAAAAGTATCGAGTCATCTATCTATCCATGTCAACGAACGGGGAGAATAGAATAGAATACGTGGTCTGCCCTGCGAGATCCGAAGAGTGTGCCTGTTCCCACATGTTCTCGCGTGAGAAGTAACCAAAATAGTCGCAAACTTAATTAATCCCGCAAGTTGATGTGTAGGTGACTTGATTTGGGGCAAAGATTGGAGTTGCCGTAGCTGGGATTAACACATTGTGCATATGCTTTCTTTGCAGCACTACTTTGATTGCCACGATTATTCAGCCTGCGTCTACAAAGCACTAAGAGCCAGAACCAGAGTTTTGATGTGTACTGAGATACCAAATGGATTCTATCGTGTTCTAATCATTTGAGTTATTGTATTCTTTAATTTAACGTATTGCTGGTAGTCTGCGCGATCAAGATTACCCTACAACAGATGCCCCACGACAGAGGCAGGGGGGTGTTGCAGTGGACAAAACATTGTTTCTAGCATGTGAAAGTGGCCCAGTCGTTTGGTTGAAAAGTCATCATGTTTCGATCAACAGGGTACATGAATCAATCTTTTAGATACTCTTGATGAGATCAGATGAATAACTGTGTCCCAATATCCGTAATACTTCGATTGCTCCCAATAAAGATAATTAATTATTTAACTGAATCATGGAAAAACACAAAGCAAAAACAGCTTCAGCCTCTTCCCCTCCACGTTGACTCCCCCAGGTCCCAAAATTGGCGGGCAGCTATGCCTGAAAGGTCTCTAGATCTGGCGGTATAACTCGACCTTGGCCCAATCATCGACAGCCAATTCTCCGTGGGGGGGTCGCCCTGACAGTGATGTACAGCACCAAGTCTTGTAGATAAAATGTCGTTGTCTGCTTCCATTTGTCTTATCTTTTGCATATTTTCTCTTACATTCACAGGTCTGGAGACTTTATTATACTCTTCTTCGTCTTCAGTAACTCCATTGTTCTATTCTTTAAGACTGGGGTGACGTGAAGCTAGACCTGGTACTTGACAGCACAGACGCCTCATCCCACTACCTTAATTGACCCCGCGAGACCCTCAAAAAGTTATACGAACCTCTTTTGAGGCCAACGTCTTCTCACGGGCTAGGAACAGAGAAGGGTTGTTCTTGTTCTTGTTCCATTCAATTCGATTCACTTCGGTTTAAAACTCCATACTTGGCCTTACCGTGTCCCCAGAAAAGGATTCGCCTGCTCCGCCACCTGGTACCCAGGTAAATCAATCGCCGTAATAATTGTTGGGGACTGCCCTGGACATTACCGGACCCGTCACCGACATCTCCTTCTAGTCTCATCTTGTCCCTCCGGGTCTGCAGCTTGGTCGCGTGACCCACCCACCGCTCTTGCCATCTTTATCTTTAAAACCATCAGACATACCTACGCATTCTCTCCTCTTCTACCGTCATTCTCAATTCACACACAAACAACATCATGACAATCATTGATGTTAACAAGGATCTGGCTGCTCTCTTTGAGCAGCAGGCCTCAGCCACTCCCGATGCCGTGGCTCTTGAAGATGAGAAAAGATCCCTCACATACGCAGAGCTCGACAGAGAAACCTGGGCTCTAGCTGAGCGATTACGTGACTATGGTGTTGGTCGCGATGATCTGGTCGGTGTTCTCATGGGCAGAAGTGCAGATTACGTTATCGCCGCTCTTGCTGCCCTCCGAGCTGGTGGTGCTTTTTTGGTGCTCGAGGTTGCCTACCCTCCTGGTCTGCTACGAGATGTTATCGAAGATGCGAAGCCAACTGTCATTCTTACTCAAGTGGAGCACTCCACCAACCTCACATCTGAGACTCCCGTCATTGTTGTCGACAGCCCCGACAAGCAGGCTCGAGGAGAATCTTCCCCTCATTTGACCGAGAGACGGTCACTCCCCGAGGACGACGATGTTGAGCGATTGCTCTTTGTCTCGTATTCTTCTGGTACCACTGGTAAGCCCAAGGGTATCATGAACCCCCACAGAGCCGCTATCCGCTCATATGACTTGCGGTTCGCCGTCAACGACCTCCAGCCCGGTGACAGAGTGGCCTGCAATGTCTTCTTCATCTGGGAGATGCTTCGACCTCTCATTCGAGGTGCCACCACTGTTGCCATCCCCGATTCCGCCAGTTACGACCCCATTGCTCTCGTTGAGCTTTTATCTTCAAAGCGCATCACTGATACCCTCATGACTCCCACACTTTTGGCCACCGTTCTTTCCCAACACCCCAAGCTCGGCCAGAAGCTCCCCGAACTTCGCTCCCTCTGGTTGAATGGCGAGGTTGTCACTACCGACCTTGTTCGCCGCGCTGTGGATGCTCTCCCCGAAACACGCCTTCTCAACGTCTACAGCGCCTGTGAGACTCACGAGGTTGCTGTTGGCGATATCAAGTCCTTTGTTGATTTCGACACACAAGTGTGCCCCGTAGGTCCCCCTACAGACCCTGAGCACACCTACGTCCTCGATGAGGCTGGCAACAGAGTTGAACATGGTGTGAGTGGTGAGCTTTATGTTGGTGGTAACCTTTTGGCGCGAGGATATCTCAACTTGCCAGAAACGACAGCCAAAGCATTCCAAATGGATCCCTTTTCTGGAGAGAAGGATGCTCGCATGTACAGAACTGGTGATTTGGCTCGCATTCTTCCCAATGGACTTTTGGAAATTACCGGCCGAGTTGGCGGCATGATCAAGACTCGTGGTTACACTGTCCAGCCCAGTGCTGTCGAAAGCGCCATTCGAAAGCATCTTGCTGTTCGTGACTGTGCAGTTGTAGCTCACGGCGAGGGCTTGGAGCGACAGATTGTCGCCTACATCGTCCGCGAAAAGGGCGAGTCCCGAGAGCGAACCATTCCTCTCGTCGACGACTACGGATACAGTCCCGTTGCTCGACGTGCTCTCACTGACCACCTTGCTCACTACATGATTCCCACTATTTGGGTCGAAGTGGAAGAGCTACCTACACATGGCGTTTCTGGCAAGACAGACCTCAAGGCTTTGCCCGCGCCACCATCCCCAAGATCGCCCAGACCTGCCCCCAAGAAGGAGCAGAACATCAAGGTCAAAACCGAGACTGTTATTCAGCTTTGGGCCGCATCGCTTAACATGCCTGCCAACGTCATCACACCAAAGCATGACTTTTTCGACTTGGGAGGTCACTCTTTGGCCCTTGCTGACCTTGCTGGACGCCTCACAAAGACCTTTGGCTTCCCTGTCCCTCTGGCTCCTTTGGCTGGAACCCCTACTCTGGAAGGACATGTTGCAGCCATCAAGGCAGCCCGTGACGGTCACACTGCTGCTGTGCAGGCTGATCTGCCAGCTGTCCTCCGCGCAGACTCTATTCTCCCGGACGACATCCAAGGCAACGGTACTCCTATGCGTGCTCTTAAGGATGCCGAGACTATCCTCCTGACTGGTGTCACCGGTTACCTTGGTGCTTTCCTTCTCAAGACCCTGGTTGACTCTACCGACGCACAGATTATCTGTCTTGTGCGATTCCCCGAGCCCGTGGAAGACTGTGCACCCGCTGGTATGGCCCGTATCCGAAAGAACTTGATCGATCTTGGACTTTGGGAGGATTACCTGCTGGAGCGTATTGAGATCCTGCCCGGCACACTCACCAGAAAGCGACTGGGTCTTTCCCCTGAAGTGTTTGACGAGCTATCAACTCGTGTTCAGGTCATTGTACACGCTGCTGCTACCGTCAACCTGGTCTACCCCTACGCTGCTCTGCGAAACGCCAACGTTAACGGTACCCGAGAGATTCTTCGTCTTGCTGGCCGCAGTGGTGCTACTGTTCACCATGTCTCCACTAACGGCGTACTCCCACCCTCTCACACTGGTTGGTGCGAAAACACTGTCATTGATGTTGATGATGTTCCCACCAAGCTTCTCGATGGTTATGGCCAGACTAAGTGGGTTGCTGAGAAGCTTGTCGATGAGGCAAGCCGCCGAGGCATTCCCGTGCGAGTTTACCGTCCCGGAACCATCAGCGGCCACAGTGTTTCTGGCTCTACCAACGCCTGGGATTTAATTAATGCCATTATCGTCGAGTCCCTTCAGCTCGGCCGCGCTCCTGATGTCGAGGGCTGGTATATTGAGATGACTCCTGCCGACTTTGTCAGTGATGCCATTGTCACTCTCGCAAACCACACCAGCGACACCGAGCAGACTCTTTACCATCTCGGTGATCCTGCCCCTGTTCCTTCCAAGGATCTATTTAACACTCTGGCCAAGCTGGGCTACCCTACCGAACCTCTATCTTGGGATGAATGGGTTGCTCTGTGGTGGGAGAAGCGAGGCAACAAGAAGACTGGCAATGACCCCTTTACTGTCGACATTCTCCGAGGTGGTATGCCCAGTGTCGAGGTCCTCAAGTCGGTCATTGTGCTCAAGGATGGAAAGACACAGCCTACACTTGACAAATACAATGTCCCTCGCCCCAAGATGAACGAAGGTCTTCTTGAGATCTACATGCGACACTTTTATGCCCGTGGTTGGTTGTCTCGACCTCCTCGCCGAGGCCAAGTCAATGGCTCTGCCAAGAAGGTTCGCAAGGGTCGCCTTGTAGGCAAGGTCGCAGTGGTGACTGGTGCCTCTTCTGGAATTGGCGCCGCTGTGGCAGCTGGCCTTGCCAAGGAGGGCGCGCATGTGGCCGTGGCGGCTCGACGGACCGAAGCCCTGGAAGACGTCAAGAAGAAGATTAGCGTCTACGGTGGTAAGGTGTTGATCCACAAGACCGATGTTACAAACAAAGGCCAGGTGGAGTCCCTGATGAAGGAGGCAAGCGAGCAGCTTGGTCCTGTCGATATCCTTGTCAGCTGCGCGGGTGTCATGTACTTTACCATGATGGCCAACAACCAGACTGATGAGTGGGAGCGCACAGTTGATGTCAACTGCAAGGGCCTCTTGAACGCCTTATCATCAACTGTTCCGGGCATGTTGTCCCGTGGAGCTGGACACATTGTCGCTATTTCATCTGATGCTGGACGCAAGGTGTTCCCTGGTCTGGGTGTTTACTCGGCCAGCAAGTTCTTTGTTGAGGCAACACTACAGGCTCTGCGTCTCGAGACAGCAGGTTCTGGTCTCAGGGTCACAGCCGTGCAGCCTGGAAATGTGGCTACCGACCTGTTGGGCATGTCGACCGATCAGGAGGCTCTGAAGAAGTACGGTGAGCCTACAGGCGCCGAAGTTCTCAAGCCTGAAGAGGTGGCCAGCGCTATTGTCTACGCTGTGTGTCAACCCCCACACGTTGCCGTCAACGAGGTGCTTATTGAGCCTCGCGATGAGCCCATCTAGAATCATGCATGCATACGGCGTGTATTTGTTTACGGCAGATGTTGATTTGTATTTATATTTCGGCCTCTTAGTGGCTGGTCATGTTTGATGATGGGATCATGATGATGATGTAGCGACTGATGCATTTACTCAAGGTCATATGATGGAGATTTGCGTGTTTGCACGTTTCGACATGGGATGCATGTGCATTGTAATACCCTATTGGAGAGGAGGAAGCAATTATTTAGTCGCATAATTAATTGACGGAGAATTGCCATGCCCGAAGCTTGTGTCTTGTCTTTTGAAGCAGCCAAACACCAAACCAAGGATGGTGGTGGCTGAGAAACAGATTGACTGCCAAGATGTTGATGCCCATCATGTCTATGACCAATTGTCTGCCGTTTTCCGATGAGGTCAGGGATGAACTGACAGCGGAAAAAAAGGGACAACCACTGGTATTTTGCCATGCCCTGCCCTTTCTTGGCCGCATATCATCCTGAAACGCGGATTGCTCTTGTCTTGTCGGAGACCAGTTTCGAGTTTCGGGAGACGCGACAGGGGTCAATAGTTTTTCCATGGATAAAAAGCGTTTGTTTAAAGAAGGATGCAGGGTTTATGAGATCCACATAAGCGCAAGGATAGAGTATAATTAACCGGTTAGGATGGCACTCTGCTCTATTACTGTACATATACAGAGATGAGTTGAGTTATGTGTGGTATGATACAGAGTGTGTTATACAGTAGAGATGGAAATATTCCTGTCATTAGTTAATAGAGCGAGTCGGAAAGTTTGTTATTGTTCGAGAAGGGTTGTGGATAAGTTCTTTCCAGATCTTGAAGTAATACCCGTAAGCGAATCGCTTCCCAACGGAAGAATCCTTCTTTATTAATTAACTAAAACCTCGGCGGCATAATATGCCATTGGTTCGTTGTTCTCCAATTTTCCTCTCTCGCCCTGCTTGGGCTCGAGCTGTCAGATCTGCTGGGTCCCATCTTGAGGCTCAAACACAAACCTTGTATGTTCCACCAATCAAAAGACTGCCCCTTGCGCTGGCTCCAAACGCTCTGTAGTTGTCAGCGGGAAAGGGATACATACAGGCCGGACGAATCTGCTGTCTTTGGTTCGTGGTGCGAGCTTCGAATTCCGGTGAAGTCGGGGCCTTGGCGACGGTGTATTTTTTCTTTTACAAGGTTCACTCTTGTCTTTTTCGCTTGAGATGAAAAGTGAGGTCATGTAATGTTTGGTGAGACGAAACAAAAGGGGATGGATGTTTGATAGACAGAACTAAACATTACTACTGTTTACATGTGTTGATGAGAATGCTACTATAGGATGAGAGTACATGATAATAAACTTAATGATAATAATGATTCGTGCTTATTAGAGTTAATTACTAGAGTTAACATCAGCCGGCGCTTGTCATGTCAAAAACCCACCTAGCATAAACTCCTCCTCTTACCAGGGCCATCATCAACGAGATTGACTACGGAGCGAACAAGGGCCTATGCTTTGGCCCACTGTCTCGCTTGAGTCGGCCGAGTTCATTGTATCAGATCCTCTTGTCGTCTAAACCCTGTATAGTAACTCCTCCCTCATCTGATCAAGGTGGGGGAAGGAGTAGTGGTTTTGAGTATATATCTACTTTAACCCATCTCTTTGTCACCAACTTCCTCTCTCTCTTTCCTCTCAACCTCTATTCTTTCACGGACCTCGAAGGACCAGATTCGACATTCTTTTTTCTTACTTTCCACTCTCTTTTTCATCCAATCACTTTCGCTTCGAGCCTTGACGGCCGTTTATATTATTTACCACTCTTTATACAACAACTTCTGGTCCTAGAGACACTCCACGAGAAAACAAGACAACTACTCAGTTTCAACTTTTTTATATATCTACCGCAAAAATGAAGAACGCCGCCGGTATCCTCGCTTTCATCCCCCTCGTCGCCGCCCATGGC
The DNA here is from genome assembly GCA_013618295.1 of Fusarium armeniacum. NCBI lineage: Eukaryota > Fungi > Ascomycota > Sordariomycetes > Hypocreales > Nectriaceae > Fusarium > Fusarium armeniacum. The sequence goes on along the minus strand of JABFER010000094.1, from coordinate 43,289 downwards.
TTCATCAAGTCTCCCACCCCCCGCATGCCCGGCGACGCCTTCAAGGCCGCCTGCGGTGAACAGCCCTTCTACCAGCAGAGCTCCGACATCAACGGCAACGTCCAGGGCATCAAGCAGGTCGTTGGCCAGAACTTCAACGCCGCCGACTGCAACCTCTGGCTCTGCAAGGGCTTCCAGTTCGACGATAACAAGGACAATGTCCAGAGCTACAAGCTCGGCGAGAAGATCCCCTTTGAGATCAACATTGCTGCTCCTCACACCGGCTACGCCAACGTCTCTGTCGTCAAGACCTCTTCCGACACCATGATTGGCGAGCCTCTGATTGAGTTTGAGAACTACGCTGCCAACTCTGGCACTGCTGCCAACAACACCGCTTTCAGCGTCACTCTCCCTGAGAGCCTCGGCGGTGAGTGCACCAAGGCTGGAGACTGTGTTCTCCAGTGGTTCTGGGACGCTCCCGATATCAACCAGACCTACGAGTCCTGCGTTGACTTTGTCGTCGGTGGTTCCGGCTCCGGCACCGCCCCTGCTCCCTCTCCTTCTTCCGGCTCTGGTGCCGAGAAGCCCGCTACTTCTTCCCCCGCCGCCGATAACGAGGATGACGAGGACTGCGACGATGAGGATGAGGAGCCCGCTGCCACTACTGCCGCTGCTGAGAAGCCCGCTGCCACCACTCTCCAGGCCGTCGCTGTCAGCACCGCTGCCGACTCTGGTTCTGCCCAGCCCACTTCTGCCCCTGTCGCCGACGATGATGAGGACTGCGATGACGAGGAGGAGCCCGTCGATGATGAGGATGAGGACTGTGATGAAGAGGATGAGGAGCCCGTTGCTGATGACGACGAGGAGGAGTGCCCTGCTGAGGATGACTACTAAGCGTATTGTCAAAGACGCTTTTAGTATCAGGTCCTGTACTTCTTGACTTCAAGCTTTGGGCTTGGAAAAAAGAAGGGGATGTTTATTCATTTGATGTAGATATTTAGTTCTGGGTAGCCTCCTGTGGGGGTGAATTCAACTCAACTGTGAGATATTTGAGGAAAACTGTTTGTTCTGTGCCTTTTTCATTGTGAAGTTTTGTTTGAACACTGTTGTGTGTAAGTAATACATTTGTTCATGAGAATCTTAGGCTCAGTTCGACATTGCAGGTTGACCCTCGTGATGCGCCTTGTCTGATCCGGCATAGTTGTGTTTTACCACCCAACTCTAACACTATGCTTAACCCGGACACACATATATCATATTAACATCATACCTATGTAAAACATCTAGACTCCCGGACTCCGAAAACCTAATTTGTCAAAGAAAGAGACAAAAACGTGATCTGCCACTGCATTCGGGTTGTCTCAGTCAGCCAGGCGGTTGCCAAGAGCCATTGATAGAACATTCCAAAACCAGCATCATGAATCAATCTCACAGGTACCGAACCGGAAAAACGCGCCAATGAGAGATCCGAGATGTGTCATTCCCTATATTAAAGCCGTCACCTCTGCCAAAAGGAATGTTGAACTAGCTGGAAGTAGAAAATGCTTAATTTCGGAGTCCGGCAGATCTATCACGCTCTAAGGCGGTATGCCGGGAATGTGAAAGAGACGGTTTTATGTCACCTGCCCATATTTCTGTAGAGAGAGACAGAGGGTCGTGGTTCTTGGCTTACTCACGGACTTAACTTTATCTTCTAGAGGCTCAAGAAGTGGAATATTGGTAGAGTCGAGACTGACGGGTATTTCCAAAGAAGCCACGCCTCAAGCTATCACTCGTTGATTGTCGAAATATTCTTAACATTTCCGGGAAGCAGGATAACTTGTGACTGTTAAGTTCAAGTTCTGTTCAACTGTTTCATGGCTTAAAGGAAGATGCAGGTACCATCTATGCAAAGCAGATCATGACGAAATTCTGATAGATCATGCATCTCCGGTGTAATTGATCCCCTGGACTATCACTAACCAAAAGTTCAAGTTGACGTTGCACCAAAACTCTATCTCAAGCCATCTCCGTCCAAATCAGGAACCAACACAATCCCTCTAACCGTAAACGAACTGCCCGGAGCTTTTCTCCTCTACCATCCAAATCCGAAAGCCTAAACTCTATATAGCCTCGTCAGATAATGGCTCGATTGGCTGAGGCGATACGCTTTTGGGGGTAAAGTGGAAGAAGGATTGGGAGGTTCAAAGGTTAATAAAAGAGAGTATAATAACTACTATATCCAGTGAAATTGTCAAGATGTCTCAGCTCTAACCAACACAAGTCTTGATATTTATCTCCTTTCTCCATCTTTTATCTCTACTCAAAATGAAGTTCACGACGCTCCTTAACGCCATGCTGGCAAGCTATACCCTGGCCTCACCCACCGTCGTCAACTCCCCAGAGGCAAACACCCTCTTAACCCGTGGTCTCTCCACGGAATCTACATCACGTATCGGCGTTGCCTTACCAGCTGGTTCGGAAAAGGTTCACCGCGATGTATCAGATGGCATGAGACGCGCAAGCAAAGACCATGACAGCGTCATCAAATTCATGGACTTTATCGTTGCGAGAGTACGTGCCGAATGCCAAGACATAAGTAAGTATAAAGCGATAGCAGTGGTATATACCTTTTTTCACTGACGGTTCCCAGATACTGCTGTAGAAGCTGCCAAGTATGAGGGCTTTAAATCCGAAGCTGTAGTGGCCGCAGTTCACACCATGAACAACATCAGAACAATCCTCTCCAAGACAGTTTCCCAACTAGACGCCACGCCAAACATGGTCTTTACCCAAGAAGAGCGTCAAAAGCTTATTGAAGACTTACATATTATCACAAGCGAGTTCTTCGAGACTACTAAAGGATACATCAGCACGTTAGGAGGCGCAACAGGTGGTCGCTCGCTATCTCGCGCAGCACATATGCTTATCGATGTGCTGGATAACGTTATCACTATTGATACAAGAGTTGCTTCCGATATGAGGCGCAAGCTAATGCCTGTTTTATCTGGAGTTGATGGCGATGATGGTAAAGTGTTGAACCTTGTCGTGAGCCCTGTGAGGAGCTTTTTATCGTCTATTAAGCTTGATGAAGCGCATGCTACTGCTTGTAGTAGTGCTAAAGGTTGTTTTAGCAATCAGAATGAGGACTTGAGATGACGAGGGCGTATGGTTTAAAGAGTATTTTGTGTAATGAGTTATAATTGAGGGTTGAGGATTGAGGGTCAAAAGAATATGCATTGAGCGATAGAGTACTGGGAAGTCAATGATTATGAATTCATTAGAGCTTGTATAGTATAACATTCATCAAAGGATTACCACACAGCTTTGTTCTTTTATTTGTTAGTGTCATTTCAAGATAGCCAATTTACTGAAGAATTAGGAACAAGAGTTCTAAACAAGGTTTTGTGAATCGAAATATATTGATCGCGCCTCGGGTATCAACCAACACCTGAAAGCAAATATAAAGCCCATTATCCAACGCAAGCGTCAGAAGGATGACCCAATCGTTATGTCTTGGCTTAGTAGAACAGTTGGTTTCACCCCGATATAGAGATGAACCATGACTGTGACAAGCCTCCAAGATCTTGATCCTGTATAAAACTCCCCCATCTGTGTCTGATCAAGGCCCTAACCTCTAAAAGACCTCACGCCTGAGATCGCTGAACTAACCCAGCCAATGCGCCTCTAAGCATCGTCAATCTGTGTCCCCGTCTCGTCGTATTCTGTGACCTCTTCCAAGGCAGCCAAACTCTCATTGTCGTGCCCAATCTGTCTTTGTGCATGAAGTACGGCGATGCGTTTGTTGTCGGGACGAAGTATACTCCACATCTCGGCGGTCACTGCGATGGCGCTGGCGTCTGAGGCACTACGCGACAGCATCGCTTTCATCCATGCCAACTGTTTTCCCGCAAGGCGCCAGACCATGCCATATGCCTTTTCCCACTTCAGTTTGAACAGAGTGGACGCTTTGAGAAGCTCCCATTTGCTCAAAGCCGGATCACCATTCCAAGTATCAAGGAGTGGTTCAACAACTCTCATACTCATCAATTGAGCCGATGGCTTGTATGAAGACCATTTTTGATGCAACTCCTTGGCCTTTGACGTGTATTCGCTATGCGTATTGTTGTGTTTACCTCCTGCCATTGCAACTCTCCATTCCGTGGTGATGGCATCAGCTTGAGCGACTATGTCTGCCATGAGTCTCTCAATTGTTCTTGAACTTTTTCTCTGATCATTATATTCGTTGAAAAGACGAGTCAAGTCTTTATCCCATGCCTGAACACTGGTGACTTGGAGGGCATCATAGAATTGCTTCAAGGCATTGTCGACCGCATCTTGAGCAACCACAAACTTGAGAAAGTCCAGGATATGAATGAACCCATTTTCGTTTTTGTAGTTCTGTACAGAACTTCTTTCTTTCTCGTATTCTGGTTCTTTGCCACGCATTTCCATGTCTCGCTTCAATCGTTCATAGTCCTCGCGGGTGAACAGCAAGCCTTGCTTGGCCTGATCAACAAGCAGAGCGACCAATGTGCTCAGAGCTACAGCTCGTTCACTGTTGACTCCTCCTTCCAAGTAACAGAGCCTCTCCTTGAACTTGGTCGCGATACCCAAGTAAGTTGGTTGCATGTTGAACGAGATTGCCGATCGTAAGAAGTCCGTACAGGCACTCTCCATATCATGGGTAGTCTCGAGGATTGACTGGAAGCTTGGGTTGCACTTGCGAAGATATCCCTGTCCTACGAGATCTGGTTCAGCAGGCTTTGGCGAGTTGGTAAAGTTGCGAACGATATCAGGATCCCAGCAAACCCAAGCCTGATCACCATCATAATCGCCGCCCGATAGCATGTCGGCAAGGGGCGATTTGCCCTTTGACGAAAACACAATGACATCCTTCAGCCTCTTCAAGTTCGGTCGGAACACAGCCCTAACCTTTTGCACGTCGCTCACAAAATGGGCTGGAGCTCGGGCAACTAGGATGTCAATATCATCTAATAGCGTGTCTGACTCACCATCGGCTTGGAACTTGGAAGAAAAGGCAAGCTGTACCTCGCCTTCTTCCAATGTTCCGGTGAAGTCTACCACCATGAAAGCGTAAGTAGATCGCGGGATCTTGATGTTCATCTTCGCTTTGAGCTGTTCTGCCTGTCGCTTCTGATTGTTCCACACAAGGTCTCGCAGAAAACGGCACTTGGTGGCATCGAAACCGGCATCGAGCAAGAATGATACTATGTCTTCGTCGTGGTCCGGCAATCCTCCCACGAAAGGGACATTATCAAGGGTTGATCGATTGAAGCCGCGATGCGTCCAGCCACGAAGGCTGGTAGGATGTGTCATGGCCGCAAGCTGACCCCCAATCTCATCTTGAAGACCGTTGGCTAAATGATTAGCTATGATATTGCGCATGTTGCCAGGCTTGGGAGCTTGCGCTTCAAGAACTGGGATGAACTGCGTGTTGAGTGAGGCAGACTTCAGTTCCCTGGACCATTCTCGCACTTCGAATGTTCTGTGGTGAATGTCGTCAAAGTCGCAAAGCCACTTGCGTTGGGAGGGATACGTCTCAATCCAAACATCATCATCCAGCCCATCATCTTCAACATCAACTATCCACATCCCCTTGGCACTGCCAATACGAGCCTGGAATGCGCATGGAGTTTCCATGAGGCCAAGACGGGTTGCGATTTTGCGTGCAAGGCTTCGAGACATCCTAGCGATACCATCACCCATGTCCTTCTGCTGTTCTTTGTCTTGACCACTCATGTACTTGTGAAATCCCAGCATGGTGTCGCGATGTCGAAACTGGTGAGGTTCGAGAACGATGGTAGGAATGGTTTTGCTAAGGCCTGGATAAGAGTGTTAGATGGTTCATATAAAAGGTTGGGGAACTAACTGAGAGCAAGACGCGAGAACAGTTTTGGTACAGGTTGTAGAGCATTTGCCTCAACATTTATTGCCCACTTCAAAAGATCAGAGCGCCGCATCTTTGTTCGACAACTTAGGGACGTTGCTTCTTCAAGTGGCGGAAACTGGCTTTCAGGAAGTCGAAAATTGTTGCCATCAGTTGCAAAGAAGTAGACACGCTCTTGCATTATCGTGAGGGACTTGTGAGGAGGACGAGGGTCTTTTACTGACTTGCTAGCGCCGCGATTGTAGAATGGCGACCAGGAACGCCCAAGAAAGTAGTGGAGGTTATCATTTAGCCATCCGATGACCTTATCCGCACCCTGCTCATCGTTCCTGATTATGTCGGGAGCATCTCTAGAAGTCGGGGACGGCATAATAATCTCAATGAACCGGTCGGCACCAAAGCGGCGAGCCAGTCGATGGCCAAGTTCCAGACGAGGAGGCTGAAGCTTGAGCTTGTACAAGGGACCAGAGTCCTCAGTGTTGACAATAAACTCTGCAGCAAGAACAACGTTCTTATCGTGTAAAGCAAATGATTCGAAGGCTGCATTCCACACGGTACGGTCGCAAGACTGTGGCAGTCCTGCCCCAATGAAAAGTCGATGTCGGAAGATCATAGCCCTGAAATTGGTTTGATCATGCCAAGTTTGATCGGGTTTGTATTCGAGATCCCATTCAGACAAATCCACGCGGCAATGAAGCGCAGCACGGGTTAATTCCCACAGGATGATCAAAGGTGCCTGATTCAGTCCGGGAATTGGAAACTTGGGCCAAATATTGCGTAGACGCTTTGTTAGGGCACACGGATGTGGTGCTGTATCAAAATCCGAGGCATCAAGAAGCAATGTATCCAACTCGTTCATCTCAGGCAAGCTAGAGTAGGCTGTTCCAGGACTGCTAGACCGAATTGTCTCTCTTCGCTTTACGCCAAGATCCTGGCCTCGTACAGGCTGAGGCATCACCAGAAGGGGCAGTCTGGGCTCATCGATAGGCATACCAACAGGCTCAGAGGATATTTCGGGCTCATATCGCCTGACTGCGGATGGTTTGGCTGGTTCGACATTGCGTTTGATGACATCTTCGGGCTTGAATTGGAACTGCTGTATCTGTTGGGAGAAGGGAATTTCGGAATCCTTCTGTTTTTTACAGTCCCTACGATTGGGTTGAGAGGACTGAAAGGAAGTCCGCAAACCTCTGAAGGAAGAATTGGTCAAGACTGTTGTTTGTGTGCTTGGCGAATCGTTTGTGGTTGCAGAGAAAACTGTCGGGGCTAGGGAAACTTTGCTAGAGTTGAAGGAGCCTGGACCAAAGGACAAAGACTGAGGTTGTGTGCTTGAAAACGATGTGACGGGAGTTGTGACGCCATTGGAGAATGAAGCCGTACTGGTCCCTGAACGGCGAGCGGCCCGTCCCGCAGGCACACGACCATTTAACTCCACAGCTCTAGAGCGGACTGGGATGTCGTCGATGCTGTCGCAGGTTGGGGAGTCAAAAGAGTTGCGAATTCTCTTTGGACTGTGATCTGAAAACTCGTCAGACCTCCGCTTTGCAGTTCTTGACCGCTGCTGACTGGCAATGTTATCGTCATGCAACAGTCGCAATAAGTACTCTTGGAGCGCGCCCCGCTCCTCAGAGGTTAATCCTGCGCGATGGCGATGTGGGTCGCCAAAAGAACTCTTGATCGGGGTTGTGTCAAAGTCACCACGGGGCTTTCGGATCCAGTTAGTCAAGTACTCGTCTGCCTGTTCGCGGAAGCGAGTAAAACATATGGATAGCCGGTTTGGATCCTTAAACTTGAGGTATTGCGCGCGATAGTAGATAGAATTGCATCTGTCCTGTTCCTCATTTTTGCGCTGAAGCTGGCGCTTGCTCGGCGACAGCGTCGGGTCGGGGATCTGGAGCTGAAGCTGGAATTCTGAGCTGATGGAGCGAATTGTCCTGTCAAGCTCCTCCTTGGCTTGTACTTTTCTGTTGGGTAAAATATTGGCGAACATGGCGACTGGCGCCAGTTGTGAGCCAAATGCCAAAGTCAAATAATTAGAGGTGTTCCAAAGGTTGTCAAGAAAGGGAGAATTTCTAATCTGCGAAAGGATCAGTGAGTAAGGTTAGCACGCACACGTTGAATGAAACGAGCCTCAAGATGCAAGGTCTCTGTGACCGCCGAGGCACGGCTCAGCCCGTCTCGTAGCACGTAAAGTATAATTTATTTCGATAATAATAGTCGCAGCCTCAAAACCTTCCAAGTTCAATGCCGAGCAATGCAAGAACAAATTGGCTATCACAAAGAGATAGTGATTGGACAAGGTACCACGGCGGATCCAAACGTTGGAGAGTGGTGGAAGCATTTTGGACAAGGCCGACAGTGAATCGGCGCGCCACTGCGCGTAGCACGTAAACAAACATGGACTGCATGGAGAACAAAAAACGCCATAAAGAATCGGGTGCATTTTGTTCGTTTGAAGATTTATGGTAGATGTAGCGCAAGGAAAGATGGGTATTTCCTGGTGTTGACGTTTTGTCTTTCCTCCTCTACCCTGGAGGAAGAAGCGTCCATGGCACAGATGACCTCAGCTCGCTCAGTAGGATGACATGAGCGGTAAAGTCTTTGAAGACACTCAGACAGTCAAAGTACGATGGACATAAAAATATGATATGAGTCACAATGGCCAGATGCCTACCTACCTATTCAAACATTATATAAGTTTATGGTAAGATTGAAAGACATTACAGATTCCTTGTCATGTTCATCCACATTGACAGGTTCGAGTGCAATCTAACTGGCTGACGGGATCGGCTCTTATTTATTCCGGTCACATCGGAGGTCGGCTTCATCACCGGTCTCGTGCTTCGATTCCCCCTCCTAATCCAGCCAACCAGAAAGAAAAGGTCAAAAGATCAGCCGTTGTCACTTTACCTCTTGCCTGTATTTAACTAACACCAATTCGAAAGCCGAACCGGCCCCGCCCATCACCGCCGTCTCTTCCCCTCTCACCCACTATCGCGCATGGAGACGCTCGGGGTTCGGCATTCGTAAACCCTCATCTGCAATCATAACATTACCTCTCCATTGCTATCGCGACTTTTGTTTGGCTCCGAGGTTCGATTCAGAGCCCAGAAACCCGCTTAACAATGGCGGAAAACCCTAGTCCAGATGAGCGCGTGGTCATTGATGACCTGACCCCAGAGGAGGCCAATCGAATCATACATTCCCATCGCAAGGTCCGTTACGGTAAGAGTGTTGCGAATAACCTCAATTCGGGATTTCTTTTACTCATTGTCGCGTTAGGTACCGCGTGTTGGCCTTGTCGCCAGCGCAAAGTCAAGTGCGACAACAAGCAACCGTGTGAAAACTGTGTCAAGAGAGAGCACCCTCGACTATGTTCCTATAAGCCCAATCGTTCATCAACTTCCAAGCCGGCGACATCAGGCGCTGCTTCAGAATCCAGTCAAACCGTAGTAAATCGCAAAAGGACACATTCCTTCTCAGAAGTTCCTCGTGAAGAAGCCATACGCAAGGTTGAGCGTCAGGAAAGTTGGCCGCGTGCTCTGGGTAAGTGTCTGGCCGGATATCCGATCACACCACCGGGCTAATAAAACACCACAGCAAGCATTGATGAGCCAGAAGTGGGAGCAGATCGATATCTTGGGCAGAACAGTATTCCCGCCCTACTGCGCGAGCAGTCTTCACCAGTTCACAAAGGCGAGGGTCTTGACATTCGACAAGACATGCGGTCCATTCTGGGACTGGACACATCGGCGCCGTTTCCGTTGATGTCATCTCATCACCTTCAAAAACTAACACAGGACATCTCTAATGAACTACCATCCGACCGCGAGGTCATGAAGTAAGTCTTGCGCTTGCGACAGTGCAGCTGTTTCGAGTTCGTAAGCTGACAGGTTGCAGGTTGTTCAGAGCGTACAAGGAAATACCGCAGCCATTCTGGGGTTTTGTGATGGATATCGATGATCTTGAGAGCAAGCTCATGATTTATCTAGAGGAACGCTCACGAAATGCCACGAGCGGAGTGAAGTCCACAAAACCTGTTACTGCATCATGGCTCGCCATTCTCTTCGCCGTATTAGCCGTTGGCTCCCAATACCACGAATCTCCCTACCATATCCGCACGCGAGACTCCCAACGGTTCATCCAAATATCTTTCCACTTCCTCCGACTGGGCAATTTTCTTCTTCGGTAATGCTGCTTGCCAACTTTGACAGCAAATCTCAAACTGACATATTACAGACCTTCGTTCGACTCGATCCAAGCTCTCCTTCTTACATGCTTTGTTCTTCTGAACGACATGAAAGCCGAAGCTTCATGGGCTTTGATGGGATTGACTTGTCGTCTTGCTCAATCGTTAGGCCTACACAGGACACCGCGTAACGAAAGTCGCGATTGCACGCCGCCGAACACACAATCGAAAGAGATGGTTCGAAGGAGGCTATGGTGGAGCTGTGTATGGCATGACACCTTGACGTCGCTTTCTTTTGATCGGTAAGTATCGTGTCTTCATGATTGGACTCACCTCTAATGACATAGATCACCAATGACCAACTTCCCGTGTTGTCCGATTCCCGTTATGTCGCCGACGCCAAACGGAAACTACTCGTACCTCGAGACGATGTACCATCTTATGGAAATAATTTCTCGTCGTCTAAATCCCGATGATATGATGAGCTCGACCTACGCACAAATTGTTGAGCATTGCGAAGCAGTAGAGCAACTTCGACACCGTACCACACCACAATTACGGGCGAAAGAAAACTGCAAGACAGCGCTCGATCGTCTACAACATTACGCTATTCGCCTTCATACATCATTTGTCATCTCTGTTGCGTGTCGTCCAGCGCTTCGCAAAGACAGCGAGTTTGAACCTGAGCAGCGCAAAACACTAGCGGATCGCTGCAAAGACAACCTAACCGAAACCGTCCGGATGTTTTTGGCAATGCATCAACTGTCAGCAATCCCTACGCGAAGCTGGGCATTTACGTACCATGGCCTATCGTCGGCTTTACTACTGGGCATACTTTGCGAAACAAAGACTGACCCGGAGGTTCGACAGTTGCAGGGCGATTTAATCGCTGCCCTGTCTGCCACCGCCGCCAAGGACGTTAGCTCCCCGGAGCCTCATGTCATGACCACCGACAAGGACATTGAGCTTTCAGGCCCACTATACCGAGCATTGACGGCCCTCAAAAACATCTATGACCACGGCTCCATCGTCCCATCCCACCTCAAGAAGGAGGGAGACGCCTCTGCCGCCGGCAGCGGGAGCCGTACGCCCCAATTCCCCTTTGGGAACTCTGGACAGTATTCCGGAAATGGCAATTCAATGTTTCGCAACGTCTCCCAGAGCGCCGACCCACGTGAGGACGCTGCACTCGCCATGGCAGAGATGCAAAACGGAGGTGCATCGATTCAAGACTTTGCTGGGTTAGTATCGTCCTATTCTGCCCCGGCCGTCTACCGTGATTTGTTTCTAAATGTGTCCATATCAGACTTCCATACAGCCAACAGATGCAGGCTAACGCAAACCTCAACATCGACAGCATGAATGCAATGAATGTCGATCCTACGCAATACATGGCTCCTATGGACCTTTACGAGTCAATCTGGGGTGGTATGTCAAACAATTTTCGCTCATCTTTTATCTGTCATACTCTCTTGGCAGCTCGGAGACTAATCCATAACCAGAATCGCCAGACCCTTGGAACACGGGAATGGACTCGCTAAACTTTGACTTTCTGGCCCAGCCCCCACCAGGCCAGCCTCAGCAACAGTTCTACTTTTAGGTCTTGCAGGCCCATTACCTACTTGACCGAATGGTCTCGGACTGTGACGGCAGAGGAACTTTTACCAAGCTTTTACAATAATGATGGATATGAGGTGAGATTGTATGTTAACGATTTATTGGCGCTATGGAGCGAAAGGCCCTTGAGATGGCACTTGACATTTACTGAATATAAGAATAACTGAGCGACAAATGATCAGACATTTCAACATGATATTCAAGTCGCTATACTCTTTTTTTCCTTTCTTCCTGTCTCTTTTTTTTTTTAAACCTATGGTGCGCTTAATCCACTTTGCAGCCCAAACTCTTTCATTCCTGGTACGAGAGCACCGTTACGTCGAGACGCAGGAACCAGAACGGTGATCCAAACGCCTCAAACCCTTTTTTGTTCCAAAGGGATTAACACAAAAGCCTAGCAGTAAACCATTTTTATTCCCGCGGGCGCAAAAGCTGCAATCGAATGATGAAGACATTGATTCGTCGCCACGGAGAAGTCTCCGGCCGAGATGGTTTAACATTCCCTTTTCCACATTGTGTGTAGGGTCTGTGTAACCGCCCGGTTAGCGCGATCTGAACGCTTGCTGCGTACTGAACGATCAAAGAGAGCTCTGACGATTTGTAATTTTTTGCCTCCCTTTAGTGTCTCTGCCAAGAGAGAAACATGGGATAGGGAGATATGGAGAGGGTTGCACAAGGTTGATAACTTTCCCCGGATGAGGCTCGTCAGTTTCCCCCCCCGGGAGCTTGGAAGCTATGGCCTGGCTTGTTGGGCCCCTGCGCAGGCGCGGCAAGAGATGTAGATGTTATTTTAAGATGCTTATTTCTTGCTGCGGCGGGATGAGCTGGCAACGATCTTCTTCTTGAGATGTTTAGGCATCTTTTCCTTGCGCTTCTCGCGCTTGGCTTCCTTGACGGCTTGCTTGTGGGCCTGAGAGGTGTGGTCAGTAAGGGTTCTGTCACATTGGAACGAGTCAGATGGGAATGGGATATGGAATACAAACCTTCTTCTCGTCTTTATCTTCGAAGCGACGGCCGCGAGGAGTGCCCTTCTCAAAGTCGGCCTCATTGTGTGAGTCATCATCAGAGAGAGATGCACCCTCGTCTGAATCAGATGTGGAACCTTGCTCTTGGTCATCATCGCCCTTTTCGGCATCAGCCTTCTTGGGTGCAATGACCTGGTCTGGCAAAAGATTGCTGTAGACAAGATCATTACCCTGACCCTCGCCAACCCTTTGAGCATCCTTCTCAATGTCGTAGACCTGCTCTAATGTTTGAGGAATGTACTGGTTTCTGAAAACTTCATTGTCAACTTCCTCCTGAGCAGCATTGTCCTCGCCAGTAGCATCAGCCCGGTTCTCGTAAAGAACATCAATGGCCGCACCCATCTCAGGCTCCTCCACAGGGCCCTCGGGGGCAGTGATGAAGTTGAAGATGGCGCGGTCGGCCAGCGTATCAACGCCCTTGCGGCGGAAGAAGTCGCCCACGTTCTTGATATCCATACGGAGGAACTCCAACGACCGGGGGTGGTCCGGCTCCACACTTTGCGACACATCAATAATGTAGAGTTTGCCCTTGTGGTATAGAATGTTGTACTCGCTCAGATCGGCGTGGACAAGACGGCAGACCTGGTAGATTTTGCGCATGATGCCAAGCAGCTGAACGTAGAGCTTGTGCCACTGCTGATCAATGTCGTCTCCCGTAAGGGTAGCGTCGCGGAGGCGAGGGTATGCCCAACCCTTGCGGTCGCCAAGGAAGCCCATGACAAGGACGTGAAGCTTAAGACTGATGGGCTCTGGGCAGGGAATACCAGAGTTGTAGATTCTTCGCAAGTTTCGGAATTCCTTCTCTGCCCAAAGTTTGACCATCTTGCGGTTGTTACCCTTGTCAAAGCCACTCTTAAAACGGTGCTCGCCGGTGATGTAACGCTCTCTGTCCTTGAAGCTCAGAATGGCTGTCTTGTATACCTTGATCGCCCTGTGGGTGGCCTCGCCTGTACTGTCGTCGACAAGAACGGCGCCGTAGACGTTGGCTTCCTTTCCTGTGGATATGGCACCGTGGACTTCGCTTACAAAACCCCGGTTGATCATCTGGAGCAGAATCATTCGGGTGCGCTGGTCAAGAACCTGATCGCTAGTAGCGCGGTCTGCCTTGTCCTTGTCTTTTGAATCACTAGCATCTTGTTTAACGGAGTCGAGTCTAATCTTGGCGGCGTGCTTGGAGAGAGCTGAGACTTGGTCATCGACGCTGGCAAATGTGTTGGCGGTAGGCTTTTGCTGGTTTGAGCGAAGGGCGGCTCCCTCGTTTGTGTTGCGCTGTCTGTTGTACGACTTTGTCAAGTCTCCCGCATCAGCAGACCAGTCATTATCATCAAAGTCCTGGTCGTCAAAGATGTCGTCGAAATCGTTCTCGTCGTCCTGGTTGTCGAGGGCAGCGCCATCGTCTCGTTGGGCCTGTAGCTCGCGGGGTATCTCTTCGGTCTGTTCATAGCCCTGATTCGCCGTGTAAGTGTAGGGCGGCTGGTGCGGAGCGGCGGGATCCATGGTAGGCGATTTGCGATGCGATACAGTCTAGCGATATAGTCTAAAGGCAAGGCGAAAATCGATATTTCGTCGGGTGGACAATAATTGAAGGCGTTGGAATTTTTGTGCAACCTTGAGAAGTTGTCGCGGGGTGGCGGGGTCGAAAAATCCGTTATCTTATCAAGGGTCTACAGGGCCTGGCAGTGGGTTCTGGGGACTAACTACCAGAAAACTCCAGTAAATAGAATATTCGGGCAGTCAACTGTTTGTAGGTCTACTATGACTATGGTACTTTTGGAACTAGTATGGATGAGTATCGGAGTCGTGCTCGAAATAATGCAGCCTATTTAGAATGAGAATTAAAAGTACCCATAGATTCTCTTGAATTTTAAAAGAGATATGGGAAGGCTCAATGTTGTGATAATTTTGACACCTACCGACAGTCAAAAGTTTTAGTGTAGTTCGTAGGTACCCTGTTGGTGAGTCATGGAGGGGTAACTTGCAGCAGGTCAATGGGTCATTCATTGGATGACCTGCCTCGACTTTACATCACCACTTACTCCACCATCTCCATCAATCGTTCAATGAAGGGATCGTGAGATTCCATCTGGTGTTGAGCAGACAAAAAGACAATAATGGCAGGTATCGACAAAAGTCAAGGGCCTCAAAGCGGAAGGGACCGAGCCTTTGTCATGCATTGACCAGCCACTTTCCTCCTCTCGGAGCACACTTCCTAAATCCCACGCTACGACTCAGCGTTTCAACTCCACCACCGGTAGCATCGTAATATCGAGTCATTGCATTCTTTGACATCTCAACCGAGGGACCGAGACCTGCTAAATCGGCGCCAATGAGGCTATTTTCTGCAGACGCGCAGCCGCGGGACCGCCAGCATCACACCAAAGACTTAGAGAAGGGATCTAAGAGGTGACAGTTGCCAAAACGAGCAAGAACTGCGACGGCTCCAAAGGCAAGAGAGCTTGGACCTGCAGGGCAAACTACTTATCACAGAATCTTTCGCAAATCGGTATATCGCTCACGATATGACGATTGCTGAAAAGTCTTCCAAACTCAAAGGAGTCAGTCATGCCGAGGACAAAGAAACACCATGTCATCGCGACAAATGATTAACCAACAAACGTCATCTAGCAAAGGCCCGGAAATATGCAGGTCGATGAATGCTTGGCATTGACGATGCTCGACAAGCCGCGGGTATGAAATGTCTCAAAAACAATGACATTGTTGTAGATCAAGTGATCTATCGAGGGCCCTCTTCATCATCATCACCCCATGGAGTTCATAAGCTTTGCTGATCGCTTTAAGAGGCATGGTCGGCAAGCCATTGTCGTTGATGCCAAGACCTTGTTACTCCCAACACACAAACGCGGGACCCTGATCATCGAATAAGAACGCCCTCAACGTCAATACGGAGACCCTGCAGGACCGGGAAAAAGTTAGACAAATCAGACGCAGGAACCAGGAACCAAGAACGGACGTGGCAACCCATATTCAGTCATGGCTCAGCCATGGCTCTGTTGCCGCAACTCGTGGCATCCATAAGAGGGTCTGAATTGTCTAGTCCCATGCTCACGGAATGCAGACGACATACTAGACTATACTGGATCCAGGAGCATTCCACGCAAACCCATACTCTCCACGGACCACATTCCAGGTTAGGCTCTCTGAGATGGCTTCAATCAGCTCGGGACGTGCCCAGAATGCCATGCTAGGGATCTCGAAGTGCCTGGGAAGATGTTTTGAGCCTCGATCCGGAACTTTCAACCGCCTCCCGAATCCACTATCCATTGTCTTGAAATATCAGACTACATCCCTCTTCTGGGTTCGCCTCTTGACTATCATCATAATTCTTTTTCATTAATCCACTATTGACCATGAGATTTAGCACGGTTTCTTTTCTTCTACTCGCCGGCTGCAGTACAGGTATCCCTCATGAGATCCGTAGTGGTACTCATGAGGTGAACGGTGCTTCGGGAGACCATCCCGAGAAGCCTTTGGGGAGGATAGTAAAGAGGTCTGCTGACCTTGGAGTTGAAGCTTCACGGGCTCTCACGGTTCGGAGCGATGCTCACGACGACCCAGTGGGCGGGACAGAAGAGGAGGATGTCGATCCCGAGGAATTGGAGGAGATAGAGATGGGCAAGGGCTTGAAGGGCCGAGCTATTGATCCCGAGACTGATCCCGACTCTGCTCACCTTATATCACGAGCCAAAGGAGAAAAGGTCTCACTTGATCAAATTACGAACAAACGATACAAGAAGCCGCACGCCGAGATTGCTCTCATTCAGGCTTACAACAAATACCGAAAGCCGTTGCCCAACAAGGAGCTTGTAAAGATTGCTGATCAGGAACAAGCCCTCGTGAACAACAAGCTTGGTAAGGGTTCAACTGTCATACATGCCGTCCAATCTTGGTTAACACTTAATAGGACTCAAGGGCACTGCAGCAGCAGCACCTCCCCAGTACTACGACTCACAATACGTCGTCGCTGTTCAGATCGGTAGTCCACAGCAGACTACTTATTTGAACTTTGATACCGGTTCATCTGATCTGTAAGTGGTGTCCGTCTCAAGGCTGCTTAATAGAGCACTGACATTTCACAGCTGGGTCTTTTCTACCGATACGTACCAACCTGATCAGGCAGGTCACATCCTCTACAAGCCAGACAAGTCGAAAACATCCAAGCGACTGAATGGTCAGACCTGGAGTATTAAGTATGGTGACGGCACAGGTGCCAGCGGAATCGTCTACCAGGATATTGTGCGAGTCGGAAAGACTTATGTCAAGAACATGGCTGTGGAGTCTGCTACTGAAGTGTCTGACGGCATTGCCTCGGACACATTTTCTCATGGCATCCTGGGTTTAGCCATGTCGAGTCTCAACACCGTTCGACCGACTCCTCAAAAGACTTATTTTGACATGGTCCAAGACAATTTGGACATCCCCATCTTCACTGCCAACCTGAAGAAGGGTTCGCCTGGAAACTACAACTTTGGATACCTCAACCAAAGCGAGTATTACGGATCTGTGGGTTTCGCCAAGGTGAAGAAGGACAGCCCATGGTGGCAGATCACCATTGAGGGCTTCCGTGTCGCTCAAGGCGCGCCATGGCACAAGTACAATTACTCAGCTATTGTCGATACCGGTACCACCCTTCTTCTTTTGCCCGACTACCTTGTCAAGTTCTACTACAAGAAGGTCAAGGGTGCTTACATCGACAAAGACTATGGTGTCTGGGTCTTCCCGTGCACAGCCAAGCTCCCCAGCTTCTACTTTGGCTTTGGCAAATACCGCGGCAAGGTCCCCGGTAATTACATCAACTATGGTCGCCTCACCGAAAAGGTTTGCTATGGTGGTATTCAGACTTCAGAGGGTATTGGGTTTGCCATCTTGGGAGATATCCTCCTCAAGGCCCAATTTGTCATTTTCGACCTCAAGGCAAACCGAGTCGGATTTGCCAACAAAAACACCATCAGCACATGATTGGAATTTTCTCTTCACTCGTTCATTCAATAGTTAGAATGGTTGGTAGTAGACTGAAAACATGATTTGTCTGCATTGGGAAGCGTGGGCGTTGATTGTTTTGGCGACGGGCCTTGGTGCCAGTCATTCATTCTTGTTTATCTATTCTTAGCTGGAAGTTTAATAATGGAACCAAACTTTTAATGACTTTTCAATTCCGTGACATTCATTGTTGCATGGGTAGAAATGGAATAAACTCTGTATAGCATTCCGCATCCGGGGAGTTTGCTCCTTGCCCTGAAGGGACGGGGATGTGGCCCTTTTCGGGAGACAGTTTATGTTCCGGCCCCTTCCATCCACCCGGTTGGCATCCAACCTCGTTTTATTGGTAATAATTGTGATTATGTCATTTCAAGCCTTACATGTCTAAGTATGATACTGTTCACGGAGTTTGCGGGTAGCTGACATGGAGATAGAGGATTCAGAAGCATGTCAGGGTCGCATGAGACCTCATTCGTCCCCCTCTCAGTAAAGCACCCCGCCAACATGCAGACCTCACCACCACAACGTCGATCATAGAAACGAGACGACGTAATAAATTATAGCTTAAATACCCTGTCCCGAAACCTTGTTATCATGACGTCCCAAGGAAAAGAAACGCCTCTTGAACTCTCAATCGAGAACCTTGAAGCGTTAAACAGTCTAAACGGCTCTTCCATAACAATGACACAGAACATTCTCATCCTAGGCGCTGGGGAACTAGGCATCTGCGTCCTCGAGGCGCTGGCGCATCATCCCAAGCGCCAGAACCAACGAGTCTCGGTCTTGATCCGCCAGGCAACCCTCGACTCAGCAGCCCCGGAAAAGAGGAAGCTCGTCCAGCACATCCGGGCCCTCAATGCTGAGACAGAAGGGGCCGATGTTGTAGCAGCCAGCGTGGACGACTTAGCAGCCATCTTCAAAAAATACGACGTGGTGGTGTCGTGCAACGGCATGGGTTTACCATCAGGCACACAGCTCAAACTCCTAGACGCTGTCATGGCGGCGGGCGTGAAGCGATACTTTCCCTGGCAATTTGGTATGGACTACGACATTATTGGACAGGGCAGCTCGCAGGATTTATTCGACGAGCAGTTAAATGTGAGAAACAAGCTGCGCGCGCAAAAGGACGTGGACTGGACGATTGTGTCTACAGGGTTATTCATGAGTTTTCTATTCCTCGCCGACTTTGGAGTCGTTGACTTGTCGCAAAAGATTGTTCGCGCGCTGGGGAGCTGGGAGAATGAAATCAGCCTTACAACGCCTCAAGACATTGGTCGTGTGACGGCTGATATAATCCTCGATCCGCGTGGTATTGAGAGGCAGGTTGTTTACACAGCTGGTGATACTATTTCCTATGGGCGTCTTGCGGATTTACTAGATGCGCATTTTGAGACGGTGTTTAAGCGCGAGCTATGGGATTTGGATACGTTGAAAAAACAGATGGAGGATGAGCCGAGTACCATGGTTAAATATAGAGATACGTTTGCGCAGGGAAAGGGTGTGGCGTGGGATATGAAGGGGACTGTGAATGCGGAGAGGGGGATTGAGCTTGTTGATGTGAAGAAGTATCTTGAAAAGATGGACTTCAAGATTAGGGAGTAGCTAGATGAGAGTGTCAGATTACTCAATTGAACGTAGTTGTATTATTGTCAAGGTGAGATGTGATGATGGTTCGTTTTGGTGTTGGTGCATGTAGGACTACTAACAGCACTGTAGCTGTCCAGGTTACAGGGGTTGAATGCATGCCACAGGAACATCCATTGGATGGACGTCCTGGCAGCCCCATTTATCCATCAAATTCTGTCCAGCGACAACACGAGTCTTTCATAAATTGCAACACGACCCAGCTTTCCAAGATCCACACAACAAGATGTGGATCAGAGATGTCAGTCTCATTGGTTTCGTGGTCTAACGGTTATGACTGCGGATTCTGATTCCGCCAGCGAGGGTTCGACTCCCTCCGAGACCTGCTTTTTGACCTGCTTTTTGCTCCTTGCTTCTGCAGAAGACTGACTGCACTGCATTTTTGGCGTCTGCCAAGTTTCATTTTACTGTCTGGACGAAAAGATGTCTTTGCACATCAAATCAGCCATGCAAGTTGGCATACGACAGCCCGGGCGGGGGGGTTAAAAATGCAGTGAAATTATTAGTTGAATGACGTTGAAAAGTGGTAGATCTTGTTTTTTAGCTTTAAACCCTGCATCTCAAACTTTCAATGCATACCTAGGTAGCTACAAGTTTATAGGTTACCTTGCATGGAGAGCAAACTAGACAGCAGTAGTATTGGCAACACATAAGAGCTTAATGGTAGAGAGAGCAATGCCGAGAATTCAGTAAGGTCACATGGCTAGATTATTAGTATTAACCTAACAAGATCTATGAAGAGTGTAAAACTCATATATTCTTTCTTGTTTCTATAGAAGAGGAAGATGTTTCACGCGCGCAGAAAGAGTCTATCTTGGTGGTTGAGAAAAGAGCCTGAAGCCAGTAAAGATTCACTTACACAGCAACAGTAGTTAACTAACCGAATCGTGCAGCCAAAGCTCTTCTCACAAAACGCAACGATGATATGACAAACATCAACAATACAGTAGTTTCAACCGGGGCAGTACTGGTTGAGACGAGTCGCATTGTACATTTATTGAATGCCTCAATTGGTTTGAGAGACGTGGCGGCTGCCTTGTAGGCGCGGCCCGGGTACTCTATTCCAGGTGCGACTTAGGCACAAGCCGACAGCTTGAGAGAGGTTAAAATTGCAGTGAAGCGCGGCCAACCCCTGCATGTCAGCGTTTCTACCCAGTCGTTACACTGCAATTTTAACCCCTCTCAAGCTGTTGACTTGTGCCCATGCCACACTGGAATAGTGTCATAGGGCTGGGGGTACCGATTTCTGAAGTCGAAGATTGAACACTTCTCTTGCCAACTTACAGTTGAAAGGTCACACAACATACCTACGGCAAAGAACAATAGAGTATGAATAACACAGGCTATTGTCGTATTTAAAAACTACTAGATCAAGTCTAGATTGTAGTAGATATCTCTTACGTATATCAATCTTGATCATTGCTAATAGTTACTGTACCTTAAATTACTGCATTTCTACAAGGAATAGAAAAGATTGAACCGTATCGTCTGAGTCCCTGGAGTGGTGGCTTTGCCCTCTCTGCATCATCCAGAACTGTAGACGTAAGGAAAATGCAGTGAAGAACTTACTGCCAAATAACTTACGGATATTCCCGGCATTATTTGCAGATAGTGTACATAGTCACCGTCGTACAAGACTGTCGTGGGAGGTTAAAATTGCAGTGAAGACCTTACTCATTGCATCCCTTGTACAGTAAGCAGTCAAAAGTCTGACCCTACCCTACAGTGTGCCACCTAATAGCAGTTTTCCTACCTTTTAAAACCTAGAAAGAATAATATAAAATTAGTATTTTTTATAAGCTTCTATATTATATATATACTTTAATAGGTAAATAATAGTAATTTTAAGTTTTTATAAATTTAAGATTTTTTTTAAAAGAGTTATAAAGGCTTAAAATAAACCTTTTTTAAAAAGTAAGTTTTACACTAAGAAAAACAGTTCTAATAATACAGTATTTTCTACTATAATCCACTATAATAAAGAAATCCTACTATACTCTTACTTTAAGAGCTTATATCTCTTTAAACAAAAATTCTATTTTATTATAACTAGTATAATAAGAAAAATTTCAAGCTTAAAGAATATTTTTAGATTTTAAAAAGTATTTATATAATTTTTCTATAGTATAATATTTAACTTTTAAAAAGGGTTAATTTGTTAGTAAATTGGTGTATGGACTGTGAGGTGGGGTCAGACTTTTGGCGTGTTACCGTACTATGGAGCCCAGTGGACCCAACTTGGATACGACGACAGCCTGAGGGTGGCTGAGAGATTAGAAATGCAGTGAAGTGATAATTGCATTTGACAGCTGTCGGAAGCAAGGACATGACGGGATGATACCATGAAATATGTTACAATTACAACAAAGCCCAGGCACCACCAATAAACTCCATCCCAGTATGCCTTAGGTATAACCCAACAACATAAGAAAGACTGAAAGTGCAGCGAAGAATCCTTTCGCCTTTCTACAGTAAGGCCAGCCCGGGACCTACCTTGAACACTGAGACATGGAGTCTGAGGTAGGTCAAGAGTGCAGTGAAGACATCTGTTCTGGTATTCATGCAATTGCTACTGGACAGAACTGTTGGAGGATGTTAAAATTGCAGTGAAGAGCCTCACCCATCCATCTTTCATAACATCCCATGAGACGCAAGATCAACCTAGAGTAATTATCTAGAACACGACGACAGCTTGAGAGAGGTTAAAAATGCAGTGAAACAAAGAGCCGCAACTGATGAGGGTTTGGCATCATTGGCCGCACAACATAGGGCACAAAGAGGAACCGAGCCTCAATAACACAGGCTACCATCGCATTCAAAGACTGCTAGGTGAGGTTCAAATTCTAGTGAACATTTCCTATGAATACCAATCTTGATCATTTTCAACAATTGCTATACCTCCAATCACTACAATACTACGAGGCATAGTAAGGTTGAACCGCCTCGTCTGAATCTCTTACCACCAGTGGGAAGCATAGGTCGTCACGTGGGTTCAGCGGTTCCTGGCACACCTTTCACTGCAATTTTAACCTCCCCCAACGGCGTTGTATAACGATGACTATTTACCCGCAGAAATAATGCTAGGAATAAGTTAATAGCTGTAGTCAGTTATCTGGTCCATTTTGAACCTCTGCCAAGCTGTTGTTGTGTTCAATCTGCCTTAGGCTGGCCTTGCATCTGGCGTTCTCATCATCATCACACTCGTCATGAGGATTTCTAAACACGTCGGGCGCGAGATCAATCCAGGGTAACTTGGCTACAACAATGACTTGAAAGATGTTAGAACTGCAATGAGAGCCCGCCCCTTCACTCCTTTTGCAACTGGGTGCTCTACTTGTTTTGAGCAGCATTGTCAAGACAGTAGAAGGCCTTGGGGGAGGTTAAAATTGCAGTGAAGTCTGAAGATCCTTCCATCGCGATGACAGTTACCACACCTTCGATCAATGCAATCCCATGAGGCTAGGGGGCATAGGAAGAGCTAATCATGTAGTGAAGAGCCAATGGTTGCTTCCTGCCTTTAACTGTATTATTTGCCTATTTTGAGAAGCAGTACATGATCTTGAGATAGGTTAAAATTGCAGTGAAGAATAAGCCCAAAGTTCCTCGTTACCAATTGGATACTTGGGTTGGTTTGGGAAGCATCGTCAATGTAGTACAAGACGTTTGGGGGTTAAGAATGCTGCATCTGCCCTCAACGGATGCGTTACATGCCTGGTTTAAAAAGCATCGTCAAGGCAATACAGGACCTTGGGGGAGGTTAAAATTGCAGTGAATGAAAAAAGGGATTACTCTTTTTGGCAATTGCTTATCTGCAGCTGCCTTATCACTGCATCGTGCCTTTATCCAAAGACCATCATTGGCCAAGTCCAACTTTCTGCACCACCGGGTGATCAAACAATCTACCAATGCAACACCCCGACTTGGACCAATAACAGACAACTCTGTATCGTCATTTTATGCCTTTGATCGGTTTCAGAGACGGGTTTCCCCAGGTTCTCAATGTCTATGCTTTTTGGTTTCCTTGTCTTTGTCTTTTGTCTTGAACCTTGGTCAGCAGGGGCTACAGAAGAAAGAAAAAGAACCTTGGTAGAAGACCCAACACCCAAGCAACGCCGCCATCCCTCTAGGCAACTAACTAGATGTACCTCTTACACTGTAAATGTATGAGATAGGTATCTTGGCTTACTGTCGGCTGTCGCAAAATGACGACACCCTCTTTGTCTGCTTATCGTCAGCGTGAGCCATTCTTGGTATCTTGTCCAATCGCGATGCAGTCACACGCATGCCTTTGCCTAGTACAACCACCCATGGATGAGCCTCTTGATGTTGCATCCCCACGTTTAGAAACCCATCATGCGCCTCGCTCTATGCCTCGACGATAAGGCATTTCTCCAGAAACCTGCTTATCACAGGTAAAATGCCCCTTCCGGGTTCCTTGTCAAGCCGGAGACGGCGGTTCAAAGGATAACCCACTGCGCCACTCGGTTATCTACTGGTATGCCCGGATCAAGTAATTGTACCAAAGTGAGAGTGAGTCACGTCACGGCTGTTCATTATGAGCCATGACCCCAAAGTACCTGCTACAGCCCGTGCCCAGCGCTGCTTCAGCCTAGTTTAGGTACCTTGACCAAGGATTAGTGAGTGTAATGCAATGCCCAAGGGTACCTAGTACGGGCCATATGACTCCTCCGGTAACCAATCACGACGATATCGCACTCAACACGCCTCCTCGGGTCAACATGATACAATTCATATTAATACTGTCGCCTCGAGTCTTCCAGTTATCTCTTTTGTATTCTCTCACATAGTAATCGTGCTTTTCCCCTTTCCCTTGTACGCCCTTTAGTGCGAGCACGCAACGTCTTACGCCATCTGTCACGCCCTTTGACAGAAAAGACACATCATCTATCTATCTTTCTAATCAATACATACTTCACTTTTCATTCTTATAAGTTAATCGCCTTTTCTTCACCATGGATCCCTTACTACTCAACAGCTCGGGTGACCTCCCGGCTGCTATATTGCAGAATAAACACTTTCCCATTACAGCGCCTAGTATCGTCAAGACCCGCGCCCATACATCTCGCAATCACTTTGTCCGCGCAGCAGCCAAGCGTCAAGCCCAGCACAAAGGCGCCAACTTATGCCTCGACGCTGGACTACCGTGTACTACGTCGAACTGGGGTGAAGCTACATGTCGTCGCTGCGGTCAACAAGATACAGCCGCCCCTTCTGCGCGCCGTCCTCAGCTCGAAAAGATCCTACACTTTGAGATCTCGACAGGGAATTTGCAGCGCGCGAATCCACGGTGGACGCAAGTCCACCGTAATCGAACCGCCCGGAATCACACCCATTCTACTGGAAAGGGCGGTTCCGATGAGCTAGAGGGGAGGGATCTGGCGAGAAGCAAGGTCCCTCTCCCTAGCGACCGATATCGTCTCGTCAGAAGACCAACACTAGAAAGAGAGGAAGCGTTTCGGGATGCCTCCACGGCGAGAGGGAATGTCTATCTGGGCCGGAAGATGCCCATGACTGAAGATGACCAGGTGGCTGAGCTGTATCGCATGGGTCTGCTGTACGACGATGAGCAGGTCCGCGGCGAGGGCTTCAACCTCGACAGCATCAACCACGAAGAACCCATCTACTCCATCCGCACCGCCAAGCCATCCCGGAAATCCAAGCGGTCTCAAAGTTTCAGCTTCAACCAGCCTCTCCATCTAGACCTCTCCTTCACTGATTTGGGCGGCGACCAAACCATCGCTCAACTTCTGTCTTCCTCTTCCGACGACGATAGTTCCCTTCCCGACTCACAGAGCCCATCGCAGCGCACATTTGCTCCTCTGCGTGTGATATACGAGCTCGACGGGTCACAACCTTCTTTCGACGTTGATACGTCGCAGCCACCTGATCTCATCTCTGACGAGATACTTTCTGATTACGACTGTTTTTCCGATAGTGAACTAGATGACGGAGTTAGTCAGCGCGAGGTCTTTGACAGTGCAGCGACTCCGACTTCTGATGCTTGGGTAGTGCTGGGTGACGACTCGTAGCAGGTCCGAGCTTGAGATACGCCGTTTTCCTGGTGATCTCAAGACAGAAAAACACGATGGGAGAGCCTCATCGCGGACTGGTCCTCTATAACCCTTGTACTCTTACCTTGGAGCGTTTATGAATGTCGGGGTGATGTGGTTGCTGGTGCTCGCCTTTTTAGCAGGCTTGAGCATCGTGACTGGATCGGTGGAAACCTGCTTGCTTGCAGTTGTCTTAGCGATGGCATTTGTTTTCTTGAATTCATTTTATCTACCTGTCCCGGCCGGACTTTGTTTTTATCTTATACCTCAGTACATAGTGTACAATGAATAGGTCCAGAATTGTTTCCAAAACTTGTGTACCAATGCTCGTTGACTTTATGATGCTGTAAAAATGAAATATTGATGAATGAGATGATGTCTTGTTATGATGATCCATGCCTGGATGAAGGTACCTGAGGCTAGGAGGAACGAGAGACTTGCCCTCGCTGCCTAAATGTGATGATCTCACGATACCCTCAGGTGAAATGAACCGCTGTCAGTAGCACCAAGTCATCAATTGAGCACAACACAGCGCAAACCCAATAACTATGAGAGACACATTAGACTAAAATGAGAATGAAATGAAACGAAATAAAAGGTCATCGGCGTCTTTTTTATCTTCCCGTAGGATACATACCCAAAGTCTCCGATCGGAGCCTTTCACATCTCTCCGTTATGTGTATAAATGGATTCATGTTAGCAAGGTCAAGAAGCAAACCACCAAGACAACAATACATCACAACTCCTCACTTTAATTGATCTACAATCCACAATGTCCAAACTCTACGACGTTCTCATAATAGGCGGTGGTCCAGCCGGCCTCTCCATGGCCACCACCCTCGCCCGCCAAGTCTACTCCGTCCTCATCCTCGACTCAGGCATATACCGCAACGCGCCTACAAAGCACATGCACAATGTTCTCGGTTTCGACCACGTCGATCCAGCTTCCTTCCGCGCCAAAGTCCGCGATGACCTCGAGAAGCGCTACCACAGCGTCGAGTTCCAGAGTGCCACTGTAGCTACCGTGCGCAAGACGAATGAAGGCATCTTTGAGGCTGTCGATAAGGAGGGAAAGACATACAAGGGGAGAAAACTGGGCCTCGGGACCGGTGTGAGGGATGTTTTTGACGATCTGCCCGAGGGTTACGCTGATTGTTGGGGACGGGGCATGTAAGTCAACTCGTTGGATGTGGGCAAGTGCTTTTGCTAATCATACTTGTCAGCTTCCATTGTCTTTACTGCCATGGCTTTGAGGAACGAGGTGCCCAGTCTGTGGGTGTATTCGCAGGCGGGATGATTTCCAACGCCGATATGCTCGCCCATGTAACACCCATGGCTAAGCGGCTCTCGCACTCAGTAACAGTCTACACCAACGCCAACACCTCTCTCATCGAGTCCATCCAATCCAAAGTCCACAGCAGCAAAGTTCACTACGACGACCGAAAGATCACTTCCTTCGCGCTCGTCGACGGCGGACCCTCTGTGAAGATCACCTTTGAGGATGGAACGTCCAAGGTGGAAGGGTTCGTGGTGAACCACCCCAATGTTGTGCAAGCGGCGCCGTTTGCAGAGCAGCTGGGTCTCGAAAAGACACCAACGGGGGATATAAAAGTTGAAGCGCCGTGGAATGAAACAGGCTTGAAGGGATGCTTTGCGTTTGGGGATGCAGCGACTATGCTTAGGAGTGCGATGCAAGCGATGCACATGGGGAGTTTTGCAGCGGTGGGAATGGCAACGCAATTGCAGAAAGAGTTTGATGAGAAGGATGAGCTGTGAATTGAGTTTGTGTTGGAGGAAAAAATAATATGAGATTGTGTGCAATTGTTTGTGGTTGAAGCTCAATGTTTGGCAACGCTTGTGAGACTCACACAGCACAGCTTGTGCGACATGTTTGCCCAATTGGTCAAAGTGTTTTTTTTATTAAGCGCATCAACCAAAGCCCAGGTGTTGGTTGATCTGGTTGCACGTCCTCTTTGAATGGTTTATTTTACGAGATGAGTCTCAGCTCCATAGTCTGGATCAATCTCAAACACAGACACGGCTGGGTACGATGATCCAGATGAGCCACTGCCGAGAACAAACTAACCCAATAATACCCAAGTGCAAGACAGGCAAAAACACGCCTGAAGTATATTTCTTCCAAGACTCTTCCACTAATAACTATTACTTGTGCCCGTTGTGTAAGTGATTTACCTCTATTAGCCTAAAGCTTGAAGATTCCAGGTCACTCTCATGATGTCAATTGTAAAGTCAATTCCTATTGCTACCTACTCTGACATCAAGAGCACACACACACACTCGTCTTAATTCCGCTCCTGTTTGTTCCCCCGTTCTTATTAATTACATCCGGCGCTAGAACAAGATGGGCCCGGTACTTTTAGCTGGTTGTAAGTTAGTGTACCGGTCAGTGTGTTTGTCTCAGTTGATAGTCATGCCTATCACAATCCGATGCAAGGGGCCTGCAACGGTCCAGCCGTATCATCTTTTTGGCGAATAGGTTCCCGCGATAATTTGTCATTGTTCCCTGTTCTCCGGGTCAGCCAGTGTTGAGTTGTCCCGTCTTGTCTTATAAATACATGCATGCAAGCGGGTATGTAGTTCTAAGCAGTCAGCACTTATACCCATACAGCGGTGGCAAGTAAGAAACAAGGACCAATGTTGCATTGAACCTTCTGCAAGGGAATTCCAAATTAGAGAAAAGAAAAAGAAAAGAAAGGGATCTAGACTTGCCTTACCGTGCAGCAGTTGACTAAACTGCATTCTACATTCACCGAGTGGAACTCTCTCTGCATTGATGGCAATCTCTGGAAAGAAAAGGTTCCGTTGCTAATTAGGTATCCTTCAAGGTAAGTCTGGGTGAAAAGAAAGCAACTAGCTGGACCTCTAACATTAGCTGCGGAAAGGCGAGGGAAGATCTCAATAGCCAGCCCGCATGTTAGTGTCCGTGTGTTTGTATTCTCCGGTTGGTTGACTATGCTCAACTTGTACTACTGCAAGCAAGATAGTGATAGTGTCTGTGCCCCGATAATGGTCGGACCACACCTCCACATGACAGGAGCCGTCATGGAAGTGAGAGAGATGAGATCGAGTGAGAAACTGTAAGAACAAATACGAATAGGCATACATACATACAAGACATACTGCAGCTTCTTCAATGCAGTCTAGACTAGTCTGGCTCGGCCGTTTGTGCAGGGTCGATCAGCGGATGACGAACAATTTGTAATTTTACCTCTTTCATGTTTCGTTTCGTCTTGTATAAAGTGTCGCCATGATCGCCATCTGGGAATAACAATGTGTCAGTCAATCAGTCTCCCTTGTGTCTTTGCTTCTTCCAATCCTTTACAGCCCAAAGAGGTTACTTCATCATCATGATCAAGTCTTTGGCTCTCTTTTCTTTTATTGCCGCTGCTTCAGCGCGCAAGTGTACAAACATCACAGTCCCTGTGTCAATCACCTCTGAGAATGCAGTCTTTAGCATTGAGGCGCCCTTGACAGAGATTGATGTTACAAGCTTTGCTATCAATCTTGCTCGACAGGGCGGTACTCCGTATCCTCAAACTATCCAGAAGGGTGTAAGTCATTCATGAGCTAGCTTCAATTGATGATCACACAGTAGCTGACTTGTAGTAGAAAGCCAATGTCACCGGCAATTATAACCTCGCCGCTACAT
The DNA here is from genome assembly GCA_013618295.1 of Fusarium armeniacum. NCBI lineage: Eukaryota > Fungi > Ascomycota > Sordariomycetes > Hypocreales > Nectriaceae > Fusarium > Fusarium armeniacum. The sequence continues at coordinate 14,206 of JABFER010000094.1, read as the reverse complement.
ACTGCGAACCCGACCACGGTCCTGGAGAGCAGCTCCAGATCATGACCCATGGCATTGGCTTCGACCGAAGTTACTGGGACTTTCCTTTTAACAACTACAACTACAGCTACGTCGCCCCCGCGGTAGACCAGCACGGCTACTCAACCCTGACATGGGATCGTCTCGGCATCGGCGCTTCATCCAAGGGCAACCCCGTCAATGAGACCCAAGTCTTTCTCGAGATCGCAGCTCTCAAGGCCCTGACCAAGCACGCTCGTGAAGGATCCCTCCCCGGCGTCGGCTGCGGCGGATACTCCAAGGTCGTCCACCTGGGCCACTCTTTCGGATCTGTTATTACTTATGGCTTCGCCAACGAAAGCCCTGAGCTTACTGACGCCATTGTCTTGACGGGTTTCACTCAGGCGACTGCTTACCTGCCGTGGTTTGCGCTCGCAGCCAACTTTGTCCCCGTTGTCAACTCATCTATCTATCCTCCTGGATATATCGCTCCCCAGTCGACTGTGGGAGTACAGACCAACTTCTTCGCCGAGGGCGATTTTGACCCCAAGTTCTTGAAGGTGGCTTTTGAGAGTGGTCAGCCTGTGACACCTGGTGAGCTTTTGACTCTGGGTGCACCGACGAGCATGAACAACACGTATCCTGGCCGAGTCCAAATTGTGACAGGCGGTAAGTGACTCTGAGACTTGATCTTAATAATGAATATATACTAATAAACTCCCAGCACGCGATATTCCCTTTTGCGGTGACAACTGCTACTCGACCACCAGTGTAGGCGTCAAGCTTCCTTCATTGCTCGACTACTCCAAGCAGTTCTTCACTCAAGCTTCGCAGTTCAACACGACTGTTGTTCCTGGTGCTGGCCATGGATTGAACTTTGGATACTCTCATACTTTTACTTATAACGCCATTTTTGACTTTCTTTCTGAATGAGCTCGATTGAGTTGAGCTGGACTTGTTGCTGCACATTATTCATCTGTACATACCTACATAGCTTCCAATACATTTTTTTTAACGCCTACCTAAGTAGTGGATAATTGATAACCCGTCCTTCTTCTTCAAGATCCATTTCTTCTTAGGCCATGGAATCTTTCCATCATCCGATTTTATTCCCATCTGTCATCCGTTGCAAGTGGAGGTTTTTACCCTGCACAAGCCGCCAACAGCCGACCCCCACTACCAAGACCCTGGAAGCCACCTGTAACGGGAAGGCAATTAGTGAACTGCGACCACTAGAAACGCAAGGAGCTTCCTGTTTCGTGAATGGCCTCCGTCATAACAAAGACTCCGAGGTCCATAGCGGGGTTGTCTCTATCTCGGTCTTATCCTCGTTTTTATTCTCTATCAACAACAACAACTTTTCTTTCTTGTTTGACTTTGAGAGCTACACGACACAGACTCGAGACATCTGCGACCCGCGCGCAACATACCTTGTCGAAGATACCCCGCCTCGAAACTTTGAGACCCTCCCCCTCCAACATGGTGGCTGAAAACTACGACGCCGTCCTCAAGGGCAAATACCCAGGCAAAGCCCATGCCAAGCGCGTCGTCGACCTCATTCGCAAAGATGTTCCCGATGCCAACGGTATCATCTACCTCGAGAGTCAATTGACTCGCATGATGGAGGATAGCGACGAGCCCGAAGCCTTCCGGTGCGTCAACCCAGCTCCTTATCTCTACAAAGCCATGTTCTGATCATCTATCTTCCGCCAAAACAGTCAACGCCGATACTTTTACTACCTCACCGGCTGCAACCTCCCCGATTGCCAATTTATCTACGATATCCAATCCTCCAAGTCGATCCTCTTCATTCCTCCCATTAACCCCGACGATGTTATCTGGTCCGGTCTCCCCATGAGCATCGACGAAGCTCTCTCGCAGTACGACGTCGACGAGGTCAAGCTGACCACCGAACTCAACGCTACCCTCGCCCACCTCGGTGCCGAAAACGCAAAGTCCTCCGCCTTTGCTATCGCAAAGCAGGTCTCGGACCATGTATCCTTCATCGGTTTCGGCAGCACAAACTTTGACGTTCTCAAGAACGCCATCGAGGTGTCGCGTGTGGTCAAGGACGAGTACGAGGTCGCCATGCTGCGAAAGGCCAACTACGTCTCTGGAATCGGACACCGAGCTGTCTTTGCCAAGGCAAAGTCTGCCAAGAACGAGCAGGAGCTGGAAGCTGCTTTTTACGAGCGATGTATGGCACACGGTTGCAAGAAGATGTCGTATGACCCTATCGCTGCTGCTGGAAGGGCTGCTGCTACTCTGCATTACGTCGGAAACGACGCTCCTACAGAGGGCAAGCTCAACCTATTGATGGACGCTGGTTGCGAATACAACAACTACGCTGCTGACATTGTGAGTGCGCCGCATTCTGATCTTGGAATTGAGCTGACCTATTAGACACGAACATTCCCTCTGTCGGGCAAGTTCACCAAGGAGTCCCGCCACATCTACGAGACTGTCCTCAAGATGCAAAAGGCATGCATAGATGTCCTCAAGGAGGGTGTTCTATGGGACGACGTGCACGTTCTTGCTCATCAGATTGCCATTGACGGTCTTCTCGAGGCTGGCATTCTCCAGGGTGACAAGGACGAGATCCTCAAGGCCCGCACAAGTGCTGCTTTCCTCCCTCACGGTCTGGGCCATTACCTTGGCATGGACACCCACGACACGGGTGGCAACCCCAACTTTGCCGACAAGGATAAGCTATTCCGATACTTGCGCGTGCGAGGCAAGCTCCCAGCTGGCAGTGTTGTCACAGTTGAGCCTGGTGTAAGTTTTTTGAGTGAAGAGTGGAAGTCTCGATATAGTCATACTGACATGGCTAGATTTACTTTTGCAAGTTCATCATTGATCCTTATCTCGAGGACCCCGCGCACAGCAAGTTCATCAACAAGGACGTCCTGGACAAGTACTGGGATGTTGGTGGAGTCCGGTAAGTTCTGGTGACCACCGTTCGCGCTATCGATACCAATTTTGCTAACCTAATCGTCGTCAATAGCATTGAGGACAACATTCTCGTCACTGAGACTGGACATGAGAACTTGACAGATGTTCCCAGAGAGTTGGAAGAGATGGAAGCTTTGGTGTCTGCAGCTTAATTTGGACCTGAGTTTCCCCAACCATAAAGAAAGAAGGACATGACAATCTATTTATATAAAAGAATTAAGCATAAATAAACCATGGAGTGACATGTAAGATATCTATAAATACCCACATCGCATTTCGCTTCGCTTCCCCATATCTAAACAATTTTAAACGTCTCAAAGGAAACAGAAACATTCTTTGTCTGGATACTGTGTCAATATCAGCCCCTGATCAGCCCAACACGGTGCAATTTCTCCCATCTTGGCCACATAACTAAACGTCTAATCTGATGTTGCATACCATGCCTTTACTTCACTTCAGTTCTCCCTAAATACCTACCTACCCTTTTTCCCCCATCAACTTTTAACAATCATCTCCAAGTAATACAAAAATGAACCCTTACTCTCCCTCATCACCTTCCGAGATGGACAAGAAATATCCGGCCCCTCCGCAATTCCTTCGGAAGCCCGTTGCGCCGCCGCCGACTCCGCCGCCCGTGTACAGTGCTTATCCTTCGCCCCAATTCGGCTCCGCATATGCACCACCACCACCACAACCGTCAGCAGCAGCTCCGTCTGCTTCTGCTTCTGCTTCTACTTCGCCATGTCCATCACCGTCTTTAAAGACTCATTTTGAGTCGTATAGTCCTTCTCCAAGGTCTTATAGCCCTGCTTCAAACTCATACTTCCCTTCTCAAAACTCATTCAACCCTCCTCCAGCTCCATACAGTCCTACTCCAAGTCCATATAACCCTTCTTCATCCTCTTACAACCCTTCTCTAATTCCTCCTCCCCCTCCTCAAAGACCTCTGCGGCCTGTCCGCTCTGCTACAAACCTCACCGGTGCTCACGCGCCCCAACAATCGGGCTTCTTGGACCCAAGAGGAACTCACCAAGTGGATTTTGTCGTCGATGACATTCCCACGCCTACATCGCTGAGTCCCGGTCCAAGTCCAAACGATCTCACCCCAGCGCATGAGATTCGTCGCGTCAAGAGTTCTTCAGCCCTCTCAGCTGCTTTGTCCACACAACAAGAAGAACAGCCCAAAGACTCATCTAAATGGAAGGCCGCGTTGGGAGAAGCGCAGTACTTTGCAGGCGGTCTCATCAGCCATCCCGCCGAGTCGAATAAGCATTTCAGCATCATTCGTCACTCTCACGCTTTGGTCTGGTATCGTGGTCCCGCTACGTCTGTGCCTATTACTATCCTTGCAGGTGAGCCACTTCCCCCTACGAGGACGATATGGATGCAGCAAAAGGGCTACTCGGGGAACGTGGGCATGTCCCTCAAGGCATTGATGGGCACGACGGGGACTTGGCTCAACGTCACGCCAGCTACCAGAGCAAGCGTTGAACATCTCCCCGAAGCTGACGAGCGCGGTATCCAGCGCGACTTTAAGCGCTTCGTCAAGAAAGCTTCGGGTAAATTGAAGAACCACATCCCCAGAGAGACGCACATCGTGCGTATCCCTGCTGCCGCGACAGATGGATACTTTCGTCTTGTCGTCTGCGCTGGTGAAGATAACAAGAAGATCCTCTGCGGAAGTCCCGTGTTTCGCATAGCGAGCACGTCTACAGATGTGAGCACCGTTCGCGGATCGAGTCTCAGCACCATGCCTTTGGAAATGGGCATCAAAGTCGCCACCACGATTGGTTCACAGGTTGCAAAGAAGTACACGGGTGTTGCAGGCGCAGTCGTCGAGCAGGGAGCCAAGCGATTAACACCAGCAAACGCAACCATCAAGAAGGTCGCGCACACGGCGTATCACAAAACGGGCTTGGGAACGGCTGTCAGCGAGACCTGGAAGAATGGGAAAGCAGGACGGTATGATCCCCTAGTCGCGGGAGGTGGTCTCGATGAGGCGCCATTGCAAATTATCGGTAATGAGGATGGGCCTGAAGCGCCGTTCCCGTACAAATTCGCTGGCAAAGTTGTGAGAGGGACGGGGATATCTACGAGGGAGTACGGTATTCCGACTGCGAATCTTAGTGAAGTTGGAGACGACGTCAAGATGCGCATGGGCGGTGTATTCGCAGCATGGGCGCGCGTCATACCCACGAACAATACACCGACCGAAGACTTTGACGACGACTGGCACGAAGCCATCGTGACCATTGCGCCTTTACGAAATGCGCCACCGGGAGTAGTCCAGCGAAACAAAGTATGCGTGCACATCCTACACGATTTTGAAGACACGTTGTTTTTTGAGATGAGGATGAAGGTCATGCTGATGGGCTACCTACACGCTGCGACGACGTCTAGTCAAGATATCCTGGAGGAGCACTCGCGCGACGTGATGGCCACGACGGCGAGTCTGGGCAGGGAAGCATGGGGTCCTGAGGTGAACCTGTCTGCGACGAGGGCGGCCAAGAGCGATAGAGGGTTCAAGGAGAGACTGGGTGATGCGGCGGGGGTTGTGCAGGGTGGGTTGGATAGGGTTCCGTCGCATTGGGTTGGTGTGAGGAGTGAGGCTTTGGAGATGAGGGATCAGGTTTATGGGAATGGAGGGTTGTGGGTTGCTAGGTGAGATGATCTGTAATGTCTTGTGGTTTGGAGTTGGGATCAAGGTAGAGCGACACTTGAGTAGAATGCCTCTCATGTCACTTGAGTTCTTAGTCACTGCGAGAGTATGTTAAAGAATAAGAGAATAATATGACAGAGCAAGTTTGATCTCGATTGTGTCTATGAAACCTTAACAATTGGAGGCTGGCTTCTGTCCAGATCTCCCTCATAACGAGCCTCCATCAATTGGAGCTTCAACACACAAAAGTTTTACATCGCGACTGATGTCTATGAGCATCAATTGAGTCCACTGTCTAATAAAGTATCCATTATTGTCTTCCATCTACCATGCGCTCAATAACATAAGTCCCAAGGCGAACAAGACCGTCTCTTCTCAATCCTCTCCGCTCCCCCGAGAAGGACTTTACAACGACCGCAGCATCCGTAAAACATCCATTCCTGGCAACACCACGATAAGACAGATCCTGCCTACCATTGAAGCAACCCTACCATGCACAATCTCATCATAACCTTGTCGCTGATACTCCCACCCCATACTCTACTCCAAGGACCCTGAACCCAGAAAGCAGTGGGATTAACAAAAGCCGTTATTCTCTCCGCGTCATATCATGCTCGAAAGCTCATTCACGATTCTAGAACCTTGAACTACCGAGGTAAAAAAAAGACTTCAAATACCATCGTGCCATTCTGACGAAACACCTCTGCACGTGGGCTCCCGGGGGAAGATCATATCATGGCTTCTTCAAATCAGACCACCTTTTTTGCATGCGCCAAGTACGTTATCTTGACTGCAGGGTCGAGAAGCCATGTGATGCTGCGGTCTCGGGATGAACGGAGAAGAAGAAGAAGGTCCATCTTGATGATACAGGGACTGGGGGAGAATAGGGACAGTGCTAAGGGAGACTTTCTCACATGGTGGGTTTTGGACCCTTGGGATCCAAAGGTGTCGCTGTAGAATGAATTGGATTGGACTGGGGTTCAAGATTGAAGATGAGATGATCTGATCTGATAGTATCACGACATGCTACGCTGTGGGGTGGGCGATCCAGGGTCTCGGTATTGCACGGAACTGCCCCCCAAGTATCTTGGCTTGTTCGGTTAGCGCTCAGAAATGAGTGGGATGCGATGTTAGACGAGCAACTCCTGGAGAACTAGTGCTTGGAGGAGGGAAGGGACAACTGTGGATGCCGAGGGAGGCAGGCGGGTATGGTTAGGTGTAATGTTCATTCGTCATTCATCAATCTATCAAGCTCTCTACCTAGCATTTCCGACGCATCGCTATGTTGAACTCGACGTATGTAACTTTTGTAGCGCAGTAGTACATTAACCATGCAACCAGGCGTGGTCATTTCCGCCTGGAGTGCGTATCAAAGAGTCCTCCTCAGTAGCGTGGGTTGTTTCCGTACCCCTGGCCTTGACCGTAGCTTTGGTCTTGGTCGTATCCTCTGTTCTGACCATATCCTTGGTCTTGCTGATAGCCTTGGTTGTAACCACCAGATTGGTGCTGCTGTGGCGGAGGAGGGTACCGATCGGGACGGTAGTCTTGATGCTGTTGAGGTCTGTACTCATCAGGTCGGTATCCCTCCTGGTGTGGAGGTCTGTACTCTTGATGAGACTGGCCGTGCTGTGGTCGGTAGTCATCGTGCCCTTGCGGTCTGTACTCTTGGCTCTGAGGCCTGTAATCCTGATTATGTTGAGGCCTATAGTCTTGACTCTCGTGAGGTCTGTAGTCTTGCCCCTGTTGAGGCCTATAATCCTGGCTTTGGTGATCAGGTCGGTGATCCTGCTGGAACTGCGAAGGGGGGTTATACGGCTGCTGTCCATACTGCCCACCCTGCGAAGACAGCACAGGCTGATCGGCACCACCAAGGTTCGCAGCAGAAGGCGCCCCAACACTAACACCCTCATTGCCAATATCATCAGGCACAGAGATCTTGACCTTGGGTAGGTACTTCTGCACCTTTTGCTCCACCATGTTCTGCACAAACACCCAGCTCTGGCGCTCGAACTTGCGATGTCCACCGTTCACAACACCCAGGATACTCTCGCGCAGCGTCTCCTGCACCTTTCGAACAAGACCGCGGATCTTGTTGACGAGCTTCGCCTTGATGTCGTCTCCGAAACCTCTGTCTGCAGAGCCTCTTGGTCCAGCGTCGCGGTCCAGCTGCGAATCGAAGGGGTTACCTCCAAGGATCTTCTCAAGAGGGCGCTGGAATGAATCGGGCAGAAGCTCAAAGAGTTGCTTCTCGATACCACCGAGGATCTTGCGGAATTCGAGACGGACTTCACGGTGGACTCTTGCGATTCCTGTGCTGAGCTTGTCGCTGATGACCTTTGAGAAACCACCGCTCTCGCCATCTCCATCAGCACGATCCACATCGCGATCATTATCGCCAAAACCTCTCGCAGATCCCTCGTTGGACTTTTTGTTTCCAAAGAGTCCTCCAAGACCCTTGACGAGATCTTTGACTTGGTCTTCAATCTCGCCCTTGACACCATCTCCCAGATCTCTTGTACTCGTGTTCCCTCGAAGCCAGCGCTTGATGTGATCGAGAGCGATGCGTGTAAACTGTTCGGCGATGGGAGCGTGTTGTTCGCGAAGCTTGGCGCCGACCTGTTCCTTGATCTCGGGACTGATGAGACGAGCTTTCTCTTCGGGGTTGCGCGCTGCATCCTTGACGGTACCACTGAGGATACCCAGGAGACCATCGAGTTCAAAGCCTTGACCTCCCGAACCTCTGCCATTGTTGTTCTCGAGATGGTCCTGCACAGCATCAATGGCAAACGAAAGGAAGCCCTTTGCTCCACCCCGAGAAGAATCGCCGCCACCACGCGACCTCGTCTCATCACCTCCCCCACCGCGTCCCTCAGTGATATCGAAAATGTCCTTTAGATCATCACCCGCCTCGTCAGTAATTTTGGTAAAGCTGCGCGTCAGCTTAGCAATCTCGTCAGCGAAAGGCAACGACTGGCCACCGTAGGCTTCGGGCGCATTATCGTCCAGACTTCTGCTATCCGAAGGTTTCTTGTCCTTGTCGAATAAAGAGCGGAAGGCGTCGACGACTTTGTCTTCAAGGCTGTCGATTGTCTTTTGCTGAAAGGTTTCGAGCTCTGTAGTGATGCGGGGTTGGATCTGAGGCGCTAGAGAGTCGACATACTCGTCGACCTTTTTGAAGAGAACTTCTGGGACGCCGCGGGAGGACATTTCGGAGGACGGTAGTTGGAAATAAGGTTATTTTTGCTGATGTTGGGCTTTAACGCCTGTAGATGGAGCTTGAGTAGGAGCTGAAGCTGGACTGGGACTGGACTGAATCGAGCTGGAGGGGGAGCTGAGGTGGCATGACGTCAGCTTGGAGGCCCATCCCACTTACAGCGGGCAGTCAATAATCACTGTAAGTTGTATGTCGAGAGAGAGTCATTCCAACCAGCTTTAAGCATATCACAAGAGTAACTACATATCTCTAGCCTGTAAACCGTTCTCTTAGCCTCACTAAATCAATTAGACAGTACTTCCCTAAATGATCCCAGTTCTCACGCCCATCACAAACAACCAGCCAGTACATCTAAGCGTGATACCTTGTTAGCGGGCGGGTCAACCACAATACAGAAGGTGTGAAAGCTGGAACAAAATATAAGAACCACGCAGTCCGACAGAGCCTCATTCCTCGCCACCATTATCAGTAATCATTACACAATTACTCATTTGTTCAAATACTCACATCCACAAGCCATAGCTATCCACAAAGCAGTCATACACCAGGGGCTGTGTTGAAGCGGTGATAAGACCGTTGATAAGAAAGTCCAGACCGAAACTCACTGTTACGATCCAACCAATCAACAACTACGGTGGCGTTCCGTTACCGCAAACGAAAGATTGGCGAGCGGCCAACTCCGCCAAAAACTCTCTGCATGTCCGTCTTATCGCGGCTCATCACATTCTATTACAAACTCATTCATTCATTCACATTCATTCACATCAGTCACATCAATCACATAGAAACAGGAACAAATTTATGGCAGAGGTGCAAATGATTCTCTTAAGCTGTACCTGCATTGCATTCTGGCAGCCTGGTGTATAATGTAATGTATATCTGTTATGACAACTCCTCCTTCCAAAAGACACAAATCCATTGCATTGCATTCCTCGCAAGGAAGCAAACTTTTTGTTTCCATTCCCAAATCAATCAGCGATAATTCATTTCCCTTTTCCCCTGCGCCATTATACAGTCTTCGCATTCAATCAAGTCATCGTTGTATGCGCACTAAAGAACGCACTCTCGGAGACATCGTGACACGCGTAAAACCAGGCTTCGCTCTCCTTCTGCATAAATACAAATAAAGCAAGGTCATTCTGTTGCGCACCCAATCCTTATTAAGACTGTCTCTGCCCGTTCAACGGAGAGCGGTCAAAGATGGGAAGCGACCAGACATGGATCCAATGATTAAAACAGCAGAGTAAAACAAAGACGGTGGTATTCCACGATAGCAAAGAGGAAAGAAAACAGAAATCGCAGGTAAAACAGAACCCCCCAAACTCCAATGCGGATGCCCGGCGCGCCATGCCAGGCTTGCACAAGTCCAATTCCGTAAACGCCAAACAATTGTGGCCGTAAGCCGTGAAGCATTCCAATGATCCGTCAATTGTTGATCAAAGGTTCGTGCTGTTTCGGGTCAAACAGCCAGGTAGAGTAGTGATGTGGGGGCGGCGACAAACGTTGCTGTCGTGGAGCCCTGTGTGTCAGGTGTATTAAATGTCGTAGCAATACAATCTTGGTTTGCTCTTGGTACAGTGTTGGTGGTGGATCATGAACAGTCTAGTCTCATGCCACGGTCGGCGACATGGTCCTATCCTCGGATCGCCGTGGCGGAATGACCATCGCCAGACCAGGGAAATCGATCCATCATTTGTTGTTGGACATGGTACGACAGGTCATTAGATGGAGTACCGTCAAAGGACACAAAGGCGGGTGAAGCCGACCGTGCTGTGGCAGAGGGTCTCGGGGTGGGCGATGTGCTGTTGGCACGGAATCCATCCTTTGGTGTTGATGGACCCGACGACTGTGGGCTGAAAGCAGCACCCAGTTGAAGGGTATGGTGAGTTGCGGGGCCGGCGTGATGGCTGTATCCGTTGGGGCTTCCAAGCGAGGTGGTATGGCGATGGGTGCCAGCGGTAGCGCCGTCGAAGCGAGCACCACTAAGGGTACCGTCCATCATGCTAGGACTCGACTGCTTTGATCCAAACTGCAACAGCACTGTTAGTAACCAACTCTTTCGTTTTGCTTCTGGGTTGCCGTGCCATCCCGATGGGCTGGGTGAACGATGCTACGGTTCTGGCGCACAAGGGATGGGCGACGAGCACCAGAAGCGATGGGTGAGGCAGGGCGGACTTCGGGGGCACGTACAAAGCAGTACTTGTTAACCAGCTCCTCGTACGATGAGCTGGAGATTGTTGAGTTGGGAGAGGTAGCTCCCGTAGCCACCGGTGAGCTCTTAGCCTTGGTAGCAGGTTCAGGAACGGTGAGGATGGGCTTAGGACTCCGGACGTTGGCCTTCATGTAAAGACCATCCTTATCCTGAGAGGCTTCCTTCTCCCTAGCAGCTTGGACGGCAGCGCTCAGAGAAGCACCAAAGTCGTAGCGGTTGGAGAAGGCGAGGCCGCTGGGGGAGCCAAAGTCCTTGGACATGTTATCACTGGCCAGGTTGCCAGCCGACTTAGACTTAAGGCGAAGACCACCAGTGCTGTTCTCAGACTCGCCAAGAAACTCGTGAATGGGCTGATCGTAGTTGAGCTTTGCGTCGTCACCAAACTCACCGAAGCCAACAGGCATCGACTTGGGTCGAGGGGCGTTGGCACTGTTGGTGCGTCGGTTGCTCCGGGGTAGACCATTGGCCGGCCGAGAAGAAGCGCCCTGGAAGTTGTTCTTGCCATTCATAGGGAGATGCTTCTTGCGGAAGTCGACCTGGAAGTTAGAGTTGGTGTTGTTGTCCCAGTACTCCTGTCCATTGACGTTGTAGCGCACGCAGAGGAACAGAGTCTTGGACTCGAGGTTGGCGGTGTCGGCGAGCTTGATGGAAAAGGTAAAGCGATCATGGCCAAGCGGTGTTTCCCGAGGGCGGATCTCGTGGCTGTAGTCGGCGGTGACCTCCGAGGTGGTCTTCCAGTAATCCAGGGTAAACCGGCATGTAACAGCCTTGTTAAAGGCAATGTTGGCGACAGCCACTGAACCCAATAGAGTCTTCTGGTCGGCCGAGAGCCAAACCTTCTCCAGTCGGACAGGCAACGACTTACGAGCCACAGAGTCGTGAGGGAAGTTGGTGGTGAGGATCTCCCACTCGAAAGGAGGGGCACGGGCAGTCTGCTTGCCATTGCCAGGGAAAGGATACTCGGTATCACTCTCGTAGCTGTCAATGGGTGAAGAGCCAGCGCTCACAGCAAGAGGTCGGTCCACTTGAAGGAAGTGTCGGACATGCTCAAGATGAGAGTCGAAGTGAACAGCCTTGGAGAAGATGGGGGTACCAGGCATGCTTGAGGGGCGACGTCGTGAAGAAGGACGGAGTGCAGGGCGAACAAGCTCACCAGACTTCTTGCGTACCATTTGAGGCTTCTTAAGCAAGTCCTCATCTGTCTCCTCCTCTGATACTGACTGTGAGTTGTCGGCAGACTTGGCAAGACCAGCGTTGGGCTCGGTAGCTGATCGAACGTGTCCCATCTTGCGTCCCTTGGCAAGGTCACCAAGTGCACTTGTGCTGAAGCTGAGGTGCATGTTGTCCTTGCGGGGTCGAAGCTGCAATGTTTCTGTGCTGTCCTGTTGCTGGGACTGTGTTCGTTCCGGAGATGCTGTACGCTGCATGGGGATCTGGCTGACAGCGTCTCGTAGAGCCTTGTCGAGCTTTCGGCCTCGGATTTGGGGACCTTGCTCCTCGTCGTCACTACCGGAGGAAGCAGAGTCGGGTGGTGAAATGATAGCACCCATGGGCATCGTGCGCTCGTCTGTCACGGGCGGTGGTGATTGCCGAACGCTTGAAGGAACTGCTGTGCCCATGCTCTTGAGATCCTCCGATGTTCCCTGCGGTGTCAGCGTCCCTGTCGATCCATCGCTAAGAGCAGAAGCTGAAGGTGTTCGTCGATGCTTTGTAAGATATGAGGCAGATCGTGGTAGACTAGGTCTCGGGCTGGATTGTAGCGATGACCGCCGACTCGCTACAGGTGATGTAGAGGCTGACGAGGCGGGGGATCGGTGGGAGGGCGGCGTGTAAGGCATTCCCAAGGTTGTAAGTAGGATTAGAGAGAGGGAGAAGAAGGAGGAGGAGGTTTATCCGTGGAAGCAGGAGAGGTTATCCAGGAGCTTCACCACGTGTAGGTAAAAAGAATCAACTAAGGGTAATAAGGTTGATGAACTTCTCGTCTCGAGCGAGATGAGACTGAAGGAGGTTGCGAGAGGAGGAATGGCGTTGAGTGCGATGGAGTTTTTGCTCCTAGCGCTTTCGATGAAGATCAAGGCAGGAGTTGATCGAGATCAGGTCTAATAATGGGGAAGGTACTGATTAGCATGGTTAAGAAACAGGGAATTTTTGTGGCGATGCATGATTAGACGATAAAAAAATATGAGAAAAAGAGAAAAAGAGAGGAGAACGCCGTATGCAGCAGGCAAGAAATATCACAAATTGTTTCCAATGAATAGAAGAATGAAAGCGGGCAATGATGTGGAAGTTTTTTTTATCGAACTGCGTTTGTAGAGAGGTGACAAACAGGAGGGCTGTGCTTCTTCATTGTGGGTAATGCTGTGCTGGCGATGTTTACAGGGAGCACAGTGCAGTTGCAGTGCAGCGCAGTGGAGTTCAGTGGGTTTGGTCAGTGCCACAACTTACACGATTGATTGATCAAAGCGCACACCGAGAGACGAACAAACTTGTCGACGACAAGACGAGGAAAATGCTCTGGCAATATTCCAGCAACAGAGCAAATGTATGATCCACGAGGAACAGTCGGCAATTGATTGAAGATCGGTTGTGTCGATGAGGTGATGGTATCACAACGAAGTGATACTGCAGGTGGTTCCGAGATAACGTTGAACAGGAGGGACAGCGGTAGTCGTCGGATTAGGAGGAGCCTCGTTGAGATGATGTTGATGTTGTTGATGAGAAGGAGGACGTAGACATCAAATAACAAAATGCAAACAATGAACCAAATGCAACAAAAACAACAAAATGGCTTTCCTACTGATGATACTATGGTCAGTAAATCGATCAGTCTCTTTTTGGGGTGGTCGTAAACTCGTTGACAGCAATCAGAGCTGGGGGTGGAGATGCTGAAAGGAATCGAGGATAAGAAGGCTGCGGGGAGCAGGTGGTTTTGAGTGTTTTGTCCAGTTGCCATCCCTCTCAGGCCAGGTCCCCAATTAAAAAAAAAACCAAGGTACGAAACTCTTAGTACGACTTTTTCTGGTTTGCTTGACCTGACCTGACCTGACCTGGTCGCTTCGACTGCCTTGGCCTTTTGGGTACTTGTCCCATGGAGGTTTAGTGAGGTGTGAGGACAGCGCCGGGGCCGGACTGAGCGGCATGGACTAGCACGACAAGGTTGAGAGCCGCGTAG
>JABFER010000093.1:0-95348 GCA_013618295.1 Fusarium armeniacum | reverse complement strand
GCTCTAAATAGCTTTAATTAACTATAAATAGCTTTAACTATAGTTAGATTTAATAGGGGATATATATATATAGCTTTAAATATAGCTATATTATTATCTTTATATCTAGATATATAATAAGTTATATATTTTTAATTATATATCTAGATATACTAGAAATAGCTCCCTCTTAATAGCTTTATTACTTAGCTTTTTAAGCTTCTTAGTAATTAATACCTTAGATTTGAAGCATAGATATTGCCTCAGTTCAATAACTTTAAAACACGCTAGTGCTATTAGCGCGCTAGTGATTTTTTATAAATTAAACAGCTATCCCAAAAGTGCAGAACCCTGCTTATATATATCTTCCACTCTTGGCGCATTCTGAACAACGGAGCACCTACTAACTTGTTAAGCCTGCTAGCGCGCAAGCAAGTGCCTTAACGCGTCTTGAAGGCATCAAGAAAGGAAGGCGCGACGAATTTCATGCGATCGTGAGAACACGCACTCACTTGCCTGCTTTCCGCTCGGCATGCCACCTATCTCCCCCTTTTGATCTTTAATATCCTGGTTATCAGAGAATTATCTTTTTTCTATTAACCACCGCTACCGATGACACCTGATCTATCAACATCATCAACGCCAGCTCTGGATAAACTCATTGCATCCTTTCGAAATTCCGGGACATCAGCTAAAGTAAAGAGGAGCGCGACACCTTTGCCAGGCTTGTCTCAGAGGAATCTCAAAAAAGGAACATGGCGACGAATGCTGCGCCTGGCGCACCTATGCAAAATGGCGTGAACGGCACAAAAAGTCCTGCGCAGCTTGCGCATCCATACGTGCATTCGCAAACTTCGCAAACCCCGGTGCCATTGCCGAACTACGCAGCATCCCAGAGAAAAGCACCCAGTGCTTCACCGGCTCAATCGAGTCCCTCCATGCCGCCTGGACAGTATCGTTCGCCGCCTGTGCAGTCTAGCACTTTGCATCAGGGACCTTCGCAACCGCCCACAATGCAGAATGGAAACGCTGCACCAGATCCTTCGCAAGGGCACTTGTCACCAGAAGTACAGAGCAAACCGCAAACTGTTGAATCCTTAGGTGCTTACCGGGCTTTGTTTGCTTTGGTTGAAAGGACACCTGCGTCAGTCGTTCGACAAGTCATTCGTGACAAATGGGAAAAGTCCCTTCTAGGTTCACAGTACCACATTGCTTTTTTGGTAAGTTAAGTCCGCGCATGTATGTTTTAACGTTACTAACTCTCCCCGTCAGATGAATGCTACCATGCATCAAGCATCTCCTGAGACTGTTGGTAAGGCCGTCAAGGGGTTTGGTGCTAATCTTGTTCAAAAAGCGAAGCACGAGCTCATAGGCCATCTCAGCTCTGCTGACGTTGACGAGCTGGCAGACTTGATTCTTGCTCGTTCTAGTCCACAGTTCCTTGACAGGGCTCTTGCTAGGCGTCTTGAGACAATACCAGCACGGCAGCTTGTTAACGCCTTGTCGCGCGCTGAGCGCCTCGGCTATAATGTCCGGGACATTGTTCGCGAGCATGACGAGCAAGTCATTCCATCCATGCACTCGGTACTCACGTCATCTACAATGCCTCCCGCAAATGAAACCCTGCGCGTAAAGGAGTACCAGCCTCGACCCGTTCCATCACAGCAGCTGCAGCAACCTCAGCCACCGATGCCGCACCCAACCGCTCTAGCATCACCCGAAAAGGTTTCGTCGGTGGCCGACCTTCCTATGGGTCCACCGAAACTCGTGTGGTGCAATTGTGGTTGGCCGTGTGCCTCCGAGCCGGCCCTTGATTACGTGAGTTCGTCTAGGCAGATTCGTGATTTTCCTTCTAACGAGAGATAGCATAAGAAGAAGGGCGCTTGCTCCAAGGTTCTGCCGACCGACAGGGCCGGAAGAGACATATGTCTCTTTTGTGGCTGCAGGTTCGGCAGTAATGGCGGGTTACTGTACCACGAGACGTCTAAGGTCTGTGGAGAGCACGATCGAGAGACTAGCCAGCAGATGCGCGCTTTAATTGAGTACGCCCGTATACATGGAGGGCCCGCCAAACGCATTGCTCATCATTCATTGATGACTCCTCAAACTCGAGCAAAAGCACCATCAACTGAACATCATGCAGCAGCTTGGGCCACGCCATCTCAGCCATCTAGCGCTCAGCGTGATCCATATGCGCATCTTACACCAGCTAAGCTCAAAGAATTCAATCAAATCATGAAGGAGGCCGAAGAGAAATACGGGGGCCTTATGAAGGAGGCCACGTATCTCGAAGAACCGGAGAAATCAAAGCGCCTGGCGAGCCTGAAGAATTCTTACAACACAAAACAAAGCACGACCCGTAAGAAGTTTGGCATTCGTCTACGCGAGAGACGCACTCGAGGCGAGATCGAGGCAGAGGAGGCCAGACTTTTCAACAGTCCAAGAGGCGGGGGAACGCCACCGAATGGAACTTCCATTCTTGACCGTGAATCTCGTCCGAAGAAGAGGCCTCGGACAGGTGACGCGGAAGCGTCATCAGCAAGTGGAATGAATAGCAGCCAAGAGCATCCACAGAAGAGAGTCCCCAGGGCAGAGATGAGTGGTGGTTTGTCTGGATCACAAGCGACTGCAGAGCTTACTGATCCCACAGCGCATCTGAATCCACCTCAGCCACGGTATACACCCCAGAAGCCATCTGCCACCAGACTAACTTGGCCTTCAAACCGGGCTGGAGGACCTGTTGGAGGTACCCAGGAGGATCCCATGGCAATTGACGACGACGACTCTGATTCAGACAGCGACAGCGACAGTGACAGCGACGACGACGGTGATATTCCGGCCACTCTTTACTAATCTCGCGAGCTAATAAACATGGGCACGGAGTTTGGGTTTATTTGATCTGATACCCCATACATTGAGGCGTGGAAAAAGCATCAAGGTACCAGGTTTCGAGCGTGCATTGGGAAAAGGGGTTAAATTAAGGTGTTGACGGGGATCGGTAAGCAAAAAGCTGGGAAAGGTGAACCCGTTTGAAGCAGAGGTGCTACCGTGAAAACTAGGTTTTGAAGTTTGATCCCGACTCTATATACTCGATTGAACTGATTGCGACTCTTCACCCGATAGCATCGGGTGCGCTTATCTCACTGCGCATCCAAGTAGCAAGACAGATAGGGCAGTAGCTTGGACTCAATGAGTATCATATGAACGTAACATACGTAGTGATTTTGCATCATCTTTAACGCGTGACCAGTGTTGAAACACGAGGGTAGTGCCACATGGCGTGGAAAATTAAAGGTGTTTGATTTATTAAAGTTTGCTGCCACCCGCCCATGCTAGCTAAGACCATAATTGTTTCATGGTAGATAGAGAACTGATAGAATACGCATTAGAGTATTTGTATATGGGCTCATCAACACTCAAGTAGCAGTCGGTCATCATTGTTTGCAGTCATGATATCATCTGGAGGTTCAAGTGTCAACATCGCAACATGCGATTGGTGTTTCAGTTAAGAAGAAGAAGAGGCAGGTGTGATAGGCTTGAAGCTCGTGCCTTCCGCAACCGCCAGCTAACAAGCTTACTTTAGTACTTACCCTGCTTACCTCAGTACCTAGGTAAATAAGAAAACGTGGGCGGGAAGGAGGTTCCCTGTTCTAGTTTTGGTGTAAAGCGAACGACAAGGGTATGTTTAGTGGAGGTTTTTCCAGCACGGCTTTGTTGAACCGTTCATACTCCACAGTAACAAAAGCCTTGTTCAAAACAGTCAAAGAAGCAAAGAAGCATTTCTATTTAGAAATAAACGATTGGCATTAGGTATTCTTATATTCACGTCCCGTCTTTGTTCTAAATCTGGTTGTTTTCGTACCATGACGGCATTGTATCACCTTACTCATACCACCAACGCATTTCACGCCTCACGGATCCTCATTTCCTCCTATGTCGGCCATTGACCCTTTCATGGGGCGCGCTTCTCAAAGAATCTCCGGTCCAACCTTGTCGAACAAGGCCAAGACTTCCGATTGTCCGATACGATTCGACGCAGGAACAAGATAGGGTTAGCAGATGGCCACGCGAGGTTACCGCAAGCAAACAAAAGTTGATCCACGTTTGCCTCCTTCAGGAGTCTTTCCCTTCTCATCCCTATCTCGTCATTCAACTGGCTAGCCAGGCGCCTAAGCGGGTGCGGAGGTCAGGAACTCCGACCTATGAAGGCCGGAAGCGCTGCGCAGATGCAGATGCGGTCGGTGCGCAAGTGTGACAAGCGTCGATGGTGATGCAAGGGCCTTCATTCTGAGTGGACGGATTATCCGCAACCAGGGGAGGGCCCGTTTTGGATCCAACCTTTTGAAACTGGCCAAGGGTCTTTGAGCTGTCGCCACCAGGAGGCCTGGAACGCTAGAAGCCTACAAGGCTAGGACGTGCCCAAATGATCGCCTTGAAACCCGCTAACAGCCAACTTTGGTGCTGCTGGTGGCGTTATCATTGGCCGACTTTGTACATCCTTGCGCTTTCTGCCAGGGGCTCAAGCGAGAACTGTCAGAGAACGTCTTTTTCTTCTCCCCAGATGGGTTGATAATCCTCCCACGAGCCACTCCAGGTGACGGTTCTTCAGTTTCAACTTCTTCCCTTGGTTTGTTTTGCTCACAACTGGCCGGCCCAGCACCTCTCCTTCTGCGCATAGTCTGGTTTAGTTTTATATTTGTTTCTACTCCCTCAACACCCTCTTTGTCTTTCTGTTTTTGTTTCTTCTTAGGTCTCGTCCTCTACTGAAACTGTTATACCCTATTATCAACGCTGCCCAGAAACGTCTGCGACGATCATGGCTCCTCTCTTCAGTCCTTCCAGCTTTGGCCGTTTCATAGACAGCCATAGCCGCCTGAATTCCGGCTCATCGCAAAAGTCAACGATCTCTTCGCCAATGCCTTCGCCCGCGCATTCACAGCCTCCACCAGAGCCAATGGCAACATTGCTCATTGGCCCCAAGCAACATCGCTTCAAGGTCAACAAGCGACTGATATGCGCTACCTCTCCATTCTTTGCCGAGCGCTTCGGCGACCCATCAAGTTCAAAATCGATCTCTTTATGGCTTCCCCGCGAATCGTCGTCCATGTTCAGTCTCTTTGTTGATTGGGTTCATCTCGGCCTCCGCTTTCGTCCACACCTCGAGGAGATGATCTCAAATGCCTACGACGCCGGTTCCGAGGCCTCTCAGGATATTCATTGGTGTCTCATTCGGCTACATCTCTTTGCATCTCGCCTTGGTCTCTATCGCCTGCAAGACCTTGCCATGGATGCCATCCAAGATCTCTACCTCCGCTGCGACTGGGATGTTCCCGCGGGACTTATCAGATTTCTTTACACCGAGTGCGAAGACCTTGCTGCAATTAGACTTCGGCGATGGGCTGTTGCCATGGTGGCATTCTCTTTCACTGGCGGACCGCGTCTCACATTTGACCCTCAAGAAGAATCTGCGACATCAGAACCGACTCGATTCAGTGATCTGCTTGAACAGCTCCCGGAATTCGCTGCTGACTACGACATCCACATGGAGAAGATGCGGCTTTCCGGGCTCGACATTCGCTTCAAGAACCCACAGCTGCGCATTCCAGCCAACCGTCTCCGCAATGATGAGCGTGCCTTTGGTTTCCGCCAATGTTCCTTTCACTCCCATCGCTCGAGTGTCGGCGAGCGTCGGTGCCCCCATGAGTCGGGCTCAACAAAACACTACCGTGTTCGTCGACAATCCAAAGAGCGAAGTCAAGAGTCTAGCGGCCTGTCTGCTCCCAACCGGAGGTATCGCGACGTTGTCCCTAGGCCACTCTTCTCCGGGCCAGAAGACTCAGATATCGAAGAGGACGACGATGACGAAATTTCACAGGCGATAAAGCATGTGAGGTCGATCTCAAGTACACTCAAAACCTGAAGGAAGAACAAATCTCTCCGAAAACAGTAATTGAAATGTCAATCCGACAAGGGGGCTGGTGGTGAAACTTTGATCGACTTGATCAACATCATCATCATCCCTTCGGTATAAAACATGCCGAGCGTTACTCCAGGAATGATGTCTCGGTGTCTCTCCACTGAAACAAAGCACGGTGAAGAGCTCAGATTAACATCCCTTCCTTGTTGAGAACATCCATGACGCTTGGTGTTGGGAGGTTCAGGGCCCTTTAACACAAATGCCTCATGTCCGTGACATGGGCCTTCGTCTGTCGACGATACTGGTTGTTCTACCGGTTTTCCTACTTCTTTTCTTTACCTTTCTACCAATTACTCGGCTCTCCCGGCGAGGTCTGATACAAGCGAGTCTCATAGCATGACAATATTCTCTGTAAATTAGTATTTAATGTACATTACAAGCAGTAAACCCGTCAGGATATACACAATCAAACTTTGGACTCTTTTACAATAAATCTCGTCTTACTCACCTAGTGGTGGTAACAAAAATGGCGTCCAAGTTTTACAGTACAAAAATACATAAACTAAGCTTATAGTCTAAATGCCATAAACTGACAAACTACTTTTGTCATTCACACATCGAGCGGCCACTTTTTCTGACACCCTTAGGCCCACGCTGCATACACGTACACACACTGAAGTAGATTTTATCAAGTTTGTTTTTTATCATTCAGATCATTGCTCGTTCTACGGATATTAAGTTCCATCATGCCATGCCGTTCATCCAAGCTGGTACCTCACTGTGGTCCAGCTTGCAAGCTAGTACATCATGTCCTCTCATCATGATGCCCCCGTAGACGGGGGCATCAGCTTTACTTAACTCCAAAAGTAAAAAAAATAGCACGGCAAACGTAAGGCTCTGTTTGGCCTGCGTGCTGTTCGTTCCATCATATCATCATCAGTTGTTGACAAATAAATAACTTTCCCTCATCGAGAGAACATATCGAAAGAAAATTGACAGGTTTGTTGTCGAGTGAGTGTCGAGTCGAAACGCGTATGAGCAAACACGATCGAGCAAATGCGGGGGGTTCCCGCTTATAAGAAAAGTAAAGCAAAGTGTAGAAGTAGGAGGCGTGGAGATAAAGACTATCGCCAGATAGACAACTGCCGTCTAGATGCATCATGTAAACAATGGGTCGTGGTCCCATCATAAGATTCGACCAATAAGCGTAGTGTGGGTGTCCGTGGACTCATAAATCTCGTCAAGCGACATAAAGTCTGGCAAATGTACAAAGAAAAAGAAAACGGTTGTGTGGGGCTAGAGTGGTGACTCGGATCGTCGGCGTGGCTTATCTCGACGGCGGAAATCCTTAAGTCTTTCGTCAATGTAGGCCAATCGGCTTGCTAACGATGCGCGGGTAACTCCAGTGTTGCTTTCGCTCGACTGTTGAACCGTAGCAAAGGGCCGGCGACTAGCATCGGGATCAGGCACAGTCCCATGCGACAGGCGGTTCGGGAAAGAAAAGCTAGATCCTCCAAGCACGAAGGGGGAACCTAGTCGAGGTGGTAACTCTGTGAATGGGGGTGCTAGTGTCGGCTGTTGAGCAGGTGGATGTTGTGAAGCTTCGAATAGCTGTTGAAGGTTTTTGCGTGGGACAACGACGTCAGCGTTGATCTCAGGCTCAGTCTGAGGCGTAAATTGGTCTTGGGTGGCTGACAGATCAACAAGCGAAGCCGGGTCAACCCACAGGTCGGAACCGAGACTGGGTCGCTTAATCTTCCGGGTCTCCAAATGGTTGGGTCGACGCTTGTGGGTTGATCGACTTCGTGTAAGTCGGACCGGTGACATTAAGCCACGGCGCGGGCCGCCAGTGTGAGTTTGTCTCTGCAGCTTTGAATCCACAACAAAACTTGAGGGTAGCGAGCTTGATGAGCTAGGCCCATAGCTTCGTGCTCCAAAAGGAGATGCCAATTGTGGGCGAGTTAATTCTGGCGACTCCAAAGTCTCGTTGTTTGGTGGTGGCAACGAGAGTTCATCGGTTCGAGGTTCAGGTTCCGAGTTAGTCAGTTGAGCTAGAGGACCATGCAATTGCATGGAGTCCGATGTGCTAACTGCTAACGATATAGCCATATCCTGACCGGAGAAGACTGACGGCGAGCGTGCCGGTGCAACACGACGGTTTCGATAGCGAACCGCAGATTTCTTAAATGGGGCAGGGCTGGGTGCTTTGTACTGTGATCCTCGCATCTTAGACCGGGCATCCATCTTGCAAAGCTCTCGAAGTTGGGCTCGGGTGGCTGCGCAGGTGTGTGGCCACTGAGCAAATGGGCCGGCGGCTCCTTGTGTGGGAGTAATGCTGCCACTTCCGAGGTCAACCTTGCCCTGAGCCTTGGATCCTTTCCAGCTCCTTCTTGACTCGCGAGCAACGCGCAAGCAGACTCCATGAGGAGGGATACCGCTCTTACCGATACGGAAGGGTGTGACTTTCGGATCTTGCAGGTACATCATATATGTAGACCACAAGTGCTGGTTCATAGGCTTTGTCCAGGGCGCTCTTCGTATTGTTTCTCTTGAAACCTCCTTCTTAGCTGGCTTCAAGGTTTTACTGTTGTCGTCGGCATTTGATACTTCATCTGGGACATCTGCCTTCTCATTTTCCGGGCTGGCACACTGGCTCAGATCTTCCGAGCTGATAGAAAAGTAGCTTAACAAGGAAGCGCTCGTGTGGGTCGAATGAGCAGTTGAGGGCCGACTGGACTCATAATCAGGACTAGAGTCGAGGCTACTAAGAGTAGAGTCGATGGACCAGTTTGGGTACTGCTTTGGGGATAAAGCTGGTAAGGCATCGGGAGCAGGAGTCTTGGGAGGCGAAAACATGCGATCGGGAGCATCGTGCGGTGTGAAAGGCATCCCCGTCAAGTCATTGAAGTGCGAGATAGGGTAAAGTGTTTCTGCCATCTCTTCGTCGAGCACGCGAGGCTCCTCGATGCTGGGAATGGGGATGTCTGCTGCAGCGACTGAAGCAAGAAACTGCTCAGTTGGCGCATTAAGGTTAGACGCATTTCTCCTTTTGATTCTAAAACGGGGGCGGGGCGGCGATGGTGGGAGAGTTTCGCTATTCATATTAGGCTCTGGTGTCCTAGGAGCATCTTCGCGACGTGCGCTTCTCGACCAAGGGGCCGCTAGCGACTGAAAGTGCGACATGGTGAATCACAATAAGAGTGAATGCGCTTGCAAGTCGCGCAAGATCTGAAGCGCCAGTATAAATATTCGAGAGAAAGGACTCGGGAAACCGGAGGGAATCGAGCGCAGATTGAGTCGACACAGATGTTTCGGAATGCGACAGTAGTGTCTTAGATCTGGTCGGGACGTAATATGACAGTCGAGTGATGTTAGGTGGATAATCCTCGGTGCGAACTCTAGGTGACTTGAATCGGTAAATTTGACTGTCGCGGAATTCAGAGTCAGATCGAGTGCGCAAACGCGACGGTGTGCGATTTAATTGTTTGTTTTGTGCGCCTGGCGATACTATCGCGGGGTTTGTGCAGAAACACAGGCGAAATTCGTTAAGGATTCGAGCGCGTGCTGAGATTGGCACGTAGAATGCAGGTAAGTGATCAAGAAAAATGACTATCGATCGAGAGTCGTCATCGAAATTGTTGTCGTCATCTGCGAAGTGTTGGTCGTCCTGTTGTTGTTGTCACCACCGCGGGATTTGTGGACTTCCGATCGCAACCCAATAACAGCGGGCAAGGCCCCGTTCGACGCGCTCTCGAAATTGATAATATCCGAATGTACTAGCAGTGAAAAAGCTGGGCTTGCGCGACCGACAGACTGCGCAAAGCACAAGAATCACGAGAAGACGAAGGGTGGATTGGGCGCAAACGAGCGACTGGAATGGAGGAAGGTGAGAGAGGAGGAGGAGGGAGAAGCGACCAAGTAAACGTGGGTGTGGTGGGCGGGAGTGTGCGCTATGTATGAACGGGCAAGCCAAGTTGCTCAACCGGGAGGTGAGTGGGGAACAGGGCAGCTGGGAATGGACAGGCGGCTCGCTAGGTCCAGTACGTCTCTTCCGTTTGGTGTCTAGTCTCAGCCAGGGCAGAGAAATGTGAGAAGGCCAGTGGTCAAGACCGTGGGTGTGGGTCAACAGCGAACAGCGGGTGGCGCGAACGCTGCAGTCGAGTAGGCACAGTACCTGGCAGTCAAGCTGTACAGATGCTTGTTGGCTGGATGCCGACTGGCTTCGAGGTTGCTATGTTTCTCTAACTCTACCTGAACAAGGTTGCAGGAGGGAACAAAGCTGCGGAACTCGTACCAGAGTAGGCCACGATGCAATGCAATGCTATCCGACACGCTGTGTTGTACTTTGTGTTCGGGTATTGACCTCTATGGCTCTTACGAGCTTCTCAAGGTCCACTAGGTAAATCCCTTGACGATGGTGAGTACTTTATGAGCGTAGTAAGCCCCAACAAGCGACGTGCTAGTGCAAAGCCCTTGTCTAAATCAACCCCAGCAGCGTCCGTGACAAGGAATAGGTCAAGCAGCGGTCAGTGGACGATGAGGGCACGTTGTGCGATAATGGGCAGGGACCCTGGCCAAAAATACAACTGTGATAGGCCTCTAGAAGGGGATTGATGATCCTAAGGTGATCGAGACCATGTGATGGAATGGCACAAGAGAACAACCGACTGAGACCCTGCGTACCTCGCTGAGTTGTAGGTACGTGGGTAAGGGGAAAACGTGTTATGCACAGTAATATTGTAAGTCGTGGTGCTCGTTTTGCTTGGAGGGATCTTCCTCGTTAATTGTCGCAGGCTTGTGCTGAATGACGAGCAATGGCTAGGTGCGTTTGGTATTCAAGTATATTTCCTTTGCTCTGGTCCAGGGGCGGTCAGCTCCAGGCGGCCGGCCTTTGGTCTGGTCTAGTATTGACGGAGACTTGCTCGGGACCTCGCATAGAGATGCGGCGTATGGCTAGCCTCTTGGGTGTGATGGGAGAGGTTGCAGATATGTAGACAAACGTGAATAATAGCCGAGTATCTGTCACACATGGAACAATCAGAGGCGATGTTTTGTCTCGTTTGAAAGAATTGAAATTGAAATTGGATTCTTCCCGAAGACAGAGTATGGTATTGATTGATGACGAGCATCGAATCGACGTTTGTCGAAACGCGCTCCAAGTCATGTTTGTTTGTTATGATATTAAAATAAAATAAAAAACCGAACCTTTGGTGAGACACAAATAACCCAGGATTTCCAAGCTCCCCGTTGGCTGAAAATTGAAGTTGGGCACCACTTGTTGCAGCCAGCGTGTGCGTCTGCAATGAGAAAGTCGACTATGAATGCTTGGATGAGAGCAAAAGACAGGGGGGTGTATGCGTCGAGAGCTAAAAGATAGCAGCATGATGCGACGCTCCAACGAGGAGACAGCTCGCACAAGATTCAAAGCCAGCACGTTTCGACCCCTGTCGAAGCCCCGGGTCGAAGCTGCAGGCCGGCGGCAAGAAAGAGAGGCAGCGCAGAGTAGAGGACCTAGAGCAAGAGTAGCATGGTGTAGCGCAAGGGAGAAGTATAGCATAGCACAACCGGACGCCTGCCCGCACTCGCATGCATTTTGTTGATCGTGGAATGGGGCTTGGGTTTGTTGTTTGTTTGAATACTCTGTATGTAGAAAATAGTCAATAAAGTAAGTTGGAGTGACACGAGTGAGTGAGGGGCAATCAATGATTGGAGAACTGGGTCAGCATGACGCTACTGTACAGAGCACGCTATCGCTACTACCTTAGTAGGTACCTAGATACTATGGGGCGGGCAAGTACATGTAATAGTACTAAAAAGTAAACAGCTCAAAACATCCATGGAAATAAACCCACAACCCCATCGTGACTTTCGATTCTAAGTTCCACGTTAAAAAGGTGTAGACTGGCCTCACCTTGATTCAGCTGGGTAGCTCCTTCCTGGAACCATGTTCTGGACCTCTCGGCGAAAACCTTGGAAAGAGCTAAAAACCTCCTACCTAGAACTAGGATTTGAAAAATAAAATAAATAAAAACAAGGAAGGTGGCTGGTAGACTGACGCGAAAAACAAAGCGCGTTCAACGCGTCACAGTAAGTGAGCCAATCAGAAAAGATTTCAGCTTGTCAGTCAAGGAAAGGTTCCATTCGCTGAAATCAACTACGAATCATGCCCTTCAATTTATCTCAATGTCCTGTATTACTTTCCCAGAGAATCAAGACGAGAACATGCATTATGTACAGTGACTATGTAGGTATCCTGTCCTGTAATTGGATTAGATATGCAGCAGATATACATGTCCTCTGCCAAAGCATGGGAATTTTATCCAGAATGATAGGAATGGATGCATTGCATCGTGTGTTTAGGCTCTAGGGTGGCTGCTCCTCTACATAATGCCCCTCACAAGACTAGACTGACAAAGACATATCGAATCAAAAGCCAAACTGTGTTGGAGATTCGGCCTAGAAGGGAAATGGATGGAACACTGTGCTTTTGCGAACTGTCTATGTGCTGATTTCATCGCTTCAATGCAACTTGGTAGCTCCCCTACTGCTGGTACAGCTAAGCTTTAATACTGTATGACCGCATCGCTCCAGCGAGACAAGCTTGGAAACTGGGATAGGTAACTCAACCTAACTGATCCTGATGTCATTTCAGGTTAGACCTCTGGAACACGATACACCAAGAGAAACGACTGCCGATAAACTACATGGCAGTACCAAGAAGCAAGATATGACGTGCCACATTAGAGGCCTAATTGGGGGTGTCAAGCATTACATAAAGATGCTTGCCTCTTCCAGCATATAAGTACTAAGGTAAGGACGACAACACCTCTGTACAGAACACTAATACTGCTGAAGTTGTATTATGTAGTCCTATCCCATCCCATCGTTCCCTATCAATGTTGTAGTTTGTGTCGTAGCCTTTTCTTCTCATATCACACAAGTCAGTCTGCATGACGAGATAACAGCTCCAGCAACCGGTTGTATTAAGCGATTCAGGGGACCTGTCCGAAGTACCGTCAGCATGAACGTTATTGTCTACATGGGTTCTTTACTGTTTCTTGGGCCTAACCAAGTTTGTTATCTGCATCTTTGACGAACAGAGGAAAAGCTTGACGGCAAACATCATATGGGCTGTCTGCCAAGTACTATACCAATATCATCAGACGATAGCGTGCTGTCAATGCACTATAAACATAAAGGTATTACTCTTACATAAAGAGTCATCGGCGAGGTACCTCAGGTTAGGTATCCTATCAAGTCCAGGTGTCTCCTATCACCAGGTATATTAGTACTGTAGCACATAGTTAGGATCTATGAGATGACAAAAGGTCATCCGGAAAGAAAGAAAGGGCGCGTTCAACAGCAATAAGCAAACAAATAGCTGTGCTCTTTTACGGCCACTGTTAACATTACTCATATCAGTGCTCAGACAGGTGATACCTTCCCGAGCCAAGAATAGTAACGGCTGCGGGTAATACGGCGCCGTCACGGGAGTGGGGACGGGACCCGACGTGCTAAACCCCGCAGTCATGAGCCCCATAGAAATAAAATACTTGCCCGGAAGTACCTCGCCAAGCTTCTGCCATAGCAAACTTACCTTAGTAAGTTAACTCAAACTTATTGGATTCATTCCCAACAGGAGAGAATACCATACAACTTACACAGCACGCGCATGCTGCATCATCTACGCTGCAGGTCTCTCCTATACTCCAGACGTACTTCGTCTCTTGTTCCAAATCATCAACCCACCTCACTGCAAAGACTCATTATGGCCTCAAATGCGCCCGACATTATCACTCTCGACAACCTGTCGCAGACTCTTACACCATGGAACCCCCAAGGTGAAAGTCAACTATATGCCATAGTTGATATGGGAAGGTACATAGACCTTCATACCGAGACCAAAATGCTGCACTTCATGATCTAATTGTTCTCCTCCAGCAACGGCATTCGATTCTCAATCACCTCTTTGGCACCCCCATTTACACGTATCCTTCGCCCAATCTACGCAACTCGAGCTGCCATCTCATTATTCGATGCACTCGAGACCACCCCCAGAGGTCTGGTGTTTCTACCTGAAACTATCGCTGCTGTCTCCGAGACCCTGGAGCGTTTCCATCAGCTTGCCGTGCGACATGGAGTACCTGCAAGGCACATTACCATCCTCGCCACAGAAGCCATGCGCCGCGCTGACAATGCGGCCGAGATGCTCGATGCCATCGCTTCTGTGACTAACGGTCTCAAAGTGAGCATCCTGGAGCCCGCTGTGGAAACCCTGTTTGGTGCCGTCATGGGCTCTCGAAGCGGCCTCGTTGGCGTTGAAGGTGGCGCCCTGTTTCTGGATCTTGGAGGCGGCAGCGTGCAGATGACGTGGGTTGATACCAGCAAGCCCAACTATGAGATTGACGCCGCACGGGCTGGTGTGAGTCTGCCGTTTGGAGCTGCGAGATTGATTCGCGTGCTGCAAGAGCAACCAGCCGATGTCCAGGCCTCCGAGATCTCCAAGCTCCAGATCGGTATGCAGCAGGCATACGCCAATTTATGCTCGCGGTTCCCTGCACTTGAAGCCATCAATGTCTCCCGCGACAAGGGCGCCCGTGTGAACGTTTACATGTGTGGCGGCGGCTTTCGCGGTTATGGCAGCATGCTCATGCACCAAGATCCAGTGAGCCCCTATCCCATTCCCTTTACTAATGGTTATACGGCTCCCGGAACCCTCTTCTCTCAAGTAAGACACATGCGTCGCGTCAATGAAGAACATGATGATCGAATATTCGGACTTTCAAAGCGTCGCCGTCATCAGTTTCCTGCAATTGCTACTGTCATTGAGGCTTTGCTTGCTACGGTGCCGAATATTGGGAACGTCACATTTTGCGGTGGCTCTAACAGACAGGGTGCTCTTATGATGAAGCTGCCTGTCGAAATGCGAGAGTCGAACCCACTCAGCGTTCTTGCCAGCGTCACCACGGAAGAGAAGCCTGCGTTCGATTCTGTAGTGAAGATGCTGAAAGACGCAATCCCTCAAGGAGCAGACCTCTCCGGTGTGCCAAATGTTTTGATCCCTGGTCTGGATGTTCTTTTTGCACGAGATATTTGGACTCGCCAGGGGCATGACACGGAGACTAACTCTTCATTCGCGCTGCATCATGCAATCACCCGAGACGCTGAAGCTCCTGGCCTCTCACACACTGGAAGAGCCCTTTTGGCGCTTTCAGCCTCGGCTAGATGGGGTGGCCACCTGAACGGCCTAGACTCACAGCTTTACCAAAGTCTCTCCGCACTTCTCGCTAGCCAGCATGATGATGCTCCTTTCTGGGCCTCATACATTGGCGCTGTAGCCGGGCTTCTGGCTATAGTTCTACCCATCGCCCCAAAGACTGCGGACGAGGTCAAGAATGCCATTAGGTAAGTGCTTACCTCCTCATGTCCCACCAAGATCCTTTTGCCTAACAGTCACACAGCATACGAGCACACCTCAAGAAAGCAGATGAAAAGAAAGATAGAATTGTATTAACGATCGGAGTCGCCTCCGCCAACATAGCGGGAATCAGTCTAGAAGACCTCGCTGATAGAGTGGAGAAAACTGCCAAAAAGAACAGGGGAAAGAAGCCAAGATTCAAGATCACTGCCCAAGTGAGCCTGTTGCCATGATGCGCTCCCCAAATACATCCATGCTTTTGCCTTGATCCAGATCCGGCATTCCTGTTACAGCGAATGTCGTTGTATTCGTTATCATCATAAAAAACAGACTATTTAAACCCTCTTTGTTTTTGTTTTGTTGCTTTTCCACATGTTTTTTTTTTCAAACTGGTTTCCCATTTTCTGTTGTGAAAATCACTTTCCTGTAATGACTGGACGTGATGGTTGCGATGACTTGGCAACATCACGCGCTCTTACTCTTCGTACTACTTCGAGGGCGTCTCTTTGTCGAGATCTTCTTCATTTCATGGTTGACCACGAAGGCACATAGTCGTTCATCGACCTTGTGTGGAGATCGCTGAACTCTCTCATCTGGAAGTAAGTCAGTAATGTATCCAGCAGGAAGGAGATAATGTATACTCACAGAATTCCCTCTTAGCATCCATCATTTCCTGGGAGACCTGTCGGAGCTTGGCGCTATGTCGTGCATGAGATGGGTAATCCTTGAGCCAATCCATAGACATTTCCATTCTCTTGGGAGTCTTGAATTGGCAATGGTAAAACATAGCAATCAAAGGGAAGAAGCTGTTGTATAGGTTCTCAAAGGCGCCAACTGACATTCGTTAGTGACAATTTTGGAACTCTACTTCGGAATGCCTACTGGTATTTTGATCTTTCTGAGCACTGGGGTTTCGAGAGAAATACCCATCGTGGGCAATGATCAAGTCTCTGTACATCAGCATGAGCTGCCACAAGCTTGCCCACACTGCCATCTTCTCTTGTGCTTTGAGCGAATCTTGTTGAGCCAAAACATCCTCAAGTAGCTTGAGGATATCATGTTCGTGGGACACAAGTGCGTTCCATGCGATGCGTCTCAACTCAGCCTGGACAGTGAAGGGAACCTGAGAGATCTTATTGGATGAGCTGCAGCAAGTGAAGCGTGGAGCTTTCCAGATCCTAAAGAAGCAGTTCATAGTGTGAACTTTGGAGACGAGGTTGTGCTACCCACATGTTAGTCATACTGCAGACTGCAAGGGCGAGCAAGGATGGGTTGCGAGTGTTACCTTTGGAAGTCCCTGACCCTCTTCGTAATATGAAAGCAAAAAGTTTTGCACTATATGTTCGAATCTGGAGCTACGCTCGCGCCTAATTTGGGCCTCGACCCAACGCTGGAGCTCGACATAGCTGGGGAACCTGTCACGTTCGAAAGCAGCGTTCCTTGGGCTTTCATCAACACCGTACTTGGAATGATATGCTTGGACAGATGCACGAAGATAAGGAGACTCTGCATCGCGAGTAAAGTAAATGAGGATGTCTTTTGGCTTGGCGGTGGGAAAACGAGGCTCGTTATCGACCACACGCCTCTCCTCGGCAGGGTCGGGGGACCAAACATCTGGAAGCGATATGTCTCAGTATACATGTCTCACATGGGATGGGGATATTGGGGAACCAGGGGGGGTTGTTCGACATACCGGCTATGCGACGAATCACAGGCGGAGCAACCGCAGGGGTCCTACGGGTACAGACCAGGTGTGAGTGGTCTGGGAACGCCTTACGGCAAAAGGGACAGACGCCACAGTCTTGACACTGGGGATTGGCTCAGTTTATGCTTCATAGGGACAACAACCTTGTATAGGCATTGGATGGTTATCTTACGCGAGTCTTGGAGATACGGCACGGCAGACATGCTCCACTCTTGCGAACGTCGGCTGTCTGGTCAGGATCAGAGAGGTGCCTGGACCTCTTCTCCACAGATCGCTGACGCTTGACACCAGAGGTCGACGTAGGGGGGGAGTATGTCTTGCTGCTGTGGCTTGAGCGACGAGAGGACGACTCGTGGACATGAACCTGAGGCGGATATCCATATCCCCTTGGGGCATGCTTGCTGGGGACGGCCTGAGGGTAGGTCCATTCATCATCCTGGGCCCGAACCTCTCGAAGACTGTGTCGAGGACGTCGACGAGGATCGTCTACGCCATCGAGATAGAAGGAGCCTGAGGGAGACGAGGGAGACGAAGGAGAGGTACTATCACCTCTGACCAGTCCCGGTGGGGTCTGACCCATGGACTCGGATGTGGTGATCCCATCGTCTGGGTTCAGGCCAGGGGTCATTTTTGGGTACCCGGCCTCGTCTCTCCCAAGTGAGAGGTGATCAAAAAAGTATGGGATGTCAACAATGAACGGGGAAGAGTCCCGGTGGGTTGAACGAAGGGGGCTAGAAGCTGCTAAGTGCTCCTGGGTATGAGTGGAATCAGAGTAGAGCTCGTAGTCAAAGAATTTATCGAAGAGCGCCTCGTACTCCAGCCCCGCGAGGGTGGAAACACGCGGGCTTTCTTGACCTATCTGGGACAAGTCCCTGGGCCAAAAAGCAGCAGAAGCACCTCCTTTATCCATCTTGAGAGCTGCAATGTAATGTAATGTAATGTACTGTATTCGGTGTAAGTCACGAGGAGGTATCTTGGTGGAACCTTGATCTCATGCGCTGGGCGAATTGAAGCACGCAGCAAATACTTGTCAGAAGACGATAAGGTGAAAAGTTCCAATGTGCCTGATGCTTGCGTGCAAGATTCGAGCGATTCAGAGACACGTCCTGGCACCAGAGAGTTATAATTCGGCCTCAAAGGAGGCTCATGGTGGACTTGCTCACTTACACCATCACTCCTCATGAACAAATCGGTGAGAACCAGGGTATTGATTGGTTGCATCTCTTGAAAGTCCCCTCTTTTTGCAAGCCATTGACCAATGAATGACCCTGGTCTCACCGAAAAACGACCTCTTGAATTGAGTCTGGGTCAACGCTACGAGTTGCTAGCTGGCCTAGATCACGGGTATAGTGTCTACCAATATGTTGTGGGAGGAGAGAGGCGAAAACTTTATCGATAGGGAAGTTGGGAGTCAGGAAGAAGCTAGTATTGTTGGATCAATTCGTTGTTGAGCTACCAAAAACCTCCGTGATGCTTTCTTTGGTGTTTACGCACGTCTGGTCGAAAAGGTACGATATGTTAAAGTTGAGGCTGTTAATTAGCTTGTTTCACCTGTTCAGGTATCGGGACTAGTCAAACAGAGTTTCGACTGTCACTCCAATATCTAGTTTTCTTTGTTGTCCTATTAAAGGTGACCCTGGGAGGTCGTCTCACATAAACTCTTCATACGTTAGTTGTCGTTCATCAGAACACGATATCAATCAATTGTACAGCCTTTCTCGATAATCAAAGCCATCGCAAGAGTTGTCATGATAAAAGAAACTTGATTTCTCTTGGGCTTTCCTTTTTTGAGTGTCAGCGCCTAATTTTGTCGATGTTGCTAACTTGGAGTGTCCTTAGTTCGCCCAGATTCGAGGTGGGACGTGCGGGCGTATAGACAGGGGTGTAACGTAAGGGCGATATCAAACGTACATGTTCGTCATTGTCAGCCCAGGAGGGCTGGTGAAAGGAAAGAAGGGGATATCATCGAGAAAGGCATTTAGATGCACTCGAGTCTTGCAGTTTGTTCCATCTTAAAGGGTTTCAACGGCGTTCGTGTCTTTTATGGTCATCACATCTTAGCACTAGCAGCATATTGGAAACGACGGAGAATATCAAATTTACTTGGATCTCAATTTTAATTCCGCTGGACACTAAAAATCGTCTTTATCGTGAAAGGCTTCTTATCAACCAAGATTAAATTTAAGTTAAGCACTCAGTGCCCCCCGTCCCGATTGTGGGGCCGAAACACAGCTCCGGCCGTTGTTAAATTTAAACGTCGACGCCGACTCGCTTAAATGTTGAAACATAGAACGACCCGCCACGCCTTCCTTCTTGAGCAGCGACTAGCGAATCAGAGACAAGAAAGTCATGTGCTCCTGCTTTAATGCGAGACATGCAGCAGAGCAAAACAGAGCACGTGAAAGGAAAGACATCCATCTGATATGTTGCCTACCTAGTTACTTCCTTACAGAACCCTCAGCAGAACTCACCAACAGCAAACCAAACCATCTTCA
Source organism: Fusarium armeniacum (assembly GCA_013618295.1). Lineage (NCBI taxonomy): Eukaryota > Fungi > Ascomycota > Sordariomycetes > Hypocreales > Nectriaceae > Fusarium > Fusarium armeniacum. The sequence goes on along the minus strand of JABFER010000093.1, from coordinate 75,834 downwards.
TAAAAGTGCCTCTTGCAACACCGAAAGGTTAACAAAGTCTAGCATGAGATAATGCCACCTCCTTGATTCCGAGAGGCCATGCATGTCCAGTTTTGACGCTGTGGACATGCCCCTCAGAGTGTTAGAAGATTTGGCCGCTCGAGGTGTAAGTGACAAAACTAATAGGTCAGTTTTATGCTGTAGTTTTAGTTCCTTTATTTTTATACCCTAAAGCTTAGAGGAGTGTGAGATTCTCAGTAGTAGCAACAAGAGCACTAGCATCCCGATGATTTGTATACTACATCATTTACTGAATTGCCTCTCGTATCATTCTAGCGTTAGGGTCCATTCTCTGAGTACTGTGCCTTTGCCCCTGCTCATAAGGGCGGGCTCGGGAGTCCCTGCCTGCTGGGTTCCCGAAAAGTTGGCCTCTAAGATTTAGGATACAAAAATAAACAGCCTAAAAGGTCTAACCTAAGTAGCATAAGCTGACCTGCTTATTTCGTCTCTTATGTTCCCAGAGACCAATCTTTCTGACACCCCGATGCCTGCGAGGTTGGCGCCGGCCGGGAGTTGGCATATTATGAGCGGCCGGGTTCGTTGACTCCTGGTGGTTGATCACCATGATCGATATGAGACACGTATTTGCGATAAACAGACGAATACAATATCGTAAAACATTTTCATTAATCGAGGCTGGACTTTAATTAAATAAAGACCCTCAGAACGGTATCATTCCTCTTTACCTTCTATAGAGGTAAATATCTACATTGATTTCACTTGCATCTCTCCCTTTCCCAAGGTAATTCGCCATATTATAGCCTCAAATCCTCAATCAAAAAAGCCCCATAGGACGATATCCTGCCATCCAAGTTTCTACTAGACCGCAAGCCGCGGCCATCACGGTAGCGTTGGCAAGCACCATATCTTCGGCAAAAACGCAGGGTTGCAGATCTTTGGGACGATATTCGGTGGCGGTGATAGGAAACCGTTAGGCGCCACGCTCTGCCCACTTCTTGATAATACAGCATGCAGAACAAACGACAACATCTTTATTGTAATTAAAGATACAGTCCTTTTCCTCTACATCATATTTAATGATAAGCTTAGCATAAGCCTCTACTATATCTATTCCTCTATCGAATTCAATAAGCTTTTTTAACTAACTCTTTTGCCATTAGTATCTTCACAGGTAAATTCTACTATTCCTCATTTATAGTTAAGGGTAATATTAAGGGACACTAATGCACCAGCGCGGCAGGTTAGGTCATTCATCGCCGAATTAGCATCAATAATCAATTTACCAAATGCACTCTTGGTCTTTTAAAGTCAGGGCCAGTATACAATAGGGTATTCAGGAGCGTCTAAGCTTGATGTCCGTCCATTAAAGACGCTCTAGGTAAAGGCATACCACTCCTAGATAATTAGAGTTTTATCAGGGTATACTATCTAGATTCCTTTAACTAAAATGGCAAGTAAATACTCGGTTCTCTTCCGGGCGATAGATGTGATATATCCGCGGTTACGACTTGCACAGACACGCTCCTGGAAATCATCGTGACGTCGCAGGGCTTCATGCTCGACTTCGGTCCGTGTTTGGGAACCTGTAAACACGACATCTTCCTCAGAGCGATAATTGCCACTGGCCCCCTTCCAAAGAATCTTGATTTTAGACTTCTTTGTGACACTCGGCATGCAATAGGCGATTTCGTCTCTGATCTGCTCTTGATGAATTGTGTCTTTTTTGCAGTGTGCCTTCTGTGTTTTCGTTCGCTTGGGTGATGGAGAGTCATCACCCGAAGCCTTACGTTTCTTTGTGGGCGACGAGGTCGGCGAGGGGACTGGGGTACTCTTGAACACTCCAGCTTCGACTGCAACTTCTTTAAGCGTCGGGGCCCTCGGGGGGCCAGGATGCATCAATGTTACCATGCTTTGAGGTTCCTAACCTTCAAATACATCGGCCCACATGCGATAGCGTTCGGGGGTGGTGATATTTGTTTCGGAGCTTATCGCGTAACAAAGGTCGTCGAACGAGTCCCACTTCAGACCCAAAGAGGTAACTTTGTTCTTGATACGTTCAAGTACAAGTCGCATACCATTTCCAATTGCTCTCCAGTCATCCATGACGTAGCCGAGAAAGACGTCGCTATTTATGGTAGTTAGAGGTGAGTGTTGAAGCATAAGTACACTGAACATACCTGGCAGCTGAGTTAATAGGCAACTTATAGCGTATATCTTTGACGGGCGGGAGCAGAGGTAGATGCAAAAGAGAGATTTGGCTGATGGGATGCAAGATTCTTCTGGTCAAGATGAGACCCGGACCACCAAGCATACCCTTGCTGCAATACACTTCCTCGTAGTCTATCGTGTTACAGGAATAGCCTTTTCCGAGGATAATCACATCTATGGCGTTATCGACTTCTGCCATCGAACTACCGGACCGGCCTCGTCAATTTCACATTCCATACTGACACTTTCCCCTCTCTCCGACGTAGGGAGAACCTACCACGCTATCGGCTTTCTAGCATTTACATACGACCAGTTCTGAAATTTGCGGGCAGTGTGCAGTGTTCGCCAGCCGACGCCCTTATGATATCTGAATAAGCTACCTGAGTAGGCAACAATCCAGGCGACCGTTTTGTGCTTTCTATTTCCTTCGTCTTCTTTCTGTTTTTCTTTCTATCAAGCCATTCTCTTTATGCTGTTTCTTTCCTTTTATTTTTGCAGCTTCCGGCATACGCACCGAAGATCGCTGGTCAGTAAGTTTATTATCCGCATCGCCTGTGTGTCACTGCTAATAACTTTGTTTTTCAGCCTATGGTTTCCAACCAAAGCTGGTTCTATCCTCTGACTCTTCTCTTTGAACCTGAGGTCAGGCTTCAAATTGTGCGTGACAGAATTCTCTAGCTGACTGTCGCTGTAGAAACGCAGTGCCAACAGCCGCCACCCATTATCCCCCCAAAGTTTTATTTCTCCTTTCAGTCACGGTTGGTGTTCATCCAACGTTCCAAGTTAAATTCTAACCGTCTCTTAATGGAACACTTGTTTTAACCCTCAACATGTCTGGCCAGGATCCTATGTTGGCCTGGATGGGACGCCTGAAGGAACAAGTCGATATCCGCTACCAAGCTATGGGACAGATGCACAAGGATGCCAACCTCACTATCGATATAGGCAAATCCGTTATCGAAAACTGGAGTACTGCTGCCGACGGCGCTGAAGACGACCAGCAGGTCGCCATATTTGACCTCGTTCGACACGAGGTCCGGGCACTTCAGGATGCTGTTTTTGCAATGATTGATCAAATCATTGACTGCGAGCAAGGCTACTATCTGATCGAGTGCCATGTGGGAGCAGGGCGGTTTGATCCCAATGACCCGTGGATTTCCAATGCACATCTGGAAGAGTATGACACTGGCGGCTACCTCGAGAGATGTGCCAATATCATTCAAAGTATCAAGACCTGGGTCAACGAAGGCGATCTTTATATGGCAGGTCGAATGAGTTAGACCTAATTTAGGTCAGAATGGACATGGAGCTTGCGTGTTCATGGAAAGAAAAAACCGGCGTATCCAGTTACACGCCGCTCTATCACGTGGACAGGCTACGGTTATGAGTTCGTGTCTGGATGACAAGTAGGAAGGTAATGGAACAGATGGAAGAGAAGATGATGGGGAGACAGACGAGAGTCAGAGCCAGGGCAACAACGATAGCGGCAGCGGTAGAGAAGAAGACGGCGAAGAAGACACCGACGATACAGCGGACGATGACGAACAAGAAGAAGCAGACAAAGCGAACGAGGACGACATTTATGCTGATTATGGTGCTGGCGATGATATTCTTGAAGAGTAAGTAATCCTTTGAGGTTTAGAAGAAACATATCTAATTGGCCAACAGCTACCCACACAGTAATTTGGAACGAGTGAGTATCTCGTGATGCTCGCGTTTATCTGGGGAGTGGCTACTCGAGTTATGGAAGCCGTCCGATGCAGTGTTCTCCTGCCCTCTACTATCTACGCTCTGTTGCTCTCTGCCTCCTACCAAGCGCACTTGATTCAAGGTATCTTGCGACTGCCGCCGTTACCTGGTCTCCTCTAACTACCGCACCTAGTGACGCCTATGGATCAAGCTGTGGAAGAACTCGGTGCTCCCAAAGACGAGGAATTTATTGTCCCTAGTCGCCTACTTGATCGTCTCTATCGTGCAGGCGGCAAGTTCGAATCATTCGATAACTTATTCAAAGCCACGCACCCTGGTTCCAAAACCACCAATGAGCACTGATACGATTGTTGGTCGGATATCTTTTAAGAATAGGATCCCGAAAGCCCAATCACACTGGCTCCTCCCACTCGAGCTCGTCCAGGCAAGATGACATTCAAGGCCGGAGTTTATACTATACCAGTCAAGAAAGGGCCGGCGGAGGATAACCAGCCATCGCCAGCGGTCTTGATAGGCATTACGATTAGAGGAGACCAGTTAGTGGCAGTAGGAGTAAAAACACCTTGGATCTAGAGCGCTTGATGGCAGATTTACTTGCGATCGCGCAAGGCAGTAGCTGCAAGCTGAGCAATCGCAACGACAATTAGAGCGATTGGGAGCGATTCGCCGGGTAGCCGGCCTTCCTTTTACTATTTGTGGTCCTGATTTCAACATGCCAGTTGAAGGTCAGGATGCGTCTGCTTCCAACGGCACAATCGGCGGTGGCGATGTTTGGAATCCCGCAGGCACATCCGACGGTGGAGGAGAATGGAACATGCCTGAAACGAACGGCCACAACTAGGGAAAAGACAAGGCAATTGATGTTCCCGATCAATGGTGAAAGTAATATGGTGGCGATGATCCGGTGATGGAAGGCGCAGGAAGTTTTAGCATGATATCTCAGATGGAAATATGATTGAAAGGGTGAGAAGTTCGGGGGCGATGTTTTGGAAGTAGAGTCAAAAAGTTCGTCAGTGATATTAGCAAGCGATTGATAGGAGCGAGCGGTTTGGTGGAAGGTAGCGGCGTAGATTGACCCGAACAGTATTCATTAGCACACAATTGATCTTAACGTTCTCGTCGACTTCGCTATTCTTTGGTCTGTGAATGTGTAATATGATCTTGCGGCACTTGAAGATACTTCTCGGTGGTAATTACACCGAGTGGGGGGCGTCGGGGTATTGTCGCCCGTTAGTCTCGCCTCCGCGACAGAGTTATGCGACGACACAACTCGATAATGATCCATGGAAAACAGCGTCAGATTAGTTTCAGTGAAATGGACGAATTGTTCTGTGGTAACTGCTCCTTCCTTCCTCGTGTAGGCAATTGGCTTATCGTTGTCGCGGCCCGACGGGATTATCCGCAGGTTTATTTCCCGATCAGTCAGGTAAGAGAACCAAAACACGAACCTCACAGATCATGATATCGGATTGTTTTTGAAGATTTCTTTTAACATTTCTTCATCAAATACGTAGAACTAAAGTGGAATCATATACAAATTGATCATGCAGTTACAACGCCGCCCATATTTCCTTCCAAAAGCCCCAATTCGCTTTGCTATGCTTAGTACAGCTTGATGGCAACCGACTTGTTCTGTGTGTAGTTGGCGAGGGCTGCCTCGCCGAGTTCTCGTCCAATTCCGCTTTCCTTGTATCCGCCAAATGGGAGCTGGTGATGCAACATATTGTAGCAGTTGACCCAGACTGTACCGGCCTTGAGAGCGTTGGAAACGCGGATGGCGGTGTTGAGGTTCTTGGTGTGGACGGCGGCAGCGAGACCGTAAGCGGTGTCGTGGGCAAGGTCGATGACCTCGGACTCGTCCTTGAACTTGGAAATAGCGCAGACAGGGCCGAAAATCTCCTCCTGCATGATCTTCATGTCGGGGCGGACGTTGGAGAAGATGGTGGGCTTGATGAAGTAACCCTTGTCACCGAGGCGCTCACCACCGATCTCGACGGTGGCACCCTCGTCCTTACCGGCCTTGATGTAGCCCATGATACGGTCGTACTGGAGCTGAGAGACCTGGGGACCCTGGAAGGTCTCCTCGTTGAATGGGTCACCGACCTTGTTCTCCTCAGCTCGCTTCTTGAAGGCAGCGAGGAACTTGTCGTAGATGGACTCCTGGACGAAGATACGGGTACCAGCACAGCAGCACTGGCCGTGGTTGTAGTAGATACCGAAGTTGACCCAGTTGATGGCTTCCTCAATGTCGGCATCCTCGAAGACGATGTTGGGGGACTTGCCACCAAGCTCGAGGGTGACCTTCTTGAGGTTGGAAGAAGCAGCAGCCTTCATGATCTGTCGGCCGATGACAGTGGAACCAGTGAAGGCGATCTTGTCAACATCCATGTGGGAGGAGAGGGCGGCACCAGCCGTCTTGCCGAAACCAGAGACAAGGTTGAAGACACCGGCAGGGAAACCAGCCTGCTCGACGAACTGGGTGAAGACGAGAGCGGAGAGAGGAGTCTGCTCAGCAGTCTTCATGACGACAGTGTTACCAGTGGCCAGAGCAGGTCCGATCTTCCATGCCAGCATGAGAAGGGGGAAGTTCCAGGGGATAATCTGACCGCAGACGCCGATCTATGAATACATGTCAGTATTTGGACTTTTGCGTGTCTTTATGCATTGTGACTTACAGGCTCGGATCGGGTGTAGTGGAACATATCGGGAGCAATATCAATTGTCTTGCCCTCGATCTTGTCGGCCCAACCACCGTAGTATCGGAGGCAGCCAACAACGGCACCGACATCGCCACGGGCGTTTGTGATGGACTTTCCGTTGTCAAGGGACTCAACAGCGGCGAGGAGGTCGAGGTTCTTCTCGGCGAGGTCGGCAAGCTTGAGGAGGAGGTTGCCTCGGGTCTGGGGAGAAGTCTTCCTCCACTCGCCGTCGAAGGCCTTGCGGGCAGCAGTGACAGCCAGGTCGATATCCTTCTCGGTACCCTCACAGACGGAGGTGATGACCTCCTCGGTGGAGGGGTTGATAACCTCGAACTTTCCCTTGTCGACACCCTCAACCCACTTGCCGTCGATGAAGCTGGTATATGAGTTAGCATTTCTGAGATTCTTGATTAGGTTACTCAGGGTGGTAGCTTACAGGCCAATGGGCTGCTGGTAGGTACCAGTAACGGGGGTGGACAGCTCGACGGTAAGAGCCATTGTGTATAATATGTTATATGGTATAGAGAGAGGGGGGTATTGGGGTATCAAAGGTTAGGAGATTTATATGAAAGAGAATATGAGAGTTGTGGATGAGAGAGATGATCTGGAGGAGAGAATTGGAAATATCGACGACGGGAAGCAGAGTATTTATTCTTGAGAACGACGCGGGGTTTTTCGGTTTTTGGGTGGGAGAATGGAAGCACTACAGTAGTGAAGGGGGCGTGTGATGCGTGAACCTCGGTGGAGGTGGTGGAGGGGAGAGGGGGGTAGGAGTGTTTGGTGACGCCAACTTTCCCCGCAACAGCCTCGCCTCACACGTCTCAAGGTGCTCTTAGTTGCAATTGGAAGCAAGGTACAGGGAGGTACGTACAGCTGTAGCTTGTTTTTCTAGGGGACCATGTGGGCGGTGGTCCATTCAATTCAACGGATAACCTCTCACAGGTCGCTCAGATGTGCGGCGGCGGCGACAAGAGTAGAGCGGCTTGAGCGGACGGACGGCATCCGGAACAAAGAATGGGTCCCCCGAAGAGAGGACCTTTGCGGAGCACTGTACTGTAATTATTGGGCTGCCGTAGTGGCGGAGGTGGAACAAGAGCAGGTACATATCCAGGCTGCTGCACCAACAGATATGGTTAGTAGTCGAAACGTCACGTAACTGTCTAGACTGTCTCGGCTTTTGGAGCTGTGTCGACATTAGAATACCTAGGTTCGGAACGGCTCAATGGCAACAGTTTCCTCCTCTAAGCCGGTACAACCCCAACTTCGAGATAGTGATAGACAGAACTGTCTGATCTCAGACACTGAAGTGAACCGAAGCGCGGGGCGGTACAAGGATATAGGTAGATGCGGTTACTTGTACATTGCATATGTACATACCGACAAAAAGCAAAACCCAACCTGACACTTCTTCAACGAGCTATCACCGTTATCATTCCAAATCCAACCACCTGGCTTTTCCTCCTAATCTCTGTTGGTTTGTTCTGCTGTAACTTGACGGATCTAGCTTCTAATTCTGTTCATAGAACCCGGTAGCTACCCTTTTGATTCCACAACCATCTTTTTTCCCCCGCCAAAGTGGATAAGAGATCTGGTAAATCTACAAATCAAAAGAGCCGATACCAAAGCAAAGACCCGAAGCCCGTCACCAGACCTTGAAAGCTTACCCCACAACCGAACCCGTCAGTGGCCAATGGATAGGCACTACAAGGGGATGTGCGTTGATGGAGTTTTAAGGAGGGGATCTCCTACTAAAAAGGTCAAGCTTAACAGTAAAAATCGTAGTAAAAAAGTACGAATTTTGAGAATTACGAAATTGTCAGAGCTTTTAAAGGGTCCCTTCGAGACGTGTCCAAGCTTTACTCGACTCATGCATTAGCAAATAGCTTGAGTGGAAAACGTCAAAGCTTTTGGTGGAACTCCAGTATTCATGAATGAATATCTGTCTTTACCTAGGTACTGAAGGAATATCTAAAGAGCAAGATACAGTGCTGTAAATGCACCTAGTACGCTGCACGCTGTAATTGCGTACCTACCTAGGTAGGTATCTAGGATCCATACGCAGAGCTCTGAATTGGTAGGTTGCATAGCACCACCACCACCATCTCTGACAAATCAAGCTATCAATGATGCATGCAGAACCCCGGAGCCGACAATCCCAGGCGCTCTAGGTAAGGACATACTGCTCGTTGTTGTATGTAGTACTGTAATCTGTAGACTAGTAATGCATAAGCGGCAATGGAACATCAAAGTCTCCAAGCTTGGATAATTGATCCTTGAACTACGACTAAACGGTCGGTGTTATTTGCTAATAATGCCGTATCAACAGAATGCCGCAATTTTTAGGTCCATCGTAACCAGTTATAGTTACAGTTACAGTGCAGTTGGTGTTGATCAACTCTAATGATTACATACCTGCTAGGCAGAGCCCAACTAATTAAAATCAACGACATTCTACTGTACAGCGAACCGCAGCCACATCGTGATCGAACCATACATTATTATCCCGAACCCTTCTTCGGGTTGAAGGGCGACCAATCCCATCGCTAGCGCATTCTTGCAGACATGCTGATGCCATGCAATCAATACATGTTCCTTTTGTCCATTTTGGTGGTTGTGATGGTGTCTAGGGTAATGGACCTCTCTCCACGTACCATCTGCATGGCCACGCGATAACTATAGTGCAACTGAATGCTTACTCGGTCTGGGGAAATCATTCGATAATTTAGACTATCAACATGGGGTATCAGTTTCCCGGTCATGTCGAATGAGAGAAGTGCTGATTATTGTTTGGTTCATTCATTCGGAGCCGCTTTTTGACCACCTCCAAGGAAAGCCACAGCCGCATGTGAGAGGGACAAAACGGCGCAGTCCAGTCAATACCTTGATGGTCTAGGTCGATTCTACTTTCCTGGCAGTTATCCTGATGCGATTTGTTCAAGCGTTCTTCTTTAGTGGTACAAATTATAGTCAGAGTGATTCAAATCCAATCTGCCAGTGCACGAGTAGTGGGGCAATTAAGATCTTCATATCTGCCGTCAAACAGATACATCATACTTTCCTTTCTCGTACACTAAAAATTCATCAACAAGCATATCTTTTTGCCTCCACAGCTATTATCAATACTATTGAAATTTTTGAAATTTCAGGCACAGCGCACCCACAATAGGTTTCTGCAGCAGCTCATGGTTGCTATGAGACCAACAGAAAGGAAAGAGGGTCTTCGGCGTAAAGGATAGCGAGCATCCCATTCAACTGCGGTGACTTGACCCCGCATACAATGGCCCTGCTAAGGAGGTGTCTAATTAGGTACCTACCACACGCACCTACCGACCCAGATTGTCGATTGTCCCTTTTAACCTAGGCGGTCCTGACTTTCAGGCAAAGTGAGCGGCTCTCCAAAATCCTGGGGAAGAGCCGTTCACCCTAGTCTGGGAGTGAGTGCAGTTCGGTCCATACGATACTCCTGCTCATGTTCCTAATTTTGCATTAGTTAGTAGTTTCCCCGCCCCCCGTGACGTTCCCTATGACCGAACAAACGTTGAAAAGTTAAAAAGAAGTTAAGCCTCGTGCTGTCTTTGACTTCGCGGACCCGCAGACTTGCCTTGTCCTGCCCTGTCTTTATTTTAAGGCCTTACCTGAGAGGGGAAGGAGCTGGGAGGGTAGGGGAGAGGACAAGAGAGAAGAGAGTGATGGAAGGCAATTGCGGCTCCGCTGCGTCTCCGTCTCCGTCTCGCCGGCAATTGCGGGGACGGCCCCACTCACACTCACACCCCGCGACTTCAATCTTTTGAATATCCCCCAGACTCTCTAGACTCTTTTACTCAGGCCGAACCGATATCAAAGCTCAAGCTCAGGCACTTGACCGAGTTGTATTAGAGATCTGATCTGTCCAATCATTTCCATCGTCATGGCACGATGCGCCTCATTTTGGTGTTGGTGTTCAACAACAGACATCATCAACAGACCTCCTCTTCTCATCATTTTCCGCATCAAAGCGTTGGTGCATGACCACATGGGTTTTTGTCGATTCCAAAATTGATCTGCCATTCCAAATAGGCTACCCAAGTCTAGTGCCCAAACAAAAGTCTTAGCTCAGGCATACCAATCGTGGGTCTAAATAGTCTATCCTCAAGATCAAGGTACCCGAACCTAGGTGACCATCATCATCAGGCTCACAAAGTGGGGAGAAACACGGCGAATTTGCTTGACATTCGAACCGGAAATTCTACTCGCCCCTAAGTAAGGCAGTCTTTACCCTCCCAACAGTCTCATTCGAGAACCGCCAACTTCTACCTGTCACTCAGCCTCATCCCTCTGCATACATGTCCCGACCGCAGTTCAGGTAAAGCAACATGACAGGTCATGCACTCCACACAAGACCCTGGAGCCGCAATTGTTGAGATTGGAGATCCTCGGACGTCGTCCTGTTACAAGCCCCCATTCCAACAAGACATCACCTAAGCTCACTCATCCGCACCCTTCAACATTGCGGCATCTGGAGTTAGACTACGGGTCCGCGCCCCCAGTTTTTGCTTCTTTACCCCGCTAGATTAATGATCACTGCTACGGCTGTTCAGGCCTCTCAATGCACATGCGGTTACCCCACATCCGGGGCCGCAAGTGTTTCTCCTCATCCCCGACTAGGAACCGATTCAATCTGGGGCGGACACGGCTCCGTTCTTGTGAGCTTTGGGAGTGTGGTTAGATGTGTCAGACGATGTATACTCACTGCAAGTGCTGTAGATCTATGTCAACCCCAGACTTTTTGCTGCCGCAATGGACATCAGAAGGGCATGGCACTGGTTAATGGGAGCTGATTGCCACGCGGAGGGTTGGGTTCTCTATTCCCGAAACCCACGTTTTAGGTAGTAGCCCAATCCGGTCCAGCGGTAATGGGCGAGTCTACTTCGTCCAATCTCACAAGGACGTCTCATAATACTGGAGCTAAGGAAGAGTTGCGCCGGCAGTCTTCGGGTGGTATAGAAACCCCGCGTCCCCATATAGCCTGTCACTTGAACTGAACATGTCATAGCTGTCCCAGGAACTCCTATTCCCCGGACTATCTCTTTCCCCAGGAAACATTGGAATCTCAGAGACTATGCCGTCGAACCGCTTATACTCCTCACTTGAGTCGTGGACGTGTACTTGACTGCACCAACAGTGCTTCAGAATACATTCCAGGGGTAGAGCCAATGCAACAACTATTGCTCCTCAAAACGTCGTGAGATCAACATGAGCTTATAATAATGAGAACTAGAGAACTAGAGATCTGAAATCTAATTCTACTGTCAACATGTCTTATGGCGTGTGTTTTTTCTCCATAGGCAGAGAAAGAAATTGTACCACTTGATGTTCCCCATCAGACAAGTGTACTTGCCTCAACGTCTCACAAAAATTGGCCGCTCAAGGCACACGAGACGAAATTAGCCACTCAGTTTATGCTGTCTAGGCCATGATCTTGGGTCATTTATTTTTATACCATAAAGCCTAGGGCATGAAGGCTCGAGCTCGTATCTATCGTAAGCACGCTCCAGACACCGTCATGGAAGACAGCTCAGATTCTGGCGATGCCTTCAGAATTGGACTTACTGCTCACTGTTGACAAACAGAAGCTAGCGAGAAAGCAGTATCTGAAACAATCTGTCCTTACGACTTCACTCAAACCCGCGAAAATATCGCAAACCAGATGCTTAATTGTGGCGTGCCTGGCACTGATTCTCGAACTTGTGTGGACTACAAGCCTTGATAAAGTTTGGCAAACTACTTTTGAGGCAAGAGTGACGGATTCTTCCACTCAATATCTTTTAATTTAATGGCCGATTTAGTTTGTCGCCATCTCCTACGCGTGAGAATCTGTAATTGTTCTCTCATTGTTTCTCAAAGCACTCAAAGGCCAAATTGAACATGACTTAATGCCACTTGCCTACTTTCAATTCGGTTGTCCATCATGAAGAAGAAATTGAACTGTCGTTACAAAATATTCGAAATCGACAGGCATGATGATGCTCACATAAATAAGTCACTTGCGCTGCAATCCCCCCGATTCCCCTCCGTCTACCCACTCTCTCTTGTTATATCTTTCGAGTCGAGCTTTACTCAGCCTGGAGTTGAAAAATCTTTTTCAGATAACACTCTCCGAACTTTAGTGACAGACATGTACGGAGTATACTATTTGACGCAGGTACTGTCAAGTTTGTCGAGAAACAAGAGTGCGTATTGCCTACGATCAGTGACCATATACGGCGATTTTCTTTCCACTTTTGGAAATGGTCTTCCAATTGTTTCCTTTGCCTCAATGCGCCGTGCCCACAAGTCCACCGTAGGTATCCCAGTTCTTCATATCTGTCCTTGATAGCAAGCTTCTCATGCAACTCCAAGATTCCTGAACGCCTTAATATTCACTTCGAGCGTGATCCTCCTCAATGGGTCATCACTCATCCGTCAAATCAATCGCTTCCTTCCCATCATCGAACTTGACGACTTTCCATGGTCTGGGGGTTAGGTGCATCTTCATTCACCTCGCGTTTGATCCGGGAAGACTGCTGCTTGATCTGGTTAAGTTAGCCAGATATGCCTTAGAATTCGAGCATAATTCTCATCTGCTAAGCATATGATATATTTCTTCCATCCTTCTCGAACATGAAATCAACTTACATTGCTATCGCGCAGTCTTTCCAGTGCGAGACGTCGTATCTCAGTTTCCGAGAGACGAGAGAGTATGTCTTCGCCATCATTGGCCACAACTGGAGGCTCTGGCGAAGGAGTTCGTGGGATGACCATTTCGTGTTGTAGTGCTTCTGCATTAGAAAATAGTCAGTGTGTTTTCGCGCCCCTTGTGAGAATGTCTATGCCATACCATGGGATCGGTAATGAAAGATGAAGACTCCGACACGGACTGTGTTCTTCAGACGCACGTATGTAGGCATGGGGATATCAATTCCCGTCTCGGCCAAACTGAAAGGTGTTAGTTCTATGTCAGCAAGAACGGTCAATCTTAGACCTACGTAGTTGAGTGGCTTATCTCTCTGCCCTTCAACACTTTCTCCGCAAAGTCTGTTCTCTGGTTGGTAGTGGGTTTAAGAGAACGCCTGTCAGGTTTTCTCTCTGAATACCGGGCCGTTGTGACAACTATTTCGATTGTGCCTAAGCCTTTGGCCCGTAAAGCATCTTCTTCAATCTTCAATTTGGATGTGGAATCATCTGTTTTTGTTGTTAGAAGGGCCTCCAAGACGTACTCATCTTGATATACTTTTTGTGATAGGAGCAAACACAAACTTCTTGACTTTTGCCATTCTTGTGTTTATAGGATGTATCGCTTCTGAGATGGTTCGGGTGGTCTGTCCTTTAATGGACAATTCGTGTTTCTTTACGCTCACACGTCTCATGCGCGTTCCGTCGATCCATACAGCAATCCAGATGCAGTCGTTCTCCACGGGAAACTCGAAGCCAGAAGACGCTGTGAGTTCGATAGCGAACTCGGCGCCTGATTTGCACTCGATGTAGCAGTGTTTACTTGGCATTGTGTCTTCTCCTGTGATAGGATCAATCATTGCGAAATCATCTGGGACTTCATATTCAGTCGCCAACTCTCCGGCGATCAGAACCCGGGCCGTGATGTGAGGAATCCCATCTAATACCGCCATGGTCTTGACAGGAGGCTTGGCAACTAGTGACCCGGATGTCGGTGGGGGTAAAGTTGACGTTGAGTGCCTGGTGTAGATCAATGAAGAAGAAAGAAAGAAAAGAAGCAAGTAGAGCCAGTGCTGTGCATAAAATTTGAGGTGAGGTGGAGGAGTTAGGCAGCCTACCAAATGATGCTCTACAGAAAGTACTTGTTGCTGCTCCTGCCCTTGAAGGCAACTCCCCGCAGTCAGTGCTAATGAACCGTTAAAACATCCACTCCTGAACAAAGAGTAAAAGGGAAATCATTAGAATTTGTAAGTCATACTATTTTCCCCTTGTGAATTGCTAACTAGATCATTGGGTCTTTTTTGTCCCAAGCCTTTGAAACTGTTTGAAGCTCATCACTTGCTTGGGCAGTACTATTCACATCTCTGAGTAGAAATACAAATGGAGCTAGAATGCGCCTGTAACTATTCTTTTGATACCTAGACAGTTATGTACTAATCAATCGTATTGTGGTGGGAAATCACGACGGTGTTTGATCAAGTCACGTCCCGTGTAGTCCCTTTTCGATCGCAACCCGCCCTGCGAAGTACTAGGCAAATCTGTAGGTATCTGCCTACTACCTACTATCCATCCCCTCTTGCATTGCATACCTAGGTATTCAGATGACATAATTTCGTCATCCTAATAATGCTGCCTTGGACCCCGCATTCAGGTTGTTTGTTTTCTGTTGACCTAAGCTTAGGTCTTAAGATTTCTCTTCCCCAACCACACACGTAACTTCCTACTCTCACATCCACCATCATTGACAAGATTCCTTTTAGTGGGTTTTATACATCTATATCAAGTCAGCCAGTCATATTGTGCGGCTCTTTGACTGCTTGTAGGCATGACTCAAAAGAAGCATCCGACACCGTTCACGGATGCGCACTCTTGGTACCAAAAAGCGAAACCATGATCGTTAATGAGGCTTTAGGTCTCCTCAAGATCTTGCCGAAACCCGATTTCGTTCTGAGTGAGTAGCTTCGCATCGCTGCCGGACAGTTCGACATGGCACACGAGCTCATATATCCCGCCGTTCAAGGTTTTTCGTATGGCCCTGCGTCACAAACTGACCATCAGAGCCAAGCTCCCAGCAAATTGATTGAGGCCTAGGCCCTGAGCAAATTCAACGACATCGAGCCGTTCCCGCAGAGCAAACTCTACCTAATCTTCATTCACTACCCTGGCAAATATAATGCGAACGAAAATATGTCGTTGTACAACACAGCGCAATGCGAGAAGGCTTTCGACATTGCCATCGGCTTGATTGAGGATGACAAGGCCCTCGCCAGTCACATTAGCATCATTACCCCGTACCGTGGCCACCTCGAGTATCTCCAGGAAATCCAGAAGGTCAAGGAATTTGAACACCGGATCTTGCTCTCATCGGCATCAACACAACCGACTCCTTTCAAGGCCGCAAGGGGTATATAGTTATCCTTCTGTTGGGTGGTAACAAGGTGACCGGCTTGCGATTTATTGCGAACAAGAACCGTATCTATGTTGGAACCACCCACCACGTTGGGGCTCTTTTTGTCATTGGCGATATCAACACTGTCCCCGAAGCCATGACGCCTGCTGAGAAGAAAAGTATACCTTGGAGAAAAGCGACGACCTTGAGTCTGAAGCCGTAAAGGGTGAGGTCTTCTGGAAGATGCTGAAATGGTTCCGCCACGCCAACCAATCCTCTCACCTGACGGAGTGGGCAATGACCATGTCGACTGTGTGTGTCATTTCCCAGCTTCGTCCTGGCGCTCAACCGCGATTCCGACAATACTTTGAGAAATCATTCTTGGCCTTCCTACTGGGTAGCAGAAAAGATGACCCCTAATCTTAGGATATAAAACAAACGAGGCAAGTCCATGGGCTAAATGGCATAAACTGGCCTAATACTTTTGTTATCCACACTGGCGATGTCAATCAGAGGGCCCCATTCATTATCCTTGAGCATGACCTTGACAGTGGCATCTCTTCTAACCCTTTCTCAGAGCAACTGACCACATCGTTGCTTATGCGAGCTGTGAACGCGGGCGCACCTGACTCGTATCTGAAGGTCAACCAGAGAGCACATTGTAATGCTAGCGGTGCTGCAAATATCCTCTCTTACTACCATATGATGAGGTTCAGTCGTGGACCAGAATGCATTACAGCTGTCCAGGACATTTTTAAGCACATACAGCGACACATTTGTCCTGATGTCAAACAGAGCAGAGGCAGCGTTCTGGTAGAGTTCCCTGGCTGTCGGACAACGGTTGAAGACAATTCGAGGAAGAATGAGTACCACAAGACGTTTGTCTGCGAACAGGTTCTTACAATACTGGCATCTGACCTTGTTGGTGTCGGAAATAACCAGGACCGGCCGCTGCTATATGGCATAACGTCGACAGCTTTTGCGATACTTTGACGGTCTTGTAACAACAATGCACCTTGAACAAGAGATACGATCTCTGGTTAGCATCAAGACTCTTGGTTCAGCACAGGGCGATGAGGGTGACATCGTCTTCTTTGATGCTGTCAATCATTCCAACCTCGGTTATATCGGTGCGAAGCAGCGAACTACAGTCGCCTTGATTCGCGCTGCTGCTTTCACCATTCTCCTCATGAACAGGGGAACTCTCGTCAATATGAAGCTTAAACCCAAAAAGGCCCAGCGAGCCCAGGAAGTGTACAAGATTTTCCGATACCACAAGGAAAAGACCTTATCGTACGCGTACATTGCGGTTGGAAGTCCACCGCAATCGATCACGATTGTCGCAACTGTAAGGCCAAACTCCCTATCACAAACGTCACCTGCCTTCGTAAGAGTTGCGGATTGACCAGGCACGAAGCTGATAACTCCGAATACCGCCTTTGCGGCCACTGCTTCGCCCAAGGCCACAGTTCCAATGGATGTCGAAAACCGCTCAAGTGCGCTTACTGTCGAGATGATCATTTCACTCTCTAATGTACCAAGGACAGAGATAACTGGTTGTGTGACAAATGCTCGAGACCGGACACGCCGCACATCAGTGCAGTTAGTCCCTGACAATCGAAGCACCTGCACAAGACTTGGGCGATGACGATCAAGAGGGCGATCAGAGTTGTTTCAAGTGTCAAGAGTCTGGCCGTTGCGCGGATCAATGCACTCGTATTGTCTGCAAAGACTGTGGAGATGAGGGCCATACCTTCGCTGACTGCCCTACCAGACGCTGCAGCTAACCAAACAGGCAAGCGTAACACCATCAAAGCGGCTATAGACTACAAGAAGGGTACAGACACGACAAGCGAACAGTCCGATCAAGCTAAGTGAGCCGCCGAGCTTCTCCAGGACTTGCGACCAGTTGCCGCCCAAGACGTTGCCCCTCCTCCCGCGACAGGTGAATTGGGTACGGATGCTCCCGCCCCTCTTCCTGCGAGGAAGTGCTAGCGTGATGATGAGAAGCCTGCCAGTGATGATGAGGCGATTGGTAGATGGAAACGAAGATGATGGAAGATCTGATCAGAGAACGAAGGGAGATGTGATCAGGGACAATTGCGACAATGCGCAATCATGTTAACGAAAAAGGGGCGACCGGTTTGGCGGGAGTAGGTTCAAGACTTGGAAATGATAAGCATTGTCGATGATAACAGAAACAGTAGCCTCTAAGTTTTAGAGTATGAAAATAGATGAGCTAAGAGTATGATCTAAGTAGCATAAGCTGACTTGTTGATTTCGTCTCTTATACCTCGAGCGGCCAAATTTTCGACGGCCATGAAATTACTGGAACACCAAGCAAAGGTCATCATGTCGTCGATCACCCAGGCCCGGGTTACTTATGGAGTCAAGAGTACAGAGCCTACCGCCCAATGTTCGCCTCAGTTAAATTGTTAACAACAATATATGGTTCGGTACCTGCAGTGACCTGATGGAAGATTAGGTCAACCTTGACGCCCATCGCTGGAACAACCTCTGTCAAGTTAATGTTTGTAGAGCTTTCTGTTAATGCTACGAACCATGAGCACAAAGGTCTTGAAAAGGCAAAGTATATGGAAGGGAAATGTGTTGTAGAAACGTGAAAGTCAAGGCAGGTCTATGAAATTGATCCAGGTCAGTCGCAGCTTGGCTCAAAATCACGGGACCAGGACGCAATACCACAGAATGTAATCAACAAGAATATTAGCCGGAGCAAGCTTTATTGAGCGAAACTTCCATTGATTCCAGCGACCCAAATTCTCGATCCCGTGTCCCTATGTTTCGGTAGCTTCCATTTCCCATGTCCCAGGAGATTCTGTGCCCATGTTCCGATAGCTTCCATTTCCCATGTCTCAAAGATATGTGCCTAGAATAGAAAAGAAAGAGAACCCAGTTAAGAAAAGACAAAAAACGAACAACACCAGTTCCCAAGCCAAAATGCCATATCCCAGCAGTGCCGTCTGATTGGCACTGGCCTCCATGAACGTCAATAACCCCGTAAAATCCTTGTGGGGATATCTCTCTACAAAGAAAAAGAGGTTCAGAGATGCTAGTATCTCCTACTTAGGCAGCCACGTAGTGTAGTCGATACCGTTCTCTTTGCAGATTTTCAAAAACCGCTCAACAGCTCTGAGCTTCATCTCGATGCAAATGAGCGGACGTTCGACTTCTGTTGGTTGGAGTTCGTCAGGAAAGTCTTCACATTCCTCTGGAGAATCAAGCGTAAACAGATACTCGATTCTCTTTTGCCCGATATAGGTCATGTAGTCGCGATTGTAGCTCTTTGCGTATGCTTCGGCCTCATCATCGCGAGCCCGCATAGCGGCAAACTCGGCATCCTCGGGGGTCTTTATTAAATATTTCCCACTTTTCAACATCTCAAGCGGGGCTAGAAAGGAACACCAGTAATAAGAAAACGTTTTTCGTAATGGATATTGACTACTTTGGACCATATAGAAAGCGGATGGCATTTAATGGGTAAGGACCAGGAAATCCAAGAACCTGTGGGCCCACGTTTGAGAAAAGAAGCATGCAATACATCATGTTCTTACTTGTCTTTTGTGAAAGCTTTTCACCTAAATTCACTGACTTCCTTTTGATTCTTACTTGTTAAGTATTTTCTTGAGATTGAGTACTCGTTGGATTAGATGTTGTAATCGATCTTGTCAAACAAAGTGGTTTTCAACTTGTTCTACACTACAGGGATGTAATACAAGGCACCAAACCATGGTTATTGGTCAATTCACCCTTTGGATCTTAGACATGCATGTACATCGAAGCCGGCAGATATTGTTTGCCTTGTTCTTGATTGGTTTATAAACTGCCACAAGCTGTAGCCAAACTCGTATGTGCATAAGTCGCAACATGGAATCACACACAATAAGCAGAGCCCAACCTAACCCGACTCGAATCAATTCGTCCGGTTTCCTCACCGTGTAAGCCTCATAGAAACTACCTTCAGGTGTGACAAGGGACCTCGAGCCTCGTTCTTCCCGAACCCATTTCTCCCCCATCCAATTCTCGCTTCCATCCTCTCGCTCCAATGGGACTGATACACGTCCAGAACATGACCCACGCTGGGCAGCGATACTTGACTGCGCCAAGTGAAGTGATACGATGCGAGGTGAGGCGGTATGTGAAAAAGAAAGGAGAAGGAGGTTTATAAATATTGGTTTATCAGAACAGAGTATTAACTATCCAAAACTCTACTGTCATTCTATACAATCATTGATTCTTTTAAACGCTAAATTAAAATAGCCCGCTTCTCCACAATACCGGCCCCATCTCCGGCTCCGATCCCGAAAGACCCATTTTGACGGGAGATCAACAACAAAATGCGTACTTCTTCCCTTCTCCAACTGCCTACAACAATAGCGATAGCTCTCCTACTCTTCTCATGCTTTGTTTTGGCATCGCCAAACTCGGACAATGAGTTAATCCAACGCGATGAAGAAGAAGGCTCAGGATGCAGTACAGAAGGTCAATGGCACTGCATGACCAATTCATTTCAAAGATGCGCCGAGGGCCACTGGTCCATGAAAATGAACATGGCTGAAGGAACAAAATGTGTGCCGGCAGGTTATACGGATGACTTTAATTTTCGTATTGAGCACGAGGGAAATGACGACCAAAATGAGGAGAACCGGAGTGACGAGAATAGGAGCAATGATAGTGCAAGTCTAGGAGCATGGAATTCGAACAGCGTCCTTGCAGTCGCACTTATCTCGTCCTTATGGGCTGTTTTGGGAATCACAGTATAGTCTATGGATCAGGGCTTTTTGGTACTTGAGATGATACCATCTAGTTGGCGAAAGACTTGGATACACGCATGTCATGATAGAGTGTATGTATTCATCGAGAAAAATACAAAGAAACTACTACCACGTCAAAGACTTCCAGATGATCGACCCGCTGTTCAAAGATCACAAGCCTGGTCTCTACTGAAGGACACTAGATCCTTCAAGTTCTCGCTACCCCGGGTCCATCATGTCACCATTTTCAGAAATCAAACTCCCATTGCGACCCTGCCAAGAGTCGTTCAGTCACTCAAGGCTCACGACTCTCTAACAACTAACTCGGCTATACGGCATTACTCCATCGCAAACTATCTGCAATGGCTCATGTGCCGGAAAATAATACCCAGAGTATTGTGTGACTACGAATGGCAGCTCTGCTCTGCTATGCGCAGGTTGTCCCGGCTTTGGTATAGATCATCTACCAATAGCTTGAAATGTAGGTGATAGTCATTGGCCTCGGCTAGGGGATAGCAGAAACCTCGAGACCTGAGCTTAGGATACAGAAAAAAGATAGTCTAAGAATGGGTCTTATGTGGTATAAAGTGCTCAACGTTATTTTGTCTCTTGGGCGAGGCGTATCAATTTCTCCGCAAACCCGACCAAAGTTTGTCTAACTAATTGTATGTAGTCTCCGCGATTACCAGAGTAGGAAACAACTAAGATCGTTCCGCTACAACGGTAATTATCAGTTTCAAGGGTCCCGTCCGGTCGTCTCTTAATTTATCCTCCAATCATAACCTCTGTTTCATTTATATGAGGTTACAAGGACCAACTCTAAAGCACGTTATTAGTGGTCGCAAATACGCTAATACTACTCTACCTATCCATGAATAGGTGACTGTTTCTTGAACTTGACTCTCATTTATTCCATTCATAGTCACTCTTTTATTCTGTATTCTTTTTCTATCATTCTTGGCCTTTCGATCTGGTTATCGCTAAAAATGGTCAACTTCAAGTACTTCGGCGCTCTTGTCAGCGCTGCTCCGGCTCTGGCAGCCTTTGGTGTCACCACCAGTGGGAACAACCTCATCGTTGACTCTGGTAGCTCCAACGGCTTTTCGGTGTCTGTCAGCAAGACTGACTGCTCTATCAACTCGATCAAGTACCGCGGTAGCGAGTATCAGTACAAGTCTCAGACTTCTCATATTGCGTCAGGTCTCGGATCTGCCACTGTCCAGTCCACCGTGCTCAACAGTGCGTACTCCCGGTCTTATGACCGACAAAATACTAATAGAAAGCAGACAAGTACATCAAGGTCACCTGTACCGCCAAGTCGGGCGACTTTGACCTGACTCACTACTACGTTGTTCAGAACGGCCAGAGCAATGTCTACATGGCCACCGACACAAAGTCCCAGCCCTCGATCGGTGAGCTTCGCTACATTGCACGTCTAGATCGCTCTCTGCTGCCCAATGAGATCCCATTCGGCGAAGTTTCCAACACGTCTGGCGGTTCAGCTATCGAAGGTTCTGATGTCTTTGACGTCAACGGCCAGACCCGTGCCAAGTTCTACTCATCTCAGCGCTTCATCGACAACGATGTTTGGTGTTTCCAGAGCAGCGGTAAAGACGTCCACGCTTGCATGGTCACTCACGCTTCGCGTTCGTACGAGAAGAGCTCTGGCGGCCCCTTCTTCCGCGATATCAACAGCAACAACAATGGTGGTTTTAGTGCACTCACCTTTTACATGAACTCGGGCCATGTCCAAACTGAAGCTTTCCGACAGGGCTTCCACGGCCCTTACGCCTTGTCTTTCTCTCGCTCCGGCGTTCCCAAGGCTAAGGATTTTGACATGACCTTCTTCAGTGACCTCTCTATCCCTGGCTACACTGCCGACTCGTCTCGTGGTAGGGTCAGCGGAACTGCTACTGGTGTCCAGTCTGGATTTCAGGGTGTTGTTCACTGGTTTAACAAGGATTTCCAGTACTGGGCTTATACTTCATCCAACGGTGCTTTCACTTCTCCCTTCATGGTACCCGGCACTTACACCCAGGTTCTCTACCAGGGTGAACTCAAGGTCGCTTCCAAGAGTGTGAGCGTCTCTGCTGGCAGCACTGCCTCTTCTTCTATCGCCGCCGATTCCGATATCACCACTGGAAAGCACACCTCTGTTTTCCGCATTGGCAACTGGGACGGTCAGCCCACGGGTTTCCGCAACGCTGATAAGCAGCTGCGCATGCATCCTAGCGACAAGCGCATGTCCAGCTGGGGTCCTCTGACATACACCGTCGGCTCCAGCTCGGTCGGAGACTTCCCCATGGCCATTTTCAAGGCCGTCAATAACCCGGTTACCATCAATTTCAACCTCCCTTCTGCTATCTCAGGCCAGGCAACTCTTCGTGTTGGAACCACTCTTGCCTTTGCAAGTGGTCGACCTCAAGTCACCGTCGGTAGCTTCAAGAAGGCCTTTGACGCGCCGACTAAGATCGATTCGCGAGGTGTTACTCGCGGAGCGTACCGCGGTCATGGTGAGGTGTATGATGCTGTCATTCCTGCCGGTACGTTGAAGCAGGGTTCCAACACCATCACTATCGAGGTCATCTCTGGTAGCTCTGGTGCTGACTTCCTGAGTCCCAACTTTATCTTTGATGCCGTTGAGCTCTTTTACTAGAGATTGCCTCGTTCCTTGGAAGCAAAGCAATCATCAACAACTCCGACTGCCTAAATCTATTCATGTACATATATTGAAAAACAAGAGACTGCACATACAGAGTCATGGCAATGAACTACAAATCCATATATTTATTTTGTCCCGACCCAGTCCCCAAGGCTCCTGATGCCGTGAGAGAGTGAGTTGTCCACACCACAGGATCGCCCAATAGGACGTTGTGTTTTTCCATGGTTAATGCTACTAGATAGTATGCAAACTGCAGTTTGTGGCACCCAATTAATCATAAGGGCGGACTTAATGTAGACGCGGAGTTTGTGCTGGTTGTGCATTCCAGTGGCTGATATCAGCCAGTCTTGTTAGTACTAAACTTTAGTTAACCTGGCAATATCACTATATAGATAGAGTACCACTAACAAAAGTGGACTGAAGACATACCCCGGACATCGTAGTTACCTCCGCAAAACTATGCTATAAGTACAGCGTTCACCGAAGAAAAGGAGTGTTGCATACTCCTCTTCATATTCTTCTTCATTGAACAACAAACCGTCACAGAGACCATGTCAACTTCTAGGGGCACTGTACTGGTCACTGGCACCAATGGAGGACTTGGCTCAGCCATTGTCACCGATATACTTCACAAACCCGAGCTGGCCAGTACCTATACAGGAGTGTACACTGTCAGAAAAACAGCAACTGCAACTCGGCTTCAGAAGATTTTGAGCGGAGCGCCAAAGTCTCACAGACACAATATTATCGATATGGATCTCGGTTCACTGGCCAGCGTTAGAACGACGGCAGCTGAGATCAACCGTCGAGTAGCTGCTGGAGAGTTACCTCCTATAAAGGTCCTGATCCTCAACGCCGGGTATCAAGATCATGAAAAAATTGTAAGTCACGCCCCTAAGAGTTTCAAGATCCTAGGATATTCATTGTTCTAGACCATGACGGACGATGGCTACGAGACTAGTTGGCAAGTGAACTACTTGGCCAACCAACTCCTAGTTCTCCTCCTACTTCAGAGTATGGATAAAGAGAAGAGCAGAATACTTATCATTGGAAGCTGGTCCCATGAGTGAGTCGATCGATCAGGCCTGTGTACCTAAGCTGACGAGAACCACAGCATCGATGACCCACGTAACAACCTCGGCGGTTCAGCCTGTTATGAGGGTTATGATAGCCTCTTTCCTGGCCCAGATGAACTCGCCAGGGGTAAATGGAGTAGGCCAGATACTGGAGGAGGGTGGCTCACCGGCTATCGACGGTACGGAGCAAGCAAGTTGTGTGCCGTGATGCTCATGTAAGTTTCTTACCTGTTCATCAACCAAACATTGAACTGACTCATCGACTCTCAGGCATGAACTAGTGAACCGTCTCGCTCAAGATCCGCAACTGTCCAACGTCACAGTAGCCGGCCTAGATCCAGGCGCTATGGGGTCTGACCTCGTACGGCGAGGCAGTTCTCTCATGTACAATACCATCAAAATCGCCCTACCGATCGTTTCTCCTCTTCTTGTCTGGTATAACCCAAACGGACCCTATCGTCCCCTGTATAAGAGTGCCGCGGATGCTGTCCATCTGGCTTTCGGGACAGAGGCTCCAAAGGGCAGACTGCTGTATTTGAACGGCACGGAAGAACTTCAGACGGGAAAAGAAGCAAGAGATAATGCTAAGAGAAGAGCGTTGTGGGCCTATGGGTTGGAAGCTGCTCAGATTGAGCAGGGAGATACGATTTTACAAGATTGGCAGTAACCAGACAGGTCTGAGAAGTTATTAGGTTACGGCTGGACGCATGTCTAGACTTGAGTATTGTTAAATGTTAGCTATTCACAATATGGTTCTTTACTTCAAGTCAGAAATTAAGCCAAGACAATACTTGACAAGTGACGAGGACCTATGCTCTGCCTAACACGGCATATTGCTTTTTCCTTTACATGGGTCATAAGCCGGAATCACTTGAGAATGGAAGTACTCTCCGATATATATACTATATATATAGTAGTATGGAGTAGCGTTCGGATAGTCGGATCGGGACATGGATTTAACGCATTGATGTCGTAACAAGAGGTCAAAGTTTATTGTTATTACGACCTGTTGACCCGATTCAGGGACCCCGATAACTCAAAATCTCCTGATGGCTTTCTATTAGGAACAATAGAACAATTTACGCGAGCAGCGGTAACAGCGGTAGAATACGGGTCCAACGGGATTGTCGACAGGGGAATGTTGTCAAGGCCTGGGATCAGGGTTGTTCATAGGGCTTCAATTTTGGCTAAGGAAAGATGAAAGTTCACTGTTCAATTTAGGCGGCCTCACGACAATAAGGAGAGACAGATTCCTGACAGGACAAGTTACAGAAAATGTCAGCACTTAATAAAGAGGAAATCAACGCCACGACTTGTCAAATGTCTACGTTAGTGTTCTGACCCGAACGAACTCATGGCTTTACACACTAACAAGGCAGGAAACGACCGGGTTATTGTTTCTTTTTCTGCTTTTAAAGAGACCCACTTGGCGTTGGACGTTGAAAGGCACGGAAGGTAGCCCCAAGTTTCATACAAATAGTACATACGTCCCTGCTCTACTTTAAGAACCCGTCCCCCTCTCCGTAGTGGTCCCCTGAGAGAATCTGAAACAGGCTGGGACCAGGCACAGTATCCCAAATGGGAAAGATCTCTTTCAAGGTAGTCGATCCTGCCAAGATATGTACAAGTTTTCGGAAATGGAAGCTTTTAGCATCCGGCAGGTGATACAGTAGCTTGAACTTTAGCCTGTGATAGAATGAAGATCACTCCTGATTCTTGTAAATAAACGGGGTATCTTTCATCTGATGTTTTCTCTTTCAATAGATTAACCACTCGATGCTGCACATTTGAGCGACTTATTTCACTGATTTGATTTGCTTTAATTTAATTAATTACAAAGACGTATGTACAGTTTGAAGCAAACATTTAGACAATAGATAGCTCGTTGGTTACCTGTTTTACTAAAAACAGGGCAAGCTGGCGCTTGATGGGCGACTAATTCTAATGTCAGTAGTGGGCAGTTTGCTCACGGCTTATCTGAACCAGTCATACTACATGCCCCTACTCTAATCGCCACAACTCTGGCGCCTGTGCATCCAACAATTGTGTTCAACCTTCATGCTTTGCGCCACAGACCCAGACGAGACCACCTTACAGTATCAAGGAAAACACGAAGCAGCGTGTAATCGGTTTCTCTTAGAGTGTCGGTCACAAGGCCAGCCTAACGATGCTCGTTCGGTTGGCTGTCTGTCGAGGACCACAAATCTGTCGAGACCGTTGTATTGCCGTATCCCTGTCTCATTTCATCTAGAGGCGCCAGCAAGCCGAATTGGTTGGCGCTGAATTGAATGCAAGCACCAGGCCTGAAATTAATTCACCACTCGAGCGAGTACAGTGGGCTCCAGCTAACTGGAGACCTGGTCAACCGTTAGCCAACCGTCATCGTTACGAAGATTCTCATTAAAAAACCCAAGGTCAGCAGCTTCTTCCTTGTTGACAAGGAATCGCATCCCCGTTTGTCTTTTCCCTCTCTCTTATCTGTTAAGCTTGGTTCTCTCTTTTCTTCTTTTTTCCCTTCTACTTCTTCTTCTTACTTCAGTCTACCTTCCTTTGTTTACTTGCTTGCCTGTTTGTTCGTGCGTTAGCGCAATACATCATTCTCTTGCTCGACCTTCGACCTTGGCTTGGAGCTGGACTCGTGCCTCCAGTACACGACTTCTCTATTCTTTTTCTTATACTCATCCCTTCCAATAATCACACGGACCTTCTCTACATTCATTCAGCCCCGGTTTCTAAAAGGCCTCCGTCTGATTCAGATCCCCACTATCCGCACCGTCAGCACTTATACTGCTCAGCATTCTCAAATCAGATCTCGTGCCAAAGCCAAAGCTGAAGCTGAAGGCATTTAGATGGATATTGAAGGACTACGCCAGAAATAATCGCCAAACTAACTAGGTATAAACAATACCGCACTACAGTAGCGCCCAGCACGAGGCACTCTCTGGCCACGCATCCCCCACGATCGTCTCAATATCAGTCAAAGCCAACAGTGGTTGACGCTACACTGTATTGCACGACAAATATGCCTGCCATATGGGACACCTTCAAAACTGGCACTGGCCCCGGTGTTCACCAGCTGCCACCCCAAGAACTCAAGAACCGACCATTCCTTCGCCAGAACAGGAGCTCATCCAGCGGACTGCCACCGAGCCGATCTACTACGAGCGCCCACAGCAATCAAACTGCCAGTTCAACCAAGTCCCGTGACGATATTTACGACAACCAAACCCATCTTCACGACGATTTCGAAAACCGACTCAACGGACTTGGCATTCAAAACGGTCCTTTCAGATACGAGATTCGCCGTGGCAAGACAGTCCGAACACCAGACATCTCGGGGCCACCACGTCTGTAAGTGCTAGCTTGCTTTCATATATGTACTTGCTTCTTTTTTTTCAATTTATTGCGCATCATTCGACAACTGCCTCGCCCAATCCGAACAAACCGTTCCTTCCGTCAGCCACGTCAGACAGACCGTTAGACTTTTAGCCGACTCAGCCGTCGGCGCAGCGATGTTGCCTGCATCTAGCCTTGTCCTTGTACAGATGTACCAAGTAACAAAGCGACGAAGGCATTCAGTCTTCCTCTAACAGTCAACGATCAGCAACTACTGGAGTCGTTCGTCATGCAATACGTGTGCTCGAGATCGACAATTATGTAGTCAAGTGCATGATACCAAGCCAATTTGGGGTTTCCGTCACGCCAAGTATTCAAGTCGACTGCGCACGCAACCTCAGGTGATGGACTAGTCGTATGCACCTCATTCTGCCGGCTTCAAGGCATCTCACCAGCAATGCCTCACTCTTGGTGCCATGGTCGCTGACGCTTTTGCGTATCTTTTTTTGTTTCTCTCGCGCTTTCCATTTCACCATGTTATCTTAAATGGGGATAACAGCGACGTATCCGCACCTGACTAACATGTTTCTTCTTTCCTTCGTAGTTCCCCTGTCCTCGGATCTGACGATATCCGAGTTCAACCTCCTCCTCGAAACCCGCGGCGACTTCAAGGAGAGGACGACTCTCCCTGGCGTCCTGCCTCCTCCATCTACACCAACGAAGACGACGAAAACCGAAGAGGCAGTCGTCACTCCCGTCATTTGCAATATTTGAAGCCATCTCACTCAAAGGTTCCTGCCGAAGACATGTATGGGCGTCCCATGGGCGTCGAGATCTCGCCCCCAAGCTCTCCCGAGTTTGAGGCTAGGCAATACAAGTGAGTCTATCTCCTGATTTTGAGCCTTCTTTCTGTAATCACTACACGTTCTTGGGCACACTATTGGCTTTGGTATACCAACGTTGGGTTTTGCTCTTTTGGAAGTACTGTCGACTTCGACATTTGAGTACCGCGGAAACTCTTGATTCTCAGCTCCAAGATCAGACAGGCTTCCTGTGTTTACTCCTACTTAATTCCCGCATCACACGCCGTGCTTCACACAACATGAAGGTCTTTAGATTCAGAATTAGATCGCTAATCCGATGCCTTGCTTGCAGGCCAAACTCACAAGACGTCTCGCCAATCGACAGCTCTCCCAACTTGTCTCAATTAGACCTACTTGGGGAACGCCGACTGACGCCTACTCAAGCACAAGCGCAGCTTCGCAGCCAGATACCGCAGATGCGTCGTGATAAGCCAACGAGTCCTGGCCTTTCTTCACAACTTCGAACCACCAAATCAACTGATGAACTCGCGGATGCCAGTAAGCCATGGGAAAACATGCATCCGTCATATTACGGGACTCAAAAACCATTCGGGTCCACAACCATTGTTACTGGTGGGCAGCAAAGCAGCACCTCGCCGTCGCTTGGACAGCGAATCCGAAAGTTTGCCAGAGCAAAGCCCGAGCCTCTCGAAACTAGACCACCGTGGAATGGGGCAAGTGGACGCGCGCCCATGGTTGATCCAGTCCGGGATGATCCCTCTGTTGCTCCATTGAGCTTACGGCGTAAGGCCAGCAAGCGGATCGGACTTGGTGGTGGTGTCAATCCTGAAACACATAGCGGCAATGCTGGAACAGTTCGACAACACCTCCCCTCACGGCCCGCCCAGAGGTCCAACGAGACCTATAAAACACCATCGCCTGAACTTGTTTCGCACTCTTATCCTAGCCCCCCAAATACTGGCTCGCCGCCGCCGTCTCAGCCCGTCATGTCACAAACCACAA
This sequence comes from Fusarium armeniacum, assembly GCA_013618295.1. Lineage (NCBI taxonomy): Eukaryota > Fungi > Ascomycota > Sordariomycetes > Hypocreales > Nectriaceae > Fusarium > Fusarium armeniacum. The sequence goes on along the minus strand of JABFER010000093.1, from coordinate 46,466 downwards.
CGTCCATGCTCACACCAAACATGGTGCCGGATCAGACCAAAGCCATAAGAAGAAAACCTTCCCCCTCAACGCACAACCCTCATTCTTCTTGGTCAAGTTCTGTCTACTCGGCAATCACCGAGAACACGATTCTTGGCGACAAATCACTCCTCAACCCGATCGAATCAGCCAGACTATCCACGCCAGAAGATCCTTGGGCACAGCCTACATCTCGTTTCAGCGTCACGACTTGCAACACGGCTGCTACTAAGTCACCAGTTGTGCCTGACGAGGAAGAGCGACCAGATACACCGAAGCAAGCCCCCTCAGTGATGGATCGTAGGAGACCAGTCCCAGGCGGAGATAACTTCAGAAGAGCTTCCAACGTACCAATCGTCATTTCAATGAAGTCGGCTTCGCCATCAAATGAGCATTTTGACTCTAATATTTCCACCGACAAGGCACTTCCACCTGCACCGCCCGAGCTCCAATCAGCACATGACCGTGTAGCGTACCTCACTGCTCGACTTGACAGTCTAGCCCACAGACGCAACAACATCAACAAGAGTATCAAGCAGATGACGGAGTTGATGCCCACCGACAGGATTTTGTCGAGCACAGAAGTGATGCGTAAACGTGAGATTGAGAAGAAGAAGGTTGAAGGGCTCAAGGAAGAATTGGCCGAGATTCAAAGAGAGGAGCATGACTTGGGCCTGAAGCTCTACAGGGCGAACAAGCGTGCTGAGAGAGAGGCGGCTTTTGAGCCTTCCACTCTTTGGGTCAGGCGTGTCACATCTTGAGGGACTTTTAATGGATACAGATTGTGGGCTTGGGAAATGGTATCTCTGGTGAATAAGCAAGGCGTTGATGAGACATGCATAGCAGATGGAGTCGGATTCTTTTGTTTCTATTCGGTTTTCACTTTTTCCAACAAGACTCCAGTCACCGGTTTTGGGCTGGCTATTATTGTACGAAGAACATGTTCTTTAATTGTTTCGGGAACTACTGTAACTCGGACAAATAGATCGTTGTCAAATGACAATACCAAATGAAATTCACTTATGTTCGTTCTCCTTTTTCTTCTTTTTGGCATGTTGGACATGGCGTATTTTATGCAAATATTGTTTCTTCTCTGTACGATTAATAGCAAAAGCAAACACCTGTCACCCGAAATCATGTCTGGATATATCCTCCATCTGGTATCATGCCCACTCACTCTATCATGCTGACTTTGCACAGTCTCAAAACAATGTTCCCATCCTTCTTACCATAGTGACCTTCTAACCACTGATTGTGGTGGTCTCGGCCCATCGCAACGCCCTTCCCAACACTTTTGACAGTAGTCCCCAACTCCGTCATCTTCCAGAGCAGTAATGCAAGCACACTCCTCGATAAGATAGTGCCGACAGAAAAGGTAGGCCCCAGTACGGGGTGGCTGCGGGGCAACTTGATCTTTGTTCGATTCAGAAGTCCAAAGGCTACGCATGCCACTGACGAGCTGCTCCGATAATGATCGTTTACTGGTTTCGGATATGGAAATATGTCGTTGAGACCCAGTGTTTTCATGCTCGTCTTCTAGTGAGGAGGGATCCGAGTCGGGAAGGCGGGGGAACGAGACGAGATCGCCCGGGTTGGCGTCTACTGCTGGTGGACCAGTGTAGTTCCCTGCTTCGTCGTAGTGATCTGACGGATACGTCTGGCGAAGACTGCGTCCACCGTGGGAGGCAGAGTAAGTCCTGTGGTTCTGGTAGCTAGTGGCGTAGCGACCTGGCTGGCTGAAGTTCCCAGAGTAGGAGTTCCTCTGGTGCTGGTATGGAGAGCTTTTTGAGAGATCGTTCCCCGGCTGAAACCCTCCTCTCGCAGATCCATCGGCGTAGGTATGGGATCCCCCCTTGTTGGAAGCGATGGGCCTGGGTTGCGAAGAACCATATCGATGATTAGCCGTGGTGTAATACGTCCCGTGTGGACTAGGGCCTTCGAGCTCATAGTCACTCAGATCGCAGAAGCTTTCTTCCTTGAACTCGTCCGAGTCTGCGATGAAGACACTGTCCGGGAGGACTGAACCGCGAGTATATGTAACTCCGCTCGTAGAAGACGCATATCTACGGGTATCGAGATTGGCGTCGCATCCAACCTGGACATGCGATGCACTTGTGGTGCGCCTATGAGCCATGACCACTCTGATCTCTTTTCCGAAGACCTATCTCCCTCTATTAGTTCCTATGATCGGGGCTAAGGGGAACTTACCTTTTTGTTGACTTTGTCTTTACCTCTTTGTGAAAGAAGGCCGATTGTTTTTGTTTTTGTTTTTGTCTCTCACTCCCCTTTGTCGTGCAAATGTCTTTCGGTAGTTGTTGGCCAAAAGCTAAAGAATTGATCACGAGAAGCTATCTTGTCGTACAGGTTACGTTACAACTGATGTAGAGTGTTTTGCTTTTGACGAGGGAGCTTGCATGTATTCTAGTGAAAAGGGGGAGAGGGAGTCTGACTTGGAAAGTAGAGTGTTTTATACACTAGTTTCGGCCAGATGATAGCAGCATCGCAGACGGGAGTTTGGATTGTCGATCTGCCGGACAAGTGCATTGTTTCGCTGGATATAAGGTGGTAGCTGAATGGATGTTCTTTTTGTGCTATGTGAGAGTGAGGTCTCTGATGGGACAAGGACAGGGGCCACGAGAACAAGCGCTCGCTCGGTTCCGTAGTAAGAGACAAGAAGAATATAAAAAAAGAAGGGAGCAAGGTCGGAAGGACATGTTCGGATATAGCAGTGGTAACGACAGTGGTTCGCTGTATTTATTTCGGTCGTTCACAAGTGAGTGTCAGTCACTGAAAATGGCAAACATGGGAGTTGTGCTACAAGACATTTGTTTATTTCATCCGGGATCACGTCCAACGCGACACAGTGATGACCCAGCAGCCGTGAATCAGAGAACTTCTTGTTTTCCTTCTACCTTTGGGCTGTAGCCATTAACCGTGCATGAGAGTGATGAGGTACGTGTATGTATTCACCGTCCTCCCCTTGACGGAGGAAATGACAGGATTGCCGGTCAATCTAACGCGTCGCATGCTGAACATCTCAACATCGGTCTGACTGGGGACTTCAGGGCATGGGTGCTGCGTTTCGACGAAGCGAAGGTTGAGCGAGATCTTCAACGGATGGCCCGGCTGTCCGATGAGAACGCGAGTGGTGTCATGCCAGTCGCCCGGGTCTACTTTACGATCCTTGACCACGTTATCCTCCGGGCCGAAAACTACCGGCTCCTTCATGGTATTGCCGATTTCGAATTTGAGCTTGATGCAAGTGGCAGTGCCGTAGGCGACTTGGTGACTTCGGGTTATCTCTTTGAAAGGGAACACATCTCTTCCGTAGCAACCATAGGCAGTATGCCACTGATGTTCATCGCCGCCAGGGCCGATGCGAAGATTGACGGTAGTGCTCCCGTTCTGAGCGATGTCGGGCTTGGGGAATCCTGTACCGACAACAGCGTGGTAGTGGTTCACCGGCTGGGCAGTGGGAGAGTAATGTGGGAAGAAGATATTCTGCATCCCATTTTCGTCGGTCCACTCAGGAAGCTTTGTCATTTGGATTTGGGTCTTGTCCACTACATCGATGTCGTTGAAGATGTAGATGCAATACTCTGTGGTGGGGATGTCCTCGATGAGCGTCTCAACTAGGATGCATCGCGTACCGTAATAGAACGCTTCGTGATGCCTGAAATCATAGTCGGCCATGGACTCTGTGAAATCTTTTGGAGGGCCTCGGTTGAACGCGGAGTAGACAAAGATACTGCGAGCCTTTGCAGATTTAGCATCTGATTTGGGAGATGTGAGCAGACCTATCTCGGTAGCGCTTCATGGTGGTTAGTGATGGTGGCGATGAATTAGATTTTCGGTTGATCACTTACACTCGGTCCCAGACCGGTATCCCATGATAACCTTCCATGGTCTTTGGTGTTGTATCAGTGATTAAATGATGAAGATGTTTTTGATGAAGTTCTCTTTGGATCATCACTTTGAATTTAGCGATGAAGCTCGTATCAACAAACTGGCAGCAGTCTGGCACTGCACGCCAACGGGAAAACGGTCAGTCTGCCATTGATGATATCAAGTTGGACCACCCAACAAGGGAGGGTCTGTATGAGTAATTCTTGTTCGAGAAAATGATCATGTTCGTTTGTCTGTCAACGAAGCACTTGTAGTAGTAAGGAAGCAAGTCAAGTCAAGCTGTTTGCTTTCTGGTTTGAACAAGCCGGATACTATAATCAACCGACAAACGAACTTACCCTACGACGACAACAATGAATTATATTAAGCGACCTGAAAGGAAAGCTGTAACTTGATCAACCTCCACTGTAATTGACGCCATTCTAGCTACCCCCTGTTATCTGCTAGTTATGGAACTATTTCGTTCCTTGTTTGACACATCTGGCCGCAGCTCCATCCCGGGATACCGCAATCTCCTCATCACATTCTGCTTTCTCTCTCCGCTCTTCTCTTTTGTCACGAAATAAGCATGTACTGTAATTTGTAGATCTATAAACAAATCGGCGCCTCCGGGTTGACGGACCTGATGTAACAGGCCTGATGTGGGGAGTGGGAGTAGGAGTGGAGAAAAGATGCAAGGAGGGAGGGTATCATGGAGTGCTGAAAGTAGCAACTTCAGCGAATTTGTGTTGGCTATTCTACATGATCAAGTAGTGCATCTCGGTTGGTTTCAAGAGATGATATGTGCTGTACTATCTTCTAGAGTCTGTTCCAGAAGTATTTTTCCGTTACAGCTTTCGAAAGACTTGCCAAATATGAACATTGCAGATAGTACAGTAGAAAGATGCATGCATTTCTGATGATCTACATTACATGCACTTACTTACTTACATGTCATATCTTGCATGATAATGACATGTGTATGATTACCACCAAGAGCTGGACGAGATAGCGTAAGGAACCGGAAATTTGGTATCTGGGAACCTGTCAAAGCTTAGTTAGGTAGGGCCTTATTTTTCTTCTTTTTTTCTAATTTTTTTGTTGATCGATTTCTCAGATTTCGATCGATCTCGCTACCAAGTGCTCTGTTGATCTGCTGCGTTGTACTGGATGTGTTTGCTTTTTCCTGGAGATTTGTCTCTGGATCCTGGTACTCAGCACTCAGCTGTAACAGCCAGCAGGAGTAATGTCTCACTTGCAGGCCGTAACAAAGCAAAGCGCAAGTCACGATTGGCTGGAATCCTAGGCAGTCAGATGGATACCGCAGTTCCTGCATACATGGTGTAAATGAGAGAGAGAGAGCCTTTTACCTTTCGCATGAAATCATTGAGTGAGCTGCAGAGAAAAAAAGAAATTTATATACACTCAATATTGATACCATAGTAACGCGCACTCGGCTGTGATAAATGCCGTCACTGAATGGGCAAGACGCTAGATTTTAATTCGTTCAGGAACCTATCTTCTCAATCACAACACGAAATACCGTCTTGTTCAGGGCTCAATACAACGTCCATGGCTGATATCCAATATCCATACCAACTACCACTCTTCAACAAAACAAAAAAACAAATCCACGGGCATACCGATACAGCATGTTTTACTCTGTACTGTATCACGCAGCCCAGCCGTCATCCCAGCCCAGCCCGCCAAATTTATAACTGGGTATTCTTTAATCTATCGTGGACCGTATAAACCCCCCTGCACAAAAGCAACGAGCATACAGAATTCCGTCCCAACAAGCCAAGCCAGGCCATGCGGATCCTCTCCTCTCAGAATTACCAAGGCTGAAGAGATCATCCCTTCCTTACTTATATGTAATGTGTATCTCCAGATCTGTCTCGTCTCTCAAACTCGGTGTCTTGCAATGTTACATGTCACTATATAATACCACAACAATACGATACTACACACTCGTCACATTCCTTTAATCACATTCATTACCTTAATTGCCTAAGATGGCTTCGGAATTGACATCAAACGAGAGCAACGCTATGCAGATTTATGCTCCAAGCATTGTCTTCTTTCTTGTCACACCTCTCTTCATAGCTTTCCGATTCTGGAGTCGCATAACACGGAGAACGGGACTAGGTTGGGATGACATGACCATTATAATATCCTTTGTAAGTGCTCTACTCGCTCGAGATCCTCAAAAGGAACTATACTAACGATAATGGTATAGTCATGTGCTGTGGTTGTTCAGACCGTCACGATGGTCGCATGTCATTATGGCTTTGGTCAACATATCAATACTTTGACCACAAGCGACAAGATAATATCACTCAAGGTACATACAATACCCAAGTAGCATAATATCTCTTCAAGTATACTTACTGGTACCAGCTATATTATATTGCCCAGATCTTTTATAAACTCACCATGAACCTGGCAAAGATTTCCATGCTCCTGCTCTACCTCCGCATCTTCGTCCACAGATGGTTCCGCAGGTGTTGCTTCACCCTCATGGGTCTTGTAACATGCTACATGATAGCCGCAGCGACCCTGTCTATCTTGCAATGCTATCCCATCAGCGGCGCCTGGGACAAGTCGATGCCCCCAAGTTGTATCGATCTGGAAAAGTTCTGGCTTGCAAATGCAGGCTTCTCTATCGCGACAGACACTCTCATATTGATGCTTCCTATGCATCCTATCTGCACCAGTAAACTCTCAGTCGCTCAAAAGCGAGGGCTCATCATGCTTCTCACTACCGGTGGTGGTCTGTAAGTGAAATTCGAGTCCAAACAACGAGAAAAACAGTCAAACTAATACATGCCCAGTGTCATAACAACATCTATCGTGCGCATGACAACTCTCACATTCTCGGCCAAAACTTCCGACACAACTTGTATGTTCCTCCTTCTACATCGCAGCACATGCTTTACCAGTACTGACTCTCTTCTTAGTCGATATCAGTTCCACTATGTGGTCTATCATCGAGCAAAACCTGGCCATCATTTGCACATGCCTACCAATGTGTCGCCTTCCCATCGCCACACGCTTCCCACTCTGGGTCTCCGAGTCAGAGTCAACAGCACCTGATGTCTCCCAACCTGCCGACCCATCTAAACGTCAGACTAGACGGTGGAGTCCTTACACCGGGCCCAGGAACGTACAAGGGGTCACGCGAAGCATAGTCATCACCAACGACGAAATGAGTGACGAGCTGACGTTGGATCCGGCTGAGAGAACCTTCACTATGTCGACACTGTCGAGCGACATTGGTGCGATACGGAAAATTGTTGAGTATGAAATCACATTCGAGACTGCATCCGATGCCAATCCATAGTTGCATTGCACATGGTTAGGTCTTACTGGCTTAAGGATCGATTCCATCCAGATATACTACTGCTAGACGCAGCACATTTCCTTTGTTTAACTGTTTAGTGGGTATTTATGTTGATTTAGAAGCGAAGCGAAGCGTGTACCAAGGATTTCATTACAAGGCATTTAGATTTCAAAATTTCTTTTGTACAGATATGATATACATTTAGATAGGTAACTAAGGATAATGTGGGATTAGCTCATACCCTCCATAAATTCAACACGATCAAGAATCATCTGACGGTATCCCATGTACTCCTTAAGACCCTCCCACTCAGGTCCAGACTCCTCTCCGTGCCTCCAGGGTTCCTTGAATCCCCAGGCACATGCAATCTTGTCCATTGCCGCTCGCTCCTCTTCTCTCATCCACCGGGTTCGCAGCGGTGTACCGGGTGCCCAAGTCACACGCTTCATCTGGTCCTTGTTACTCAACTTGGCAATCATCCCCATCGATCCTACAACCAGGAAGTATCCGGAAATACCAGCAATTCCAATACCCGTTGCCGTCGTGACGTCCATCGTGTTCTGCCAGTATGTGGCATATGCAGTTGCAAGACCGAAGATGCCAAAAGGGAGGGTACCCAGGGCGAGGGCAGGGGTAGTGGCGTTCTTGATAAGCTTCTGGCGTTTGAAGGCAGGGAGGCTGAATGAAGCCTCTACAATGCCCAGAGCTGCGTCCAGGTGCTTGGAATCAATGGCAGTCTGCAAAGCCATATCGGCGACGTCCTTCTCGATGGCCTTGACTGCCGCGTTGGGATTTGACGCCACGTATTGAACTACACCGTTCTTCACCACGGGCTTCTTCTTGGTCGCATACATCTCGAATACGGCAGGGAGCGACTCGGGTCGACCAAGCGAGGATTGGATGGCAACATAAAGCTCAAGGAAAGCGGGCGTGATCTCAACATTAGGCTGCGAAATGATAGCGTACGCCGAGTATGAAATCTTCTTGACGCTATCAGCCAACCCTGCATCCATGGTGTTCAGTCTTTGACCAGTCCGCTCCGCTCCTAATTCCATGAGCTTTGACGTTGATGCCCTTGATTGGGCCTCAGCTCTGTGGATCTGAGGTTGAAGAGCCTGGGCAGCCTTGAGGCATGTTTCGAGAGCAGCAGTCGTCAATTGTTTCGCCGGGATACCGTCTGTCGCAAGGAACTTTTTCTTTGTGCTTTCCACAATGTTTGCCAGTTGTGTAGGGTCGGTCAGTTGTCTGGGGACTTTCTCCACATCGGCAGGCTGGATGTTGAGGTCAGGATATGTCGAAGATGTTGCAGCCCATCGTGTACTCGTTCCTCTAATCGCAGACTTTCGACTATGGCGGACGGTGGCTAGGAGAGCTCCGCTGACAAAGGCTTGGTTGGCAATTGTAGGTGCTGGTGTGAAGGCGCATCGATAGCAAACGTTGCCAATTTGGCGAGCGGGTAGGCGAGACATTGCGAGTATTCAAGAGCGGCAATACTGATACTCATGTGCCTGTTATCGAGTCGTTGGGATTTCCTTAATTGCCTGCCTGCGTCGTTCCCTCAAGCAAATTTTCGGCCCGTCTCAGTCGTCGTTGATGCTATTCAGAAACTAGCCCGACTCTGAATTTCGCAAGTCATGATACGCGAGCGGGAGGACCCACATGTCAGTGAGTGACAAACGTTGATAGGTCCCTCAATAAGAGCATGCAAGACAACTTGAACGACTTGGTAATGACATATTCGATGCCTCAACTATAATGTGTTGGCCATTGGACTCAATTGAAAGTCCAAGGAGTATCCATGAATATGAGAACACCTGAACAGGACTGATCATGCGTACCAGGCACGGATCCTCAGAGAAACCAGTCGTTGTGACTCTTTAAGTTACCTACATCTCCAAGGAACTTGGGCACTAGAACAAAGCGGGGCGCAGCCCAGCGTGTCCACTGTAAAGGAAGTAGCGGTGCTGCCTTCCATCTTCTGCGGGCAGCGTCAGCGTTCCATTGGCCATGACGAAACATGATGTGGCTCTTGCCTTTCTTTGGATGTCCGATGTCAACTGATTCAGCATTCCGGGGTTACAACTTCAACCTCTTTATATTTGATCTTTAGCTGGGCTTTACTTATCACTGCTGCCTTGCCTGGCTGCGCTGTGCTGTAGACTCTTATATATCACCCAGGATCTGGACGCTCCACCATTTTAGTCCGAGGTCCCCGACTCGCCTAGCTCTCATTCATCCTACCGACGACATCTGAACTTATTCGCGACACCACGCTCGAAGTTTCCGACGTCACAAACCACCTTCGCGATGCCTCCTCCACCTCCACCGCCGCCTCCACCGCCGCCTGGTGGTATGGGCGGTCCTCCGCCTCCGCCTCCACCTCCCCCAGGAGGCCTTCCTGGTCGTCCACCAGCAGGAGCAGCTAACAGAGTATGACCTTCCATGGCGACGACCTGCGCCAGTTTGAATGAAAACTGACAACTATCCTCAGGGCGCTCTTCTGTCAGATATCCACAAAGGCAGAGCACTCAAGAAAGCCGTTACCAACGACCGTTCAGCACCAATAGTTGGGAAAGTGTCCGACTCCTCCGCCGGCCCCCCTATCGGCGGCGCACCTCCTGTCCCGAAAATCGGTGGTGCTCCTCCTGTTCCTGGCCTGGCACCATCAGTTCCTGGAAACCGGGCAAGAAGCAACAGCGACCAAGGATCTCGCGACTCAGTCGCAACTAGCGATGCCGTGCCGCAGCTGGGTGGACTGTTCGCAGGGGGGATGCCCAAGCTGAAGAAGAGAGGAGGAGGTGTAGATACAGGCGCCAATTCCGAGTCTTCTTATCGATCCGATTCCGAAATCATCACCTCCGCGCCGAGACCTCCTGCTGCGTCAGCACCGAGACCACCTTCAGCTGCTGCGCCAGCAATCCCTGGACGAGGACCTCCAGTGCCGCCTCCAGGAGGAGCAGCAGGCTTGAGGAAGACAACGCCGATGGGATCTAAGCCTCCACCTCCTCCTATAGGAAAGAAGCCGCCTCCTTTGCCGACATCGCGGAAGCCCTCATCTATGTCGCTGCCACCCTCCGCGTCCTCACCAAACTTGGTACCTTCGGCTCCCCCTCCTCCACCGCCCTCAAGTCATGCACCAGCTGCTCCTCCACCACCTCCTCCATCTGCGGCACCTCCGCCTCCTAGTCAATCCCCAGGATCGAGGTCTTCGGTACCACCTCCGCCGCCACCTCCTCCACCCGGAGCAAACCATGCAACATCATCCCTCGCTGCGCAGGCTACCCTTCGTGCTGCTGGTCAAGCATCACCAAGCGCTGCGCCTCCTCCCCCTCCAGCCAGTGCGCCTTCGCCTCCACCACCAACAACACGTTCCCGAGGCTCGTCTCTTCGCCACTCAATGTTGGATCCAAGTATGTTCACTTTGTCAGCAAACGGAGGAAAGTCACCAAGTCCTACGCATTCGCCTTCGCAACCACCAAGCGGCGGACACATTGAGATCAATGACCCCAGATGGCAATTCAAGGATGAAGGTCTCTTCCCAAAGCCCAGGGATTTTGTAGGCGGAACAAGAAGATACCGTGCAGGAAGAGGAAGTAGTATTCCTTTGGATCTGAGTGCTCTCTGAAAAATGGAAGAGTTTAAAAATGGAATTTGTGCCCTTGAACAGTTTATTCCCCAAGCTGTGTTCATGATTAGACGAGCAGCATGACAGTTCTGAAAGATTTGGATATGCTAAATTACATATAACCAATACAAATAAATATTATATCGTTGAATTGTGTTCAGTCTGTAAAGGAAGCTGGATTAAAGAGACACTTGCCATGTTCATACTAGACATGTGCTACAGTGGTTTCATTGATATTCTGAATACCATATACGGCGAATATAGTACACTTGAGTCAAGTACTCCTCTAAATATTGTACATTTATAGATAGCCATTTCAAGCTTACATAGACTTAAGGTAGTTAGTCTCCTTAATCTTAGCCTTTCTCTCCTTTCGCATCGCCCTCTTGAGCTCTTCTCGCTTTTGTGCGGCCTCGACGTTGTGTTCCACACCCTTGTTCTCCTCGCCGAGAATGTTGATAGACTGGTGCTGGATGGGGATCTTGGGAGCTAGTGCTTCAAGGTTGCCCTCAGCCAGTAGCTTGGCTTCGTGAGCCTTTTGACGCTTTGCCGCCAGTTTTCTTTGCTTCTTAGATTTTGCTGTAGAGCTTGTTAGCAAAAGTGGTTGACAGATATACACATGTCAGGTACTGTGATAGCGTACAGAATTCGTCTCCAGCGTCCGCGTCCGCCTCATCAGCATCCTTCTTCTTCACATCCAAGCAACTCCATAGCCACTCTGGGTACTCGTCATCGTGTTTCGCAACAGGGTCCTGTCCAGCCTTGGTGTAGTTCAGTCCGCTAAGGACAGTTCCGGGTGCACATGATGATCGTGGGGCAGGAGCATCCTTGAGGGCCTCGCCAGGTACTGTGACGGGGGTCGAAAGCGCGGGCTCAGCGTATCGGAAAGGCGTCGTTGTTGTGAATTGACGAAGGATGGGCTGAGAGCGCCGCAGAGCGGTAGCGCGTAGGCACCGAGTGCAGAACATGATGATTGCCGGTAGATGTTGGTAGTCGGAGTGTGACAAGGCTCAAGGTTCTGGAGAAATTTTGGAGGTGCGAGATGTGGAGAGCCAATGGGAAGTCAAACAACCTCTAATTGTCAGCCTCGCCCCAAAAGCCCGCGCAAGCTCGAACGACTTATATAATTGGATCCAATGTGCAGAGACTGTGTAGTTTCTTTATGGGTTCTTTTCATTTCATTTTCCCCTGATATATACACAGTCATACAAGGCTAAGGTGTTCATTAACTACACCTTTTATAGCGAGCCGAGTTGGTCACAGTCATGTTGTGATATCAAGGCTAAAAGGTCCCTCCCGTTTAGATAACCAAATTCCGCTCACTTCCATCCCAAGCAATGACTTAGAATCATTTCCCTTACGAGGAGAATCGACCATGGTTCATCTTGGCGATCTTGTCGCTTGTGTGGACCTTGGCTGCCAGGTCAAGATCATGTTCCTTCTGATCGACGTAGTTTTGTTGCAAGAACTTAGTGCCCTTGATCTTGTTTGTCTTGAGCAATTGAAGATATCGCTCTAGTTTTAATTGTCAGTCGATCATTCCAGGGCGCAGTTGCAAGACCTCGGTAGAGCTCCATACGCGGCCAAACTAACCTCGGAGGTGGCCGCAGTTCTCGAGGTGGTTGACACCCTCACGAACGTAGCACTTGTTCAACTCCTCGCCAACAAGTCGGGTCATCATAGCGCCGACCCATTGTTCTCGGATGAGGGCATCCTCGGCAGCCTTGAAGGCCTTGGTATCATCGTAGTCGACGCCGTTAAAGGTGGGAGCGACGGTAGGCTTCTGGGCCTTGAATTGCTCGGACTCGGGAGTAGGCATTGTGAACTGAATTGAGCTTCGTCGGCTAATAAACTCGATTGGCAAAATGGAGCGTGGGACGGCGCGCAAGGCTGACAATGGACTCAATCGATATCGGCGTCTTGATAATTACGTCCGAGTAGCTTCAAGCTCAACCCAAGTGAATTGAATGTCCAATGACAGGCGACCTGATTTCTCAGGCAAGCACGGACCCGCTTCCACCACCACCACCTTCCCTGTCAGTCGCAAAGTTGTCACCGCCTTTGGTTGACCCACCATTTTGACGGCAAAAAAAAAAAAAAACTCTGTCGCGCATACCAGAGCCAGCCTCCAGCTTAAAACCCCAGTGCCGGTCGCAATAGAATTCCTCTTTCTACATCCGCCTCTTCCCATCATTCTTCCTGTCTATTCATTCCGTTTAGACACTACCTCTTCCTTATCCCCCTTCTATCTTAATACATAATCACAATGGCTAAGTCTACCACAAAGGAGAGCAAGAAGACCAAGGTCTCTGAGCCTCTCACCACCGTCAAGGCCGGAAAGGTTTCCAAGTCCTCCAAGTCTAAGGACGTCGCTAAGCCTGCCGCCAAGAAGGTTGTCAAGGAGAAGGACTCTAAGAAGAGCAAGAAGAAGGCCGAGCCCGAGTCTTCTTCCGAGTCTGAGTCTGAGAGCGAGTCTGAGGCTTCTGCCTCTGACTCCGACTCTGACTCTTCTTCCTCTGAGGAGGAGAAGCCTGCCCCCAAGAAGGCCGCCAAGGCCAAGGCTGCCCCCGTCAAGAAGGCCGAGTCTTCTGACTCTTCCGACTCCGAGTCTGACTCCAAGTCTGACTCCGACTCTGACTCCGACAGCGAGTCCGAGGAGGAGAAGCCCAAGGCCAAGGCTGCCAAGACCAACGGCACCGCCAAGGCTGCTCCCGCTAAGAAGGCTGAGTCTTCTGACTCCGATTCCGACTCTGACTCTGACTCTGAGAGCGAGGAGGAGAAGCCTGCCGCTAAGGCTGCTGAGAAGGTTTGTTTACATGAAGTTTATCTTATCATATTACATCATACTAACATATCAAATAGAAGGCCGATTCTTCTGACGACTCCGATGACTCTGACGACTCCGACAACGACTCTGATGACTCCGACAGCAGTGACTCCGATGAGGAGGCTGGTGCTAAGGTCGAGAAGACTGAGGAGGCCCCCTCCAAGAAGCGCAAGGCTGAGGATGATGGTGATGCCGACGCCAAGAAGGCCAAGTCTGATGAGCCCACTACCCTCTTCGCCGGCAGCCTGTCCTGGTCTATCGATGACAACGCCCTCTACGAGGCTTTCAAGCACATCGATGGTCTTGCCAACGCCCGTGTCATGACCGAGAAGGGTACTGGCCGCAGCCGTGGCTTCGGTTACGTTGACTTCAACGATGCCGCCTCTTGCACCAAGGCTTATGAGACCATGAACGGTACCGAGCTCGAGGGTCGTGCCATCAACCTCGACTACGCCAACGCCCGCCCTGCTGAGGCTAACCCTGCCGCCCGCGCTGCCGACCGTGCTCAGCGCCACGGTGACACCGTCAGCCCTGAGAGCGACACCCTCTTCGTCGGTAACCTTCCCTTCGACGTCGACCAGGACAGTGTCCGCGCTTTCTTCGAGGAGGTCGCTGCTGTTGCCAGCGTCCGCCTTCCTACCGACCCGTAAGTTACCTTACTCTTATCAACATGTTCATCGTACTAACTCCCAACAGTGACAGCGGTAACCTCAAGGGTTTCGGTTATGTCAGCTTCAACTCCGTCGAGGATGCTAAGCAGGTCTTCGAGGCCAAGAACGGTGCCCCTATCGGCAACGGTCGCATGTCCCGTGCCGTCCGTCTGGACTACGCCAGCAGCAAGCCTCAACAGGGCGGCGGCGGCGGCTTCGGTGGTGGTCGTGGAGGTGGCCGTGGTGGCGGTCGTGGTGGTTTCGGAGGACGTGGTGGTGGTCGCGGAGGCGGTGGCGGCTTCGGCGGTCGTGGAGGTGGTGGTCGTGGTGGCCGCGGCGGTGGCCGTGGTGGCTTCGGCACTGGTGCTAACAGCACTCCTACCACCTTCTCTGGTTCCAAGATCTCTTTCGATTAAACGTGGGTTGATACGCAACAGTTGCGGGCTGATGGCTTCTGGCGGGTTTTCCAATAAGTGGGCTTTTGTGGGCTGTCGATTCAACACAAGTTAAAACTCCATCGTGGAGCAGTGGGCTTTGAGAATATGCTTTGCACGCGCAAGCATTGATAGACCTGGGGGCTATTACACTTGGGACCGTGGGCTCGTGGCATCTTGCAAAGGCACCCTCGCCGGTGCCTGTGGCTTTTTGACGTTGGCTTTTGATTGTCCGTCTACACGACGGACACCACGTGGGCTTCTGAGGGATTTGTTGACGGCTCTTTGGGAAGAGGCTCCCTTTGTCTTTGCAGACATTGCGGAGTGGACCAAGTCGAATCTTGCGAATACTCTGAGGGTCCTGGGGGCTTTTCGAAACACGACCACTACGATGCCATTGCCTGTCCTCAGGCTTCAACTGGTGATGATCTGATCTCCTGCCTTTGATGTCTAGACCACCTTGATTTGTTATACCATGTATTTTGTACTCTGGAGTTGTTTTCATCGTTTGATGTTGGTGAGTATACCACTGCCGTTATTCTTTCGATTATGTAGCATCGGGATCCGTCCACTTCCCAGGTATAGGGGCGCAATAAAAGTTCGATCATGATTTCTTTCATATAAAAATTTATTTAATCTGAGTGTGCCTATCCTCCGAATGCTGTGAAGCTGTGCAATCGAACGAGACATCTTGAGGTCATTCGTTTATGAAACTTACAATGTCTTGCCATGATGTGAATGCCATCCGTTTATCTTTTTAGGGACATGGTTCAATATTTTCACAGCCAACCCTACTACTTTAGCACAGCTTAGAACAAGAGGTAGTCAGTCTATAGTTATGACGTCGAGTTAGAAACATATACATGTGGCGTGTGACACGACTCAGCCCAAGACAGCGCGTGCGGAGAGGCCAGTCTTAAGGGAAGCTGCTCGCGCGTGAGCAAATAGACATGATCGTGCTACACTTATGGTCCCTGGATTTGTTGGGGTAAGGCGACATGTCATGGAGGACAGGTCCAGATAGGTCAGTTACAGGAGTCAGCTGGTATGGTTTATTCCATAAAATTGTCAGTACAGTATCCTTTTTTGCATCGATGTCAGGGTCAAGATAGAGAGGAGGCGCCATAGAATATGATTGAAAAAAGAAAAGAAAAAAACGTCTCGAAAGAAGTCATTCTGGGTCAAATGTTACACGCATTATAGGGATCCAGTAAAGTACGAAGGCAGATCAATAAGGATGAAGTTTAAAGGGTCCTTGATGTTGACGCACGTATACAGGAATGTAACAAACATGGGCAGACAATGGTATTATGGAAATAATGGATATGGCACCAGATGGGGGAGATTGTACGATATAATAGGATGGTCAGCAGCCTCAGCCAGCCCCTTTCTTAACTGAGTGTTTCGAGGTAAGTTTTGATAACGCGAAAACTTAAATCGCAGTACACAAAACGTTGGATAGATGGATCTGGCTGTTTGATCAACTGTCTAGGTTGTTTATGAGCTTGTTTGACTTGGGACAACCCAACCCCGCCTTGTGCTCATGACCGGTATGTTCGTGCTGCTTGCTCATAGAAAGAGGCGGGGATTCAAGTATCGATACTTGGTGAGGACTACTTCACCGCTCGAGATGCAACCAGATAGACAGTGTGCGATGAAAGCAGCGTCATCGTTACGGCATTAATGTAGATGCATATAATCTGGTTCATATCTGGGGTTGCCAAAGAGAGTGTTTCACAGCTGCGCGTGATGCGTTCGCACTGTCTCCCCGCACTCTCCCTCAAGTACCTCTACTTTAAGTCGTTATCAATGGCTGTCGAAACGTGCTCTCGTGCTTGTAACAAAGGGGGAACAGCAGCAGCCATTTATCCATCAGTCAAAGCCCAAGACTCAGAACCCCGACTTCGCTGTCAAGAAGCAACCTCTTCTATCTTTTTCTCTTCTCTACCTTCTCTTTGCGCTTAATCATTTTTCATCAACATCTTGCTTTGTCGAATCTGCACTTGAATGAGGATTACCCCGGACCTCAGATAAGCCCAGACAAAGCTAGTGGTCCGGTCGATCTTACACCCTGTAGCAGGTCTGAGCTGAGCCGTCACGCCCCGTGCTTCGCCCCTAGAACTCGACTCGACTCGACCAAGTTTCCAGGTAAACTCGACTTTTAACCAAAACATCGCTATCTTCGAAGCGAAAGGATTCAACATGGACGGACAAGCGAACCAGAGTTGGCAGGAAAATAGGACGTCCCCTAATCCTGCAAGATCGAGCCCTGGGCTTCCTCAACAAAGACGTTATGACGGTTGGTTTCCATTAACTCTACTAGCCTTATCGCACGTCAGCTAAATAATTCTTAGAATCATGGGTAGAAGTCGCATCGCAACCCTCGTCTTCGTCTCTATCAAGTATCGGTGATGAGATAGTTACGACTGGACTACGCGTTGGGAACCCCTATGTACGCCGGCGACGCTTACAACCTGCGAGATCGCTTCCCCAACAAAATACGGCCATCCACAACGTGTCTGCCGCCGATATGAGTAGCCAGGAAGAGTACGATGAGAGCGACAGTGAGGACGACCGTCTTCTTACCAGCTCAACCGAGAATACCCATCGGTCGGAAGAGGAAATGGACCTTGATTCGGAAGCCGAGTCGGATGGTGATAACGTCACCGCGCTTGGGCGGGTGTCTGATCGGCCTACACACCAACCTGTCTTTCGACCTCAGCCCAACGCCTTCACTCATCCATCAACACAAAGACGGGACTCTGCTCCAGCTATTCCAACTGCGCCTCCTCCTCACCCTCACAATGGCCTTACACGACCATCTTTCACTCAGAGATCACAAACACGGCCCCACCATGCGGGTCCAAGCTTTATGTCCCCAGCTGTCCGCGAAGAGAACGATGCAGCTCTACGCGCATCTCTTACCACTCTGCTTTCTTGTGCGCACGCAGCTAGAGGCTTACCCAAGTCAAAGGAGGAGGCCGAAGCTCAGCGAGCGGCCAGTGCAGGCGTAGGGCCCAGCAACCAGCCGATGGAGCTGCGACTTGTGCCGGAGTCGGAGCTGTCACAGGAACCTCCAAGACCAAGAAGGGTCCAACGACCCGCCGCGCCGTCTCCACCCCGCAAACGGGCCGGGGGATCAAGATCTCCCTCACGAACTTCCAAGCACAGCTCTGGATCGCCAACAACCCCACGGGCTACCAAGAAGAAGAAGGTGGCCCAGATGGAAGAGCCTACCACTATTTCACCAACTCTCCTCACATGGGTTGTCAGCGCCGGCGTTGTCATTGTTGTGTCTGTGGTGGGGTTTGGTGCAGGGTATGTTATCGGTCGTGAAGCTGGTAGGCAAGAGGCGCTGGTGGCCAGTGTTGGCAGTGTCAACGACACCACGTCTTGCGGTCAGGAAGTCATCCGATCTTCAGGCAATGGATTACGCAAACTCCGATGGGGTGCTGTCGGCAAGAGTATCGTTGCTTAGAAAGCCTAGCGATGTGACACTAGTCATGGCTCGTTCTGCTCCGGAAATGACAAGAGCAGTTTGGACCTTTCTTCTAACAAGGTTCAACAGAGTTGTGCTTGTCGTTTACGCAACTTTAATGATTTAGTGAGATATACTGGTGGCTGCAGTTATGACGTGCGCAAAGTTGCTCATGAGGTCGACGTTCATGTTATTGACGACTCTTCACGTACAGGCGAGAATATCTTTGTGCATTTTTGCGCCTTCTTTTCATGGGATACACGGTAAATTTGGCATCTTTTCTACTTCTACGTATTTTAGCCTGGCGAGTCTATTTTTCCCGTGTAGATAGTCTTCGTTATAGGCGTCGGGAATATTCCCCTCATGATTTAATAGTATAGGGTACCAGAATAAAAATATTACTTGCAAATTCATGGGCTGGCCACTGAGTGGAAAGCATCAGCTGAGGCGCAACTACTACTAAACTTAGTAGCTGTTGGTATTCTGATATAAGTAGTCAGTTGGATTTGAGCGGCTGACATACCCTAGTTTTTCGGCTACTGATCGCGTGAAGAGTGAGAGATAGCTATAGAACATGAGCAGTAGTATTAACAAGATGCCTCATAAGCCTTCTCACAGTCTCGATAGGCTCAAACATGAACCCCCCACGTTCGACGCATCCTGAGCCTAAATGATTGATACTGCAGTAATACTGCAGGCGATGAGTTGGTTGTTTGGATTAATGCTCCCCGGGACCGGTGCTGTTACAAGCCCCGGTCCGGGCCGTCGCAAAGGATTACTGATAGGGACGGGGCACACAACACGGAACGGAACGGTCACCTGCTGGGCCATATCATCGTTCACCGTTTGAATACGGAAGGGACACGGGCTACATGTCAGGTCCTCTACAATATCAACCCCCGGGAATGCGTCAGCCCATATTAAGCGGGGCATTGGAGACGAGGTGGTTTAAGCAATCGGGGTCATCCGGGGCTCTGGAATCAGATATAGGATGTTTTCTTGACGTTTATTGCTGCCAATTCAGGGGTTAGCAACGGGGGACTTGGGCGATATTTTCGGCGGTATCGTTACCTCGACTTCATCGGATGGTGAATTTTGACCGAAACATTACCACAAAGAGCACGAGTATAACACGGTGAAGTCTCTGCTGACAGTAATCACGGAGAAGTTCAGATAAAGCTGAAGTCTTGGTACTACAAACGCTAAGAAGGCCATCCTCTGACAGCTTACATGAGCCATCAATGACTCGAAGCAGTAGTAATCGGCATATAAACAATACCTACTGGTGTTGTCTGAACTATGCATGTTCTGATCATCCTGGATGTGTCAAAATCAAGTATAAGAAAATTGACCAATTACCGACATGGCCTTATTCATCAAGGACCCTAAAAATGATTCGAGAAATCGTCACATTAATGAATAGCCGATAATTGACGATAAATCATGGAGGAAACATCGGTTTCTTATTCGGACCATGCCATAGCCCTGGAGGCTTTTCATCAGCCCATTTCTAATAGTCTTGAGAATCTGGCTGAGTAACAACAAAACTAAGCAGTTTCTAGTAAACTTACTTGGCGTGGGAGTGAGAGTGAGAGTCCTCTTTGTCTCGGAAGGATTGCTGCTGTCAGCAGTGAGATCAAAAGTTGAGACACGTAGGTAGGTAGTACTAGAATATTGCTGACTTCAACTTCCCGATACCTAGGTACCTTGGTAGATATCTGGCAGTTCGTCATCACCATTGCCATCACCACCACTTGGGATTTTTTATATGCAGTACGTACTGCAACCCATTAATACCACGGCAAAAGTAATTCGATTGGCGGAGCCGATAAGAATGCGAAAAAGGAGGGCAGAGGGTCCCTGTTCAGATCTGGCACCACCAGAGTTCTAGAAGTAGATCCGAATACGAATTCGGAGTCTCGTAACCAATCATATCACACCCTTTCACGACGGGAAGACCAATGCCCCCATTATTTCCAGGCACCGTCCACCATGGTTGGACCATATCGGGATCCGTTTTACAGGACAACGGGAAGTAAATTGTCAATTGAACCACCACAAGCCACCACAAGAACCACTAAATCTCGAAAGAGTGCAGGCGGTGTGCTGCGCTGTTGCTGGAAGATGGGTGGGGTCCTGCATTACGGTACGGTACCTAACTAAAAGGACACCCCGGTCCGAAAAAAAGACGTTCGGGGTGTCGCAATTACATATCAGTTAATCTCCTTCGCCATTTACTTTCAGTTTGTTTTCCTGTCAGTCTCTACTTTCTACAGGCTCGCCATTGGAAACCCTTCTTTCTTCCTGGCGTTGACTACGGCGACCGTTCTGTTCTGCCTTAATCCTTCTTTCTTCTTCTTAATCAAACTTTCCATTCTTCAAGAGTCGAACCGAAACGTCGCATCTCCTCCCTACGACACCCAACCATGGGTCTCCTTCAAGAACTGGCGAGCCACCCGCTCGCCCAACAATTCCAGGAACTTCCCCTGGGTCAGCAAGTTGGAATCGGATTTGGAGCCTTCCTCGTCCTCTCCGTCGTTCTCAATGTCCTCAACCAGCTTCTCTTCCGAAACCCCAATGAACCCCCTATGGTCTTTCACTGGTTCCCCTTTGTCGGAAGCACCATCACATACGGAATGGACCCCCCCAAGTTCTTCAGAGAGAACCGTGCCAAGGTATGTTTGACACAGCCGAACTGAGCTGGGAATCCATTCGAACCTCGTGGACGTAGAAACTCTCGAGGCTGTGATATCAGAACCAAAAAACGATCAAAAGCTAACTTCGTGCTAGCATGGCGATGTCTTTACCTTTATCCTCCTCGGAAAGAAAACTACTGTTGCTGTTGGCCCTGCTGGAAACGACTTCATCCTCAATGGCAAGCTCAAGGATGTTTGTGCTGAGGAGATCTACACCGTTCTCACCACTCCTGTCTTTGGCAAGGATGTCGTCTATGACTGCCCCAACGCCAAGCTCATGGAACAGAAGAAGGTGAGAAACATCAATCGTCAAATCTCTTGGACTGTATACTGACAGACTCGCGTCTAGTTCATGAAAATCGCCCTGACCACCGAAGCCTTCCGATCCTACGTTCCCATCATCTCCTCCGAGGTTCGCGATTACTTCAAGAGAAGTCCTGACTTCAAGGGCAAATCCGGCATTGTCGATATCCCCAAGAAGATGGCTGAGATCACTATCTTTACTGCCTCCCACGCCCTCCAGGGCAGCGCCATCCGCAGCAAGTTTGACGAGTCCCTGGCTGCTCTCTACCACGACCTCGACATGGGCTTTACCCCCATCAACTTCATGCTCCACTGGGCTCCTCTTCCCTGGAACCGTAAGCGCGATCACGCTCAGCGTACCGTTGCCAAGATCTACATGGATACCATCAAGGAGCGCCGCGCCAAGGGCAACGATGAGTCTGAGCATGACATGATGAAGCACCTTATGAACTCAACCTACAAGAACGGTACCCGTGTTCCTGACCACGAGGTCGCCCACATGATGATTGCCCTCCTCATGGCTGGTCAACACTCTTCTTCCTCTACCAGCTCTTGGATCATGCTCCGTCTCGCTCAATACCCTCACATCATGGAAGAGCTCTATCAGGAGCAGGTCAAGAACCTCGGTGCTGATCTGCCTCCTCTGACTTACGAAGATCTCGCCAAGCTGCCCCTTAACCAGGCTATCGTCAAGGAGACCCTTCGTCTCCACGCTCCTATCCACTCCATCATGCGCGCCGTCAAGTCTCCCATGCCCGTCCCCGGAACCAAATATGTCATTCCCACCTCGCACACTCTTCTCGCCGCTCCTGGCGTCAGCGCTACCGACTCTGCCTACTTCCCCAACCCTGATGAGTGGGACCCTCACCGATGGGAGGCCGACTCTCCCAACTTCCCCCGAATGGCTTCCAAGGGCGAGGACGAGGAGAAGATCGACTACGGCTATGGTCTTGTCAGCAAGGGTTCAGCTTCTCCCTACCTGCCTTTTGGCGCCGGTCGTCACCGATGCATTGGTGAGCACTTCGCCAACGCACAGCTGCAAACCATTGTTGCCGATGTTGTCCGTGAGTTCAAGTTCCGCAACGTTGATGGCGGTCACACCCTGATCGACACCGACTACGCCTCGCTTTTCTCTCGACCTCTTGAGCCCGCCAACATTCACTGGGAGCGACGCCAGTAGATTTATGCCTGATGGCAATGATGCGAAGACACGAAATAAGTTGTATATAAGCAGCAAATGCAACGGGCATGCTGAGGAGTTGAATGTTTTGTAATGGCTGGGCTGGTATTATTTCCAAAAAGAGAAGTTAATTGTCATGCCATGCCAGCAAAGTCTGGCGATAGAATATACATTTTTAATTAGCAACGATCAAAATTATGAATTACTTGTTCATTTTCCGGAACTAAATCGGCCGTGTCTGTATGCGTTTTGTTGATCTGATCTGATCTGACCTGATGTGATATGTACCTACTAATGTAAGAAGCGATATCATGAGGCTTTAGGTGAAGTTAAGTTGGAAGTTGGCAGAGCAAACCCCACTGAGGCGAGCGCCATCAATGACGACTGTACCACATTCTTGCCAGCTTTGACTTCAGCTCACTGTTGTTGTTCTACTAACTCGATTTTAAGCGCATAATCATCCATCAACTTTATTAATTGGCACTAACTCTCATATAACCACAAACAGAAGCCATCAAGTTACCAGTGTAGCTAAGGACCCATTCGTTAATACCTACCTGTCTTGACAGTATCCTTGACCACCTAAGCCAGGGACCAAACCCAGTCAGTGCTACATTTCAGCAACTCATCAAGACATCATGAGCGAGTCATACGGACCCATCGTCCGTCTCTGGGGCATTCATCCTTCCAAGCTTCCGGCTGCAGGATCGCAATCCGAAGAGCTCAAAGTACTTCTCGCTTCAGTCCTTCTCGAGGCCGTACCTTTTATACAAACTGTCCCTTCCGAGATCCCCTCTGTGGAGCCTGCCACAGAGCTCCGCTCCACAGGCGATCTATGGAAGCACAAAGCAGTCAAGACATACGACGGTTCTACAGCTCCTGTTCATGTGTTTGAGCGTACAGTAGACGCTGAGACTCTAGGCATCGTTGCTCAGAAGAACCCCGGTCTTGGCGTTTCTCCTGGCAAAGTCCAATCCGAGCTCTGGGCACTACGACGAAGCACTCACGAACCAAAGAAAGAAAAGGGAACGGCAGATTGGGATGAGTTTGTGAGATGCTTCAAAGAGAAACATGCTGAAGCTGAAAAGCTCTTTACCCCGGGTGTCGTGAGCTTCAAGAGGCTACAAGAGTGGGATTGCTCGGGTATCGAGGTCCAGCTCGAAGGCGAGACGTGGGTTGACTGGACACTTCGTCGTGAAGAGTCTGTCCATGACCTCCCTGGCCCACTATCTAAGCGCGTGTTTCCAGTTCTTCAAGCCACGGCTACTGTGCGTGGTCGCAAGGAGTTCATGGTCATTCAAATCGCCATCCAGGCCAGTGATGAAGCTACAGACGTGGCTGTGCACGATGGCCCTATTCGAGCAGCCTACTCCAGTATCGAGAGGGTCCGGGAGTTGGAGGATGGCAACTTGGAGTGGATGATGGGGACAGTATCCGATGCGAAGGGGTTGGTGCCTATGTGGGCACAGAAGTTGGGCTTGTCTGCAGCGATTGCTAAGGACGTTGGCATGTTCATGAGATGGATTGGGGAGGAGAGACTGAAGGGCAAAGATGCTGAGGTCATTGGAGATCTGGAATAGGCTGCATGAACCGGAGTGGTTAGTGTGCTTGCTTGAAATTTTGTTGATGTCCTATCTGAGTAGACGAATTATGGTTGTTTCTTCGGGCACATACAATACCCCTCTAACCTGTCTTTACATTGTTTTTATCCTACCTCGGTACCTTAGGTACTAAATTGATAGGTAGGTATGAGTTAGATAAGAGTATGTACTGCGGTAATAGAGTTTCTGTTAGAAATCTGTAGAATTCGACTGCGATCGGTAGGTACGTAGGCAGGCAAGAGCTCCTGCCTATAACCTGCTTTCACCTGCCTCTTGTTCATATGCCTCTCTCCTGCCTCAACTAATTTACTCACCGTTCCTTCTCCTTAAACTCATGCGACTAATTATCTAATTTAAACCTTGCCAATCCATCCCTTCTTCTTTTCAATCGTTCCTCTGGTCAACACCACAGCCACGCAGATAATCCTACACAGGAGATCATGTGTACTGGAACTCTTGAAGCTCCTCCTCGTTCCCTTCTGAAGAAGCAACGGCCTTCGCCTTTTCAACATCTATCCCTAGTTCATCAAAAAAGGAATAAACAAAAAGTCTTCATGGGAACCTCTTCTGCTTCGACATGCCCAAGATAACCAAGACTCGCAGTCAACCTCGCCGAGGTCCAATCCGGGCTGCGGCCCCCCTATCGCCGCCACCAAGCCAGAATATCAATAACACAACCTCAAGTACATCTGGTACTTCTACCAGTTCTCTGTTACTTTCATCTACAACAAAAACTATAGACCGTGCGGACGGTGAAGGTGCAAAGCTCCTCAAGCAAGCAGAGGCACTTGCAACCATGAGTGTTGAAGTGAATCTCCGCGCTCTCTCGACACTTGCGTACAAACTTCAAGATGACGTCAAGAAACTTGTCCTTCGTACTTCTGATGACCAAGAATTCAGGCGCGAGAACGAAGAAAGAATGACTAGAATAATGTACGAAGTGCACACGGTCAAGTCGTTCATGGCTACACTACAAGGCCAGCCACCGGCCACCCGAGCCGATATCGATAGGGTACAGCAGGAGATGAGAGAAACTTCAACAAAATGGCACAAACAAATCGAAGACATGGAGGTCAAACTGGATGCGCTGTCGGCGGGAATGAAACAGCCCTCGAAGCCAGCTGTCACGAAGACGGCCAATCTAGACCCGATTACACCTGTTACTACGAGTAGAGAGACAGGTGCAATGACAAAAGCAAAAGCAGAGCTCCAACCGAGCATACAAAAACAACAAAGTAGGTGGTTTTCAAGGTAATATGCTTACTTCAACAAGTGCTGACTTACTACAAAGCTTCCTCCCGTTCGTCAACTCCCGAGTCACGTATTCAAGACGCTATTGACTCCACAAAACGGTGGAATCGAGAGCACAAGACCACGAAGTTGAGAGACAGCCATTTCATCCATTCTTATCTTAGGAAGCAGACGCAGCGCGATGCCGAGCTAGGCGGAATACTCCAGCGAACACTTCAAAGACATGTGGCGAGTAAGGTCAAAGCCAGATTTGATCCTCAAAGTCTGGAAGAGGTCAGCCGCCATGCAGTATGGAAAGATGTTATAAATACAGCAACGGAGGTTCTGGTTGTCAATAAGTTAAGGACTGAACAGTTACTAGGTCGATCGTAAACTGGACGTGTAGAGTTTTAGCTGCGATCAGAGCTCGATTTATACGAACTTGATGGAGGAACGATTCGTTAGAAAGCTGCAGAGTCAGAAGGGGGGGGGACGAATGAAGCATGTTTTGAAGTGCTACCGGGCAGGTTGTTTGTAATAAATCAATGTGTTTTTGGTCTGAATTCATATCTAAGTCATGCCTCCCCAAGTCCTGGGCCACGCCCTAACGCCATTCCTTTGCCATGCGCCTTTTCTTCTGTATTACATTATTCTGTGATCGTTGGGCCACATCGCATGACATTTAGTCATCTGTCTCGATACCAATAGACGAGTTCTTGAGCTCGATTTCTGCCTTGAGCTGCTTGATGGTTTGCTCAATGCGAGTTCGCAAGATCTTGTTAGTCGTGCGTGCCAGCTCAGCTTGCTTATTACCCAGTTGTTTCTTGAGGTCATTGATAATATCCTTGACACCCTGTTCCTCATCACGCTGGGCACGTGCATCGTCATCCAGATCTTCGTCGTCATCATCGTCGTCGTCCGAAACTTCTTCTGACTCATCCGACTCAATACTGTCTTGTAGAGGCGCAGGTGTATTCACCTGTGTGGTTGTCATAGGTGTAGGCGCATCTGGACCCGTGGCAGGAGTCTCGGCGCTGACTTCTCCAGCGAAAGCAGCCTCCAGATCGGCCTCGAGGTCGTCGTCTCCTTCACCTTCGCCGCCGAACAATCCATCCTGGCTTTGGAAGTAATCCATAGTGTCGTCAATCTCGCCGTCGGCATCCTCATCTGCGCCGTCATCGTCATCATCCTTGGTCTCGTCGACCCATTCCCAACGCGTCGAGCCGGCCTTAGCGTCCTCGGCAAGCAGGCGTTCGACTTCCGCTTCCTTATCCTCAATCTCCTTACGACTGATGGTCTTTGCGAATCGCCGGTTTACACAATCGTGCATGGGTGGCGTCAAGCCGTGTGGCCATCTGAAATGTTGGTCGATCATGCTCGGCAGAGTCGCTTCCCTGGCCTCAGCTTCGCTGGAAACCTTGGCATAGACCAGAAGCATTTGGCAGATGTCGGCGGATTTGAGGAATGACTTTCGATCCCATGTCTTCATCGCCTCGGTAATCGTGGGTAAGTCTACCATGACAGCGGCAAAAGGTTGGCCCTTGACTGTCACGACCGCCCTTCGACTATCCTCTTCAAAGAACCTGAGATGAATGTCTGCTCCTCCTGCACTCCGGGGAATACCCATCTTTCCATTCTCCATACACCATCGGACATAATCGCAGTGCTCTCCCGGCATCATTCTCAGGACAAACTGTTCCTCGATCGATGGGTCTTTCTCTCTATCACTCGCTTCTGAGTCGTAACCATCTCCTGGCGGGTGAACTGGTGCGCGTCCCTTCGGCTTCACCACCACCGTCGGAGTGAGTCCTGACTTTGTGGCCTTGAGCTTAATTTTTGTTGTCGGATGCGCCGATCCCAACTCATCGTCCAGATCATCGTGCGCGCGCTTCTTGCTCTCGACGAGTTTCTGTGTTGGTTTAGGCTGTCGTCCGGCTTTTGTCTTGGTCGGGGGCTGTTCGGCTGGCGTGGAAGGTTGTGATTTTCCGATCTTGAGCTTCACTTTGCGGCCTCCTTCTGTCGGCGTTGCTGTTGGGGCAATGGCCGAAGTTGGGACTGAGGCTGATGGTGTCGCACTTATATTTGCATCGGCAACGAATGATGAGGACCGATTCACGTTGATCTTGAGTCGAGGTTTCGCGGCTGGCGTGCCTTCTTTTGGCGTAGGTGTAGACATATTTGCGATGGGGAGGTTGCAGAGCTAAGGAGCCTGCGATGCGGTAGCTAACTAATCTATAAGGAAATCGGCTTAGGAATCGCGCGGCGCGCTGTGAGAGTATGATGGAGAGGACCCATTTTTATCCGCTTGGCAGTTTGTCGAAACCAGCCCGACCAATGAATCAGCTAGTGAGAAATGTAGAATAAAGTATATTGAAGGTTGTCCTGGTAATTCAGTAGAATAAAGTATATAAATCTTTGTCAGAAACATAAATCGATATGCTTTAAACTCTGCGTGAAATACTTAATGATAAAGTGAAGAACTATCCTCTACATTCAGAGAAACCTGATCTTATTTCGACCTCGATAGAAGACCGCCCTTACAAGGAATTTCCAAGTCTCACAAGTTAGGACCGTAAAGTGTGCCCTTGGAACCTATTAAAGGAAAGTAAGTGCAAGTTGGATGGATATTCACCAAGTCTACACCACGTCTAGCGTCATGGTTGGATCTGAAGAAAAGAAAGATTGGTATCTTGTGTTCTATTTAGAAACGACGCCGCCCAACATCACCAGTGTCTCGTCAGATATTTTGCCACAACGTTGCGGACTCCGACTCATGTGATAATTCAAGAAACTAGAATAGATGTAGTTGGTAATCTTGATTATTTACCAGTCGATCCCTGTCCAGCCATAGGTGCCGTCTACATTGTGCCAGCCACCTTTTTCCATACTATCCTCCCAGCCCATCATCACGGCCAGCAACCGGCATCCCATTGAGCTTACAGTGCAGACTATTTTGTCACTTGACTCGGCGAGTACAGCAAGATCCATCATATAAGCTCGGCCGACGAGGCCACGAAGCCTCAGAGTTTCTTGTGATGGCGGTGCCATGTGCCTGGCTTCCTCGTTAACATCCTGAACGTGAACCCCCGCGGGTGCTTCGGCAGCATTGTTCTGACTATTGACACCAAGGTTCCAAAAGAGAGGAGCAAAGAAGCCACCTTCCCAGCCAAATGTGTTCTCAACGAAGTTGTTGGATTTATGCTGATTACCACCTGCTCTAGCAATGGCGCCCTTTGAAGCGAGACGAATTCGGTCTTGAGAAAGAATTGTGTGTGCAAACTCAGGTTCCTCATGAACTGTTGGGTCGTCTGAAGCCAGAAGAGTGATGGCGTGCCGTTTAATGGGACCCTCGACCCCAGTTGCGTTATAGTATTCTTCGACGTAATGGCTAGCCTGCTTGAGGTAGACATCGGCCGGGATGTAGGTTTCGCTGTACTGCAACTCGAGTGGGTGTTGGTCACCATGTCGAACATGGAGTCCGACAATAGGCGCATGTGCCGTGAGGCTGTCCTCAGCTTTTGCCTTTGCCTGGAGACCAGTGATACGGTTGTCGACGTAGGTTTGATCCTCCTCATTCAGGAAGAAAAGGTCTTCAAATCCTATGCGAGCCAGCTCAAAGAGGTCTCGCAAGCCATCATTCGTTCCAGCGACACGATGGTTCTGAGCCAGCAAGGCTGGGAACACCTCTTTTGCCGTTGCAGCAGAGACAACCAAATGGCGAGCTTGAAAGGGGCAAGGGACCATGTGGTGCCTTGGGGGTGGGCGGCATTCTGGTACAGGGGGGATATCGAAAATTTGATCCCAAGAGCCGTAAGCCCATCGTTTGTCGACGATGAAGAAGTCACGACCAAGCTGCTTGGCAAGCCCGTAGAAGGTCCACAACATCATAAGAGTATTGCCAAGGCCAGCATCTGTGGATTCCAGCACAAAGGTCATGGTGCTTTCGCAGACAGGCTTATGCTTCAGGTGTTTCTTATCAACTCCAACAAAATTGCCCTTGTTTTTGGCACGAAGCCCCTTTGTAGGAGTAAGAAGGCCTGATCTTTCGGCTTCGTAGACATCGACATAGTATTCGTCTTGAGCATCGTAGTTGATGATGGCAGTTTCAGTGATGGGCCCTTTATTGTGAATGTCTCTTGCTCGTGAAGAAACTTCTCGGCACTGGCTTCCCATTTCAGCATACTGTTCCATAGTCAAAGGGAAATCTGCATTCGGTGGGATAAAGACAGTCCACTTCGAGCGGCCCTTGTTGTCGTTGACGATTATTGGCGTGGGGAAATCTGGGAAGGCATCCTGACCAACCATCTCAAACTCCTCCTGTTCAAAATAAGGCCATACTGCTGCTGGAATCGCATTTGGGTTCTGAAAAGCCATGGCCGCGAGGTATGAGATTGACAGTAGGATGCCGAGGAGGAAAAGACGCCGGAAGACTCGACTTGGTCGAGTGACCAAGATCTGACTCGACCTTCTTTTCGGAGGTCGAGGTACAAGCGCTGGGAGAGCTGGCGAGGCAGGTGGTGAGAAGAAAAGGTGATTGAAGTTGAACCGTGATGAAGTTGAGGAGATTGGTCCTCGATCCTGGGCGTTATAAGAGCTAGCTCGACGCAGATTGAGTGCAGGCGGCACCACCAGCATCTTAGTTTGGGTAGGACCCGACATTGTGAGGTCTTATGATAATGATTGTAATGTAAATAAAGCAGTCAAGTCAAAAAGGTGAAATAGAACTAAAACCAGCGATTCAGCTCGAAGAGTACTGCTTCTTTCGGTCCGCTGATCATGCAACGGTAACAAGTCCGATAGAAGGCAAACGGCTCTTCTCGATAAACGATTTGGTTATAAGGAATGTCAAGAATAGAATGCGTTGGCTTTGACCCGGCGGCGTAACACAAGCAGCAATGTGGTGTTTCTTTGACCAGTGTACACGAATACTCCTGGAACAGAACGGGTTCTCTTCCCGATAGTCAGGCAAACACTCTGATTGTAAATACGAATGGTTTTTTTCGTCACAATTTGTCTCAAGAGATTCCAACGGTATAAAAATGGGTGAAATGAATGTGCAAAGAATCGAATGGTTAGTAGTTCAAGTTAAAGTGAAGGCATCAAGCCTGTGCGTCCTGCACTGCAAAAAGAATAAGAAAAGAAGAGAAGAAAAATGGCAGCCAAGAAAAAGTCCACAGGACATAAAACAAAAGAAGAAGAAACAAAAGGTTCTAGGATCAGAAGGAGTCAGTATGTTAAATTTCTCCGGATCTTGGCCTGGAATATCTAAGCCTAGGACATGAGAAGACATCCGGTGTTCGATGGAGCCCGGTCCATGACAGGGTACACCCTGGATGGGAAGGAAGTCCGAAGCAGCACTTGCTTCGGGATACTCAAGCACGGATGAAGTTTCGTATGAGGGAGGCGCGACCTACAGCGTGATTGCACTGAACTAAATTCGCATGTGACCAATTAGTGGTCTCTGGTCGCTTGTTTACGCCTGCCATACGAAGCTAAGGTTATCCTCAAGGCTCCTTCTATTCCTATCAATTTCACTTGATACTTATTGTACAGCAAGCCATTTCCTAGACCTAAACGAACAGGCCAAGCATAGATGCCGCATCACGTTGCGGAGGGTTCTATTCTATTCTAGAGGAACATCAAACACAGAAGCGCCAGGGGGTTTGACCATGATTTGCCCATCCGTACACTCTGCCTCAGACTAATTGTGCAAGGGGTACATACAAGAAGCACAACTGCTCTGCGCCACGACACAACGTCAACAGGAAACATGTCGTGTTCCGGTTACCGACGATCATCCCACGAAAATCGCCAGATCATCTGCGATTAAAGTTGAGAGCTGTTACAGAAGTTCAAAGGCCAGCCTATTACATGCTCATACTTCCCTCATCCCATGGATAGGCGAGATGGTGATGATCTTCCATGTCGTCACTTCCCACCAGTTGAAAGCCGTCGGGATGTGGCATAAAATACATGCGGAAGCCGAGATTTACTACTCTAGTCCAACTTATCACTCCTCGAGTTGACTCGTTAAGCCCTCGCAAACCTGATTACCATCATTGGCCTTTCCATATCTCTCTCTGGTCGAGCCCGAGAGCATTGCACCCTAGTCCGCGCTTGTACAAGGTATTGGCTCCTTGCTAATCTCGACAGGGATACATGGCAAAAGCAAAGAAAGGCCGGGCTTCTTGCTTCCTACAAGTTCCAACCCTGTTTCAGATTTTAGCAACTCTCTGACAGTCGCGGCCAATCAAAGGGTTTCATCACACTGACCTCTCCTGTTGATAATACCAGGGATCACATCTCGAAAACCAATACTATCAGACTTCTCAAGTTTGAACGTTTCGACTATCAAAAAAAAGAAACAAATACTCTACATCGTTTCGGAAAATGCGGGAAACCAAACCAATCATGACAAATTCGGAACGGAAGTTGACGGAGAAACAAATCGCTCTGGTCAATCTACCGGATGCTTCTTCCCCCGCGCGTTTGATGTTTGATTGACAAAACATCCGTCCTCGGATCCGAGCATAGGCTTGTCAACCGCACTCTGACTAGATACCACACCACTGTCGAGCATTGAGCAATATAAAATTTCATGCAGAACCTTACCACCCTACTTGGGCGTCTTATTCGTGGTCCAATGGCTCCAGCAGCAGTGAATGGGCATGATCATAAGTTGCCAATAGAAACAAGAATGAGTGGGTTAGGAAACTTCAGCCTCCCCAGCCGCACGGCGTTTCGGATAAGAGAAGAGCCAAATTGTCACACACAGTCTGATTCTTTGGCTAATAGACTATGGCCAAAGGACACAGATACATAGTACAAACGACAAGTCTCTACAAGGGTCTACAATACATCACAATTGGTCAACCACGGGGATAAGCGACTATGCTTTAACTGTCTCTCATTCTTTCGTTCCTCGTCTTCTGCTTCTTCCCCCTTTCTCCATGATTAACTGAATGCAACAGCCAGATGTCGCTGCTACCGCTGAATGTTTCCGCCTTGGACTCGTCATGATATATAATACATAACTGGAAAAAAGTAGTGGGATGAAGGAAGCTGGATCTCTTCGAGAGCAAATCCTGTCACCCGCCCCCTTGTTCAAAGGAGTAAGAAAATCGAAATAACACCGTCGCTGCGGTTCGCTGTTCTTCACCGAAGTCCGGAAATGAACAAAAATGTATGCGGGTAGCCACATCGCCAAAAAGAACAAGCAAACCAAAACTCAACCCTTCCCTCCACCATCTCCCCTTCAGTAACATACGAAAGTAAAATCGGGTATAACGCAAACAAAGCCCTTTTCCCGCAGATCCGTTCCCATTTCCTTAAACGCCAGTAAACTCAACACACCCCTCTTGCCCCTATGCCTCTACTAACACGTCTTTGTGATCCTCGGGCGGGTTTGGTGTAGGAGTTCGACGTAGTGGCTCGAGATTTGGCTCTGCTAGTGAGTCCATATTTTGTCCTACTGCCAAGCGTACACTTCCTCGCTTACCCCTGACAACTTGCCCCTTCTCAACTCGATCCTGCAGCATCTCGTCTAGAAGATTGTTCATCTCATCAACACCCCGCGTTCGCTTCTTCTCGGTCCCCGCAGGTTTGACGCTCTTTTCAGTATATGATTCCTGCGCAGCTGGCTTTGGCAGTGGTGATAAGGGAGAGCGAGGCTCAACAGTTGCTTCAGCTGTATCGCGTGATCGTGCAGCACTTCTCAAAGCTGCCAACATCCTGTCCTTGTCGTCTAGTCTCGCTCGAAGGTCCGCAATCTCGGTATCTTTCTCCTTGAGTGCAGCAGAGACGCTGTGGTCCTCTCCGACCATGATCGCTTTGTTGGGGGCAGCAAACCCTACCGAGGCCCGGCTAGAGCTGGCGCGGCGTGCTTGGAGAAGACGCTTCTCTAATGTGGCAATGTAACGGTTCTTGTCTGCGAGATCAGCTTGCAGAGCACGGTTCTGTGCTGTCAAAGATGCGGTGCCATCACCAAACTCCCCTGCGCTGTCATCCTCAGCCTCAACCGGTGTATTATCCCCAGAGTTCTTCTGGCCGCCACTGGAGCGTCGGCCGATTGTCGACGATGCCGATGTCATTGACGACGTACGCTCGACAAGTGGTCTACCGCCCGAAGATGTAGCTACCGACGAGCGGATTGAGGCAGGCAAAGAAATTTGTGAAAACTGAGAGAACTGAGAGAATCGTGAATATTGGCCGAGTGCGCTCATTGTTCCGTTCGTGTTGACGCCAATCGACTTGGAGCTAAGAATTAGACGGTTCAGGTGGTCGATTCGTTCTTTGAGCGCCGTTCGAGCAAGTTGCATTTCAAGGATTTGCTCCTCGTGTCGCTCTGCCGCCTGTGCTTCCCTGGCCTTCTCTTCTTCCTCGTCGAGAACCGGCTCTTCCTCCGCATCACCCTTCTTCTTCTTTGCCTGAGCTTCTAACTGCTGGCGTAGTTCTGTGATTTCCATGCGGTAACGTTCGAGCAACACTCTAGCTCCGCCTTCGCCACCAGCACCGAGGGCCTCCTCGGCCTTCTTTGCATGGCTGACGATGCTGTTTTTGGCCCTCGAAGCGAACTTGAGCGTATTGATCGTTTCCAAAGTATGATTGTTGGCCAAAACCGCGCTGTTTCCAGCACCAATTTGAATCGTACAGAGAATACTGACTAGAGAATTTCCGGACAATGCGCCCTGCAACAATCGAGTGAGTTTGCTATCACGGTAAGGAAGATGCTTTCCTTCTTTGTCTCCGCCCTTGGCTTCCTTTTCTTTCCACTCCGAAAGTTTTGAGATGACGGTTCCGAGAGTGAGTAAACTCTTGTTGATGTGGGCTCCTTCTTGTCTACGCTCCTTCGACTCAGCTGCCTTTTCAGAACCAGCGAGATCGATCAAGCTCAAAGTTGACACCCGAACACCACCAGGCAAGAGACCAGATCGCTTTCCCTCGCCCACAGCTGCACCTCCTGGCATCCTTTCCCGAGACTCCACCACGATTTGGACCACCGCATGACTTCGAGAACTGCGAGCGTTGAACTGGGTACTAGCGGTTCTTCGAGCCTGGTCGCCACGAGCGATGACGCGCAATAGCTGTGTAGGGCTCTGCACGATCTCCTCCTTTAATGGTGTAGCATAAACGCCTCGCTTACTATCCTCTCGAAGCTTGATCTCTTCTTGTGGCGGGGCTCCGCCGGATGTTGACATACTCAATAAGTCGTGGATCTTTTCGTTGTAGATTTCCAAATAGCTGACTCGCAGCAGAAACTCTCGGGACGGCGTTTCTCGGATGTATGAGAAAATGTCGGTAATGGCAAGGGGGATTACGCCTGGTGACGAGGCTGTTCCCTGCATGGAAAATGTCTTTCCAGTACCGGTCATACCATACGCAAAGACAGTGCCATGGTAGCCCTCCATGACCCGTCGGACAAGCCGTTTCGCAATGTGGTCATATACTCTGGAGTTGTGGTCATGTGTCGTAAAGACGTTGTCTGGGAACCGTTAGTTTTGCTTAACTTCTAACAATTCGAGATTGCATACCATAATAATGATCCCCGCCATCTTTCCCTCTGAATGAGATGAGCGACTTGCGCCCGTCAACCATCCATTCTCCATCAGGACTTCCGTTGTTTCCGTTGGCGTCTGGCCGAACTCGTACGCTTACAACGACATTTCCCTTGCCATCATGTTTTGATACTCGCTTATCGGCAGTGGCATCCGATTTTTGGCCTGGCCCATCTGCAGGATCATCGTATGTTGTGGCCGACGTTGAATACGAGTCCTGCGCCGAGGAACTGCGACTTTGAGGAGGTGATGCTACACTGATCAAACCATCGGACATGCGTACATTATTGATAGACTTTCCATCTCCGCTACCATTGAGAAAGCTTGGTGTGCTGGAACTGAACGTGCTGTACATTGATTCTTTCGTTGGCTTAGACGATTTCCTTGAGGGGCGGGGTCTATCCGAGGTTCTTGGACTAGGCGGCACGCCGCTACTTGTACGTGTGTCGCCCCTTGGTGGTTGTGGGAAAGAGTTGATGCTGACGCTTTTGCGGAGTGTCTTCGGTTGTGGAAGTGCGGCCGTGGGTGCTGGACCAGAAGGAGCTAGATTCGTCGTGGATGATGGTGCTCGAAGGCCAGATCTGGGGGTTCCGGGCACTGATTTGGTAGACGGTGTATGCGTGGCCAAATTCCCTTTGCTTTTGCGCGTCTTGTTCACTGGCAGAGCTGGTAGGGCCATGTTGGGTGGTCCAACCGAGGGTCGGGATGGGCGCGGTAACGTCGTCGTCATCGTGGATCGGGTGGGTATTCTGGAAAAAAGAAAGAATAAGAAGTTGCAGGTGCTCGCAGGCTCGAGCTCGGTGGCCTGGTGCAAAGTCTTGTTAAACGTCCTGAAAGGCCGGCTGGTCCATCAACTACGTCCACCGCTAAATCAACAGCTTTGATGTGCTCGTTTGGTTCAACGTCACTCTGATAAGGCGACGGTCGATTGTAACGATAAAAAGAAATCTTATATCATATGGGCTCTAGTCCTTTGTAAGGGTGGCCCAGGTTGACCGATCAAGCGAGGGATAAATCGGTGGAACGCGGGAGGCTGCGCGGGCTCGGAAGTATGTATGTATGTCTCTCTCCAAAGTGCTATCGACTTGGCTGTGGATGGTCAGTGACGTGCGGCAGGGCAACTGCAACAGTGGGTAATAGTGTAAAGATTCTAGCTTTAGCTAGCACACCCAAGGGAAGAATATCGATATCGAACAAAAGCAAATCCAAAGAAAAGAATGGCTGCCAGCAACGTACTCAGCCGTCGAATTGCTTGAAGGGAAAGGATTGTAGTTGAAAGGGGGGCGGCAGTTGGGGACGTTACAAATGACCTCTCGAAGTACTGTGGTAACGGAGCAGGACAGGAGATGAGAAAGTGAACCCTTACCCTTGGGGAAAAGCAAACCGCAGCGAGCAAGGTCTCAACAAGGCTAATGTTAGCACCTCGACTAGCGCGATAGATGGATAAGTAGCCTTGGTTCAGCACGGTGACGATGTTGGTCTTGGTTGTCCAGGATTCGAATATAGACAGATCCAAAAGAGGCTTTGCAATCGGTTTAGTTGTGAGTTGAAGATCAAGAGCCGAACATTAGCACAACAGCGAAACAACGTCAGCGCTGAAGCCAGCGAAATACTGGTGCTGGCGTAGATGTTCGCAGCTTAGAAGAATAACAAGGGCGAATGGATAGATGATCGGTTTCGGCAATGGTATGTACAACACAGACAACACTTCCAAACTGAGACTACCGCGCAAAATACCACACAGTACTGTATCGTCTTCGCCTTGTATAGTCTGATGTTGAGGTGGGGAGAAAAAGGACTGAGGGAACTTGGCGAGGCGAGTTCGAGTTCAAGTCGAGTCAAGTCAAGCTTGGAGTGGAGGGGAACGAATGGCTGGACAACTGGCCGGGATGCAGATTCTAATGCGGTCCCACCACAAGCACAGAGCAGTAAGTGAGTGAGCGACACGAGTGGCGTGACGTGTGAGAGGAAAATCAGGGACCGGCCTTCCAAAAAAGAAAAATGCAACGGGGCGACTTCAACGGATTTCCATGTATAGAACGACCTTCTACACAAGGAAACTGCGCGTGGGCATAATACAGACTGAAATAAGAAATCAAAATGAAAAGAGCGAAAGAGGGATCCAGAAATGACGAACACGGTTGAAGACGCGGACATTAGTTCCCAAAAGCCTGAAAACGGTCCGCTTAGCAGATGAGGCGCTGGAGACTTCAGAAAGCTGGGGACCAATACGTTCCAGTTAGAGTACATACAGGACTAGCGCAAAGAAACCTACGAGCCCGGTAGGTCGCATAGAGTACCTTAGGTTAGCAGGTACCTTAGTACCTGTACTCTGTACAGAAACAAAGGCCCTGCTGGCTGCTGGGTCAAGATCAAAATCATCTGGTTTCTTCCCTTGTCTCTTCATGCATCTAGATTGGATGACAGGGCATCCTGGAGAATACCGACCTGAGCGCCGCAGTAGCAAGGACTGTAATTACGATATGCAAGTCTAGGTCACGTCTTCGAGTAGCATTGAGCGCTGTAAGAGTCGACTTGACCGGTACGCACGGTCGCCTAAAATAACCCCAGTCTCTTAGGTTAGCTAACTTAACTTCTTTCTACCGGTTCAGCCACTCAGAGCGTCTTGTCTAGACGCTTGGGGGATATCTTCCCCGGCTAGCCATCCACCCATCTTACTGTTTAGGTTAGCAAGGCCAGTGTACGAAAAAGAAAAGATTTATCTAATATCATACCAGCCGTTGAACAAAGAAGTGTCAGGGACCACGGTTCAATATCATTTCAATCATCCCGGCCTCAGGAGAGAGTAAACCATCCAATTATTGTACATACTTGAATTCTGAGCTTTCAGTGGCCAACTAGTGCTGCAATACAGAGTACCAACTGACAGCTTCAAGCCTCCGTTGCAGACACCATGGATGGATACAGTCAAATATTTGGCCTACCTGCCCAAAGCTGAACCGCTGTGGATCGAAAGCCCTCCACAGGTTCGTCGGGTAACTGCCTACACTGTCGATCGCCCCTTCCGTAAAGCACCATCCACTTCCCTTAATGGATTTGGTCTGCAGCTAATACAGACAGTACTGTGTTGCTGAAGGAAGGTGCACTAATACGGTACGGTACGGTACCTGAAAGTTGCCTTAGTTCCCGATGCCGAGCAACCTCAAACAGCTAAGGCAGGTACGACGAATCGTACCTGGTTAGACTTATTAGGAGAGCAAAGTTTATCCCACACCAGTCCAAGAAAGATTTGTTTCGATCATCACCATCACATTTTAAACATGAGTACGAGACAGACTTTGCGCTACGAAATCTGACATATGTCTTGTCACTTCACAAGATGGCCAATGTTCCGTCGCTCTCAAATTCCCTTGCGCCAGATCAGACGACCCTTTGGTCGGAATTCCAAGCCCAGCTTCTGGTGTGGTCTGTTTATTAAGACAATGTTTCTTGCTTCCTTTGGAGATCGACATCTCCGACCCTACCTATTCCTGCTCCCTGTCAACTAGCAAGGTCTTTCATCGATCGGCACCTGATATGGCTAGGTTGGTTTGCCTCCAAAGCGCCTTTTCGCGATAACAACAGATTTTACTCCTTGTCGAAGGAGTTCTAAAACTTGTGGCTTCGATCTATCATCATACATACACTATAGGAAGGCTTTCTGATGGGGCAAACAAGGTCCCCACTAGACCAACAACGAGTGTCCTTCTCATCTCTCTAGAGGATCGACTAATTACAGACCCTTATTGCTCATCAAGAATGGAGCTCTGTCCACAAAGGATCCAATGATCCTCATGGAGTACCTGCATGCCTCGGCCCTCGCCATGTAAGTCGAGACGGAGAAGTATCTCCATATTCATCAACATTATGGTAGTCAACAGTTCATCAAAGTCTGACATGTTACGCCAGATAGCAGCTCTACCAAACACCGACTCCCATTGAAACGGAACCGTTAACATATCAACGTCGGTTGAGATTGGGCCTCGATTGTCAGAGTTCATTCCGTTGAAGGATTTTCAGCTTTTGTCTAGTCGGTTGAGGGCCGATTTGATGTACTCGCATATTATTGGCATGGGAAAATCCATGGGCGCAATTTTAATAAACCCCCTGGCGAGAAGTCGCCAATACTCAGACCAACACGGCCCTTTGGCGGCTTTGAAGGATCCCGTTTATGACCCTAGCTCGTGCCCCTTTCGCTGAGACGACCCCAGCTCTCCACAACACATGGTGGGCTTGGGCCATAAATCCAGTCCTGTGGTCTTGTTGGTCAGTTGGCCTATGAATTTTGGGCTCTTTAACACAGTAGCAGTACGCAATTTCTGGCTGCACGTGGTTATCACATTAACATTGTCTTTCAGTGATGTTAGTGGTGAATCGAAGGGCTTTGCTGATCAACAGAACAAGGTGTCGCATTCAGCTTGTATTGGGTGGCATAAGACGGTGCTCAATCGCAAGGGTTTTATCGCTTCATCTTTCCTCTGATGTGATAGTCCTCTTTGCTAGCTTGCTTGTGGGTGGCACTGCGAACGGTTCTTTGACGGGCATTAAGCCGTCTCCAAGCATCGCTCATTTAAGGCTCATCTCGCTCCTGGTACCATGAAGATCTCTCCGCCTATCATCAATCTCAACGGGACGTAGGGTCATCACTTGAAATATCTATTGAACCAGGTCCGTTCTACTTGGTCGGTTTTAAATGGTTCATGCATGACGCGCTGCCCCAAGACCACGGAGATAATGACAATAGAGCTCTCGATCAGATGCAAATAACGATTTACTGCCCGGATGGTTAGAGGCTGACTGATAACATTGCGTTAAAGAAACATTCAACTAGCCTGCTTTCGAGACAGGGCTGCAAGCGACTCGGGACCGGATACATGCCAGTCTAAGATGACTGCATCACAGTCGCTAGGATCATGCCTACTCGGATCGGCGTTGCATGCAGCTATCTTTTACCAACCTGTGGTCCGAGGTCAGCTTGAACTCGTCTTATGCTATCCCATCATGTCTTGCCTTTCATGCCCAAGCTATTCTGGGCGAAACTCTCGCTTGGATCAAATGTTTGTTGACAGGCAACCCAGTTAGAAACGTCGTGGTTGTTGGGCAACTACAATCTACTCGCGTGCTGTACATAAATACAGTATCAAGCATCAACTAAAACGATCATGGACGTGTTACGCATTCATCTTACCGGGCAAGTCGACAAATCTAATAAAGATTTCCATTTAATGATGGAGGGTCACATCGCTTCAGAGATCAGGGGAGATGTTATTATTCGTTGCGAGCAAACACGCAAGCCACCACTATTAACCCAGCATCCATCCTTGTACTTATCTGTAGCGAGTATCACAAGTTTGGCCTCGATGCTTGCTTGACATTCCAATCACATGTAATCACAATCTAATCACAATTGTCACATCAAGAGTTCGCCTCTTCCGCCTCAGCTGAATATTGTAGTACATTCGACAACGCTGCATATTGCTCAAGTCTGCACAAGTATCCTTTAAACTAATATATCGTTGGTCAGTTATCATTCCGAGTTATCACACATCGCAAGCCTCTATATTACCACAAGAAGTCATTCGTCACAACTGTAATTACCGCTTGATTTTCTGGCCGGATGCTCAATGCACGAACAGGATATTTCTACCAATATCCAGTTACATATGGTATCTAAGACAAACAGTGGTAGTTACAAGTCAAATTCGATAAGGAGTTCGAAACACAAGACTTACCTTGGCAACACTAAAGCACCATAAACATACTAACCATATCATGATATTAATGCAA
Source organism: Fusarium armeniacum (assembly GCA_013618295.1). Taxonomy (NCBI): domain Eukaryota; kingdom Fungi; phylum Ascomycota; class Sordariomycetes; order Hypocreales; family Nectriaceae; genus Fusarium; species Fusarium armeniacum. The sequence goes on along the minus strand of JABFER010000093.1, from coordinate 5,855 downwards.
TGCAATATATGTACATTCGTCTCAACCACCCAATGCTCTCAGTCCTCTTCCTACGCTTCCTGTCTCAAACACCTCCACGACGCCTAGCCCAACTGCCTCTCCCAGAACCCAGGACCATTCAACTCCCCAGAACTCTTTCCACCTTGGCCCATATAAACCACCGCCCTCGAACCGCTCCTTCAACCAACTCTCTGGCCCTTCGCCCCAGCGTGTTCGCCGTAGTGCTTCTCTTACCCAGTTGACAGTAGCTGTTGCCAGCTTGAGATGCCGACCGTGGCCTGGCACAGCAATACGGTGGCCAGATGGTGTAGAATAAGAGCGTGTAAGTGCCGGGGCGCCGCCACCGCCGCCGGCGAGGTGAATGGCGTTTCGTCCTCCAACAGCAGATACGGTGCCAGACGCAAATCGTGAAACGTGTTGGATCGAAGTTAGGGTTGTTCGATCCTCGGGCCGGATGTCGAGCGTGCTCTCCGGCGTAGATGGCGTAGAACTTGTCAGAAAGCCCATTCGGATGAGCTCGTCGGTTTGCCTGCCTTCCAAGGTATCCTTGTACAATACTTGTGTGGTCGGATTCTCTTTCAGAAAGTTTTTGAATGAGTTCCTCGTGTTCTCACTCAATGATGCCTTGTTAAGCATATCCTCGTAGTCGGACGTCTCTATCAATGCTTCACCTCCACCTCCACGCCTCTCAACTCTCACTCTTCGCACTACACCCTTTGCGACCAACTCTGCGAGTTCTCGCTCGACTTTCCCTGGAGACCGCAATATCGCATTGAGATGCCCGACAGTGACAAGAGGCGCTGTAGTGGCCCGATAGTTGAGCACTTCTGTCGTCCTGGTTGAGTTGAAACCTGTTGGCGGCACGGGACTGAACATCCGCGCTCGGATGTATCGCATTGCTTGAACAACATCCCTGAGTGTGAGAGTTTCTTCTAGTACTTTTGCCAGGCCTATGTCATCGAGTTTATCTTGGAAAAGGTCTGCTTCTTGATCCTTGGGTTTGCGCGCTGGTTTTCGTGGAGTTGTGTTTGAACATTTGCGGGAAGGTGGTGATGATTTGAAAGGCTTAGTGACTCGGCCAGACTTGCCGAGTATAGATCTAATTGTTTGCGGCATGGTGAATGATTGTAGGGTGATGTTGATCTGAAGTTTACGCGCTTGCAACTACGAGTCAAGTTTCAATTTCCATGTGTCGTTGTACGCCCTTGGGTTCGGTGGTGGCAAAACGGTGGGGAAATCACAGTTTGCTGTCAAACTTCCATTCAACCCGACGGACTCAGTGGGAAAGATCTCCAAGTATTGGATAGCAATAAATAAACCTTACGAGAAAAACGTTGGATAATATCACAAGAGTTTCGAGGTGTAGTCGAAGGTGATGATGTGTTGAATGGAAACTACCCTGGATGCTGCGTTCAGGCTGACTAAAATCCATTCCAATCGGAGTATTATTGCATATTCTCAATCTGCAATATCCAGCCGTCAAATCCAACAAGAGATATATAATTTTCCAATAGATATTAATTATGACAGGAGTGATCCAATGTCTAGTTTAGCCAGCTGTCGTCAATATATAAGAAGTAATGGCACTCATTCTCTCACTCGTGAGCTTAAGTGATATCTTCAACAGCTCTCTTCCAATCTCTGGTTCCTTCTTCTGGATCCTGGCCCACTGATCGCGATCCATCAACCAAACCACACAATCCCTTTCCACAACGGCTGTCGCAGTTCGATCAGTCTCAGAGAAGAAGGGTAGTTCCCCAAGGGTCGTTCCAGCGACAATGCTTTCGCACAGCCATCCTTGAGGGAGATCGTACTCGGCGCGTACGATACCACGTTCGACAAGATAGAAACCGTTGGCTTGCTCTCCACGCCGGAAGAGAACAGTTCCAGCTGGGATCTCACGCCGAGAGAAGTAAGAGGTTGCTGGGAACCAAAAATCCTCGTTTTTGTCACTGAGGCCCTGAAAAACCTGGAGCATGAGACGAAGAGGCTCCTTGAAACTCTGCCATTTCTTCGGACGTTGAACATCAATGCTGCTCAAAGTATCACGAGCAGCCTCAGCGAGATGGTTTCGACGTGGTGAGTTGAAAGGCGGATCAAATGATGAGAAACCAGACGACTTGTTTGCTGGGACGTCCAGGTTCTGGGCTGACTGCGCTGAGATACGCCTCAAGGAATTTATCTCTTTCTGCCGAGCGTAAAGAGTTTTGAGCAGCTCATTTTCGCAACTTTCGAGGGCAGAGTTCAGGTTCGGCAACATCATGACTTCAATACCATCGTTTCCAAGTCCAACAGCTCTTAGGTTGCGACCAAGTTGAGTCTCCGAGTCAACGCCACTCAATACGAGAACCACATCCTTGTTGTCAAGCAATCGACTGATAGTGTTGAAAGCCTCGCCCGCCGAGTAGTCGAGGCCTGTCACATGCCACATATCGAGAATGAGGAACTTGATGGGCTGCGCAGTGAATGCGCTGTCCTCCAAAAGCGCCCGGATTCTCTCTTCCACGCTGACAATGGTGCCAAAGAAAAGGTAGCCTGTGAGTTTGGCGATGTAGATCTGTCTGCCAACTTCGTGTAGGTAACGTTGCTGGGACGGGTTACGTCTTACAGTAGATGTAACTATGTCGCCAGAGTAGTTTCCACGGATAGCGGAAACACGGGAGGTCTGTAAGATTAATGATACAAAAGCCAACAGAATACCAACTCCAATACCAACAACAAAGTCATGAATGCCCATGACGAGAACAATCACAACTACAGTTAGGTACTCGGCGAGCTTGAGCTTCTTGCGCGGAAGCCACAGAGCCTCGAGCAGTAGCTCGAAACCAAGATCGTAGATCAAAGTGCCCACCATCATGACTGGGATATACCCAATGAGAGATGGGCCAATGACCATGACGCCGAACGTCGCTGCGGCTAACATGTAACCCGCGAGACGACTGTTGCCTCCAGATCGCATAAAGAAGACTGTGTTTGCATATACGAGGTAGTTTTGAATGCTGCCAAAACAACCTGACAAGAAGTTGGAGTACCCATGAAGCCTCAGCTCCTTGTCAAGATCAGCATGATCTTCACCGCAGTTAAGGGCCAAGGCAGGGACGTTGATTGGGACATGCAGGATGCCAAAAAATGTCAAGGCAAGCATGGCAGGCACACATTCAATGACCGCGTCCCAACGAACAAGGTGGAACTCTGATTCGACAGTTAGTATCGTAGAGTGAAAGGTATTTGGAGGCGTGCACTTACTGTAAAGGGTGTAGAAATACCACCATGGCTCTCCAGAGGGAGGACCCTCAAAGATCCAGCCATGTTCACGCAATGTATCGATATGCAATGTGTCCAACGCAAGTACAAAGAAATAGAAAATCAGAGGGATCGCTAGGATGAATAACGGAAGAAAGAACTTGGATGTGATCTTGGACTGGCCATAAAATAGTATGATGGCGAGAATCAATGGGACAACCCACAGAGGAACGGTGGCTGGATCAGAAAGCTGCTTTAGAGTGTCGAGGTTGTACTGAAGACTGCCATCGAGTCGAGCGGAAACCTCGAAGCCAGTAGCGATCAGGAACCAGCCAACACCTCCAATGCAGCCAATTAGGATATGCCTGGGAATGAACCCGACCATGTAACCAACTTTGAACCGTCCCATGAGATAGAAGACAAGCCCTGTCATCATTGCGCTAACAGAGAATGACACAATAGTAGTGGCAATCACAGCATCGGGGTTGTCTTCCCCAACAACCTCAGTGATCTTGCCTGCCATATTGTGAAAGAAGGGGACGACTTCAATCTGGTGTGTGTTAGTAAGTTTTAGTCCAGCTAGGAAATGAGTCAACTGACCAGTTCCGAACCAACAGCGCCTTTGAATATACTGCCAGATGAGAAAGTGATTTGCGAAACAATAGTGCTAACATAGAAAACGGAAATTCCAGCAGATCCAAGGTGGGAGAATATTGGCTTTCCAAGAGGGAAAAGAATCATTCCTGCAATTGTCAGTTACTCTGCGGAGCCATGGGTTTGGAGAACATACCATATGAAAGAGCATCCAAAATATTAAGTAGGAGACCAACAGAGACAGCAGGAAGACATGAAGTCGGTGTAAGAACGACATTGTTCCAGAGCGCCTGGCGATCCCACTTCTTGGGATTGACAGCAAGCGATATCCTCTCTTCCATTCTGTGACCAACTTCCACAAAACCACTAAACCACGAGGGCTTTGACTGAGCCTTTTGTCCCTCAAGGTCTGAGTAAGATCGTCGACCGCCTGAAGTCATCCGCGCCAGCAGAGGTGTCTGTTCTGTCGCATCTTCTACGTGACTAATTCGGCGTTGATCCTGCTCTGCTTGGTTGTCCTCGACACGATCGTCTCCATGTTGCTCACTTGGGTGATCTGGCGCAATCGATTGAGGAGGGGATCGCTTGAGAAGATTTGCCAGTACCGATGGCCCTGCATCCTCATCGAGATCATCTTCGTTACTATCTGGCGATGGCGGCTCGGAAACTTCGAGGATAGTTTTCGAGGAACGGGCATTTTCAGCTATAGACGAGTCGTCGACGACCTCGGAGTCAATTGAGTCTTGGTAGGAGACCCTAGCCCGTTGGAGGACGGATGAGTTCTGTTGTGTTTTGGGATCGGAGAGCAGGTAGGTCGCGAGCTCAGCAGTATCCTGGCGGACGGATCGAGCGTTTTGAATACTATCAATTGGCGCTACACAGACGTTAGGATAAGACGGCAAACTCTGGAACAAAGGTTAGGGTTTAACGTACCTAGACTATCTCGCATAGAACCATGGATGAAAGACCTAATGGGTTCTCTGTGACCAGCAGCAGAGCTAGTCGAGGACGGTCTCGCAATTGGAAGATTAGGACTGTGACCATGCTGCGGAGGAGAAGTTGAGGGCTCGTCGCGAGGCAATTGAGCTTGCTCGTTATCCCGCTGCGAAGCGGTACTCAAAGCCCTCCTTCTCCAAGGAGTAAAGTTGAGCGGCGACGACATATTATGGGAATTGGGGTCGGCCGCAAAGGCACCTCTGAGTGCAGGATGCAGCTCGTTCTAGGTGTGTCGCATGAGCAAAAGGTTTGTGATACTCTTTGTGTACTTTGGTTTTGTGTTGCTGTTTCAGGGTCCAAAGAATGAAGGTCACTCAAACAATAACAACCGAGACAAGAAACATTCCAGGTGAAGCCCTCACGTTAGAGAAAGATGGCGAAGAATTCGTGGGGAATGGAGTGACGAATGTCAATCAACTGCGATTGCGACGCAGTCAACTCACCTTAAGCAAGGACCGGGACCGGGGGTGGTGAAAGCGAGCCTGGCTTAGTGGGGCATCTCATGACACTATCAAAGTTAGGCTCAGCAACCACAACGACCTGGAGGAGCCTGCAAGCTTCAGCACAGTCCAGTAAGGTAAGTACCAGGTTGTCAACGGGCAACGAAACATGAATACGCAGAAGCTAATTTTACACTTTTCATCTCTTGTTGTTTAGGTGCGTTCATGACATTCCCACGGAATCTATTCACACATGGCTGGCTACCTAGGTAGGTATACTGTTACGCCAAAATATCATGTTATTCAATGTCGTAAATCTTTTCATGATCCTGTAATCCTTGTCATGAGCCGAGACCGGCATGAACGCCGGATTGTATGCAGTTACAGCTGCAGCTGCAGCACAGTTTTTCTTCTTGCCTCTCACATTTTTTTCTTCTTACCTGTGTTTTAGGCGACAAGACCCGCTAAGATTGACCGAGAACCCACTAACAACCGCCACAACCAAAAAAACATGTCAAACTTGGTTGCAACGGCCGTCGAGTCTGGCCGGACGGGCCGAGCGGGTTAGTGCAGGGGGGGGGG